>JAUMHF010000021.1:10517442-10677149 GCA_032359275.1 Microctenopoma steveboyesi
ATACTCCTTGACGTCAGCGGAGAGGGTTGGCCACCAGAAACGTTGTTGCACCACGAAACGCGTGCGGCTGATGCCAGGGTGGCAGAACAGGCGGGAGACGTGGCACCACTCTAACACACGTGATCAAAGGTGATCAGGCACGTACAAACAGTTGGGTGGGCAGGCAGAGGGGGCAGGAGCATGGGAAGAGAGAACCTCTTTCGATGTCCAGGCGTGTGGTGGCGAGGCGGACCGAAGATGGGAGGACGAAGTCGGGTGGCTCCTCTGAGTCAGAGTGATCAAACTGTCGGGACAGGGAATCCGCCTTGGTGTTTTTGATGCCCGGGCGGTAGGAGAGCGTGAAGTCAAACCGGTCAAAGAACAAAGCCCAGCGAGCCTGTCTGGGGTTCAAGCGTTTGGTCTTCAGATATTCTAAATTCTTATGATCCGTGAGAACTAAAAATGGTTGTTCAGCTCCCTCAAGCCAGTGACACCACTCCTCCAAGGCCAGCTTGATGGCGAGGAGCTCCCTGTCTCCAATGGTATAATTCCTCTCAGCAGGGCTCAGACGCCGGGAGAAAAATGGATTCTGTTGTCGCCCTCATTCCGTTGGGAGAGGATGGCGCCCACACCAAGATCTGAGGCATCCACCTCCACCAAGAATTGACGATTGGGGTCGGGCAAAGTGAGAACAGGGGCTGAGGAAAAGCGGTCCTTCAAGCACGAGAAGGCGGCCTCAGCCTTAGGGGACCAAGAAAAACGGACCAGACTGGAAGTTAATCGGTGCAGAGGATTGGCGATGGTGCTATAGTTCTTGATAAACCTACGGTAGAAGTTGGCGAACCCCAAGAAGTGCTGTAGCATCTTGCGATTCTCCGGGGTGGGCCAAGACCTTACGGCCTCCACCTTTGCAGGGTCCATCCCCTTATGGCCCTGAGACAAGACAAAACCCAAAAAGGAAGTCGTTTTGGCATGGAACTGGCACTTATCTACCTTAACATAGAGGTTGTTCTGGAAGAGGCGCCTTAATACCGCCCGCACGTGTCTCACATGTTCAGTCTCAGACTTAGAAAAGATCAGAATATCATCAATGTAGACAAAGACGAATTTGTTCAGCATGTCTCCAAGAATATCATTGACCAAGTTTTGGAACACGGCGGGGGCATTGGTGAGACCAAAAGGCATGACTAAATACTCAAAGTGACCTGCCGGGGTGTTGAACGCCGTCTTCCACTCACTGCCGGCTCGAATACGCACCAAGTGGTACGCATTTCTCAAATCTAGTCTTGTAAACACGACGACTTCCTGTAGCAACTCGAAGGCCGAGGTGATGAGCGGGAGAGGGTATCGGTTCTTCACCGTAATCGCGTTGAGGCCTCGGTAGTCAATGCACGGATGGGACCCCCCGTCCTTTTTCCCTACAAAGAAGAACCCAGCCCCTGCAGGAGCGGACAGAGAATAAAGCCGGCCCCGAGGGGGGGAAGTGCCAGGAAGCAGATTGATGGCAAAGTCATATGGTCTGTGTGGGGGAAGAGAGGTCGCTCGGGTCTTGTTGAACACCTCCCGGAGATCCAAGTAGGCCTCTGGTACCCCGGATAGATCTGGAAACCCCTCCGCCCTTTCGGCGGCAATGGGCCCTGGGCGGGCGCCCGCCGCGCAAAGGCAGACACGAGAGCATCGATCACTCCAGCCCAGGACCTTACTGGATTACACAATGTGTGGGTTGTGCAGGCAAAGCCAGGAGACCCCTAACACCAGGGGAACAAGAGGAGACCGAATAACATGGAAGGTTAAGTCCTCATGGTGGTAATCAAGGGAAACATGAATGGGATTGTGCGGAGCAAGGGTAAATAATGCGCTCATCCAGAGCTGTTACCTGGATAGGCTGTGGTAACGGCAGAAAAGAGATGTTCAACCCACGGGCAAAGGCCTCATCAATGAATTCCGCATCCGAGCCGGAGTCGATGAGTGCAGGGACCGATACCCGTTGATCAGGTAGGTGGAGGGTGATGGTAAGCATGGGTCAGGGTGTGAGCTGGTGTGTCAGCTTTCGGCTCAGCAGCGCCCCCTGTTGCGCTACTGAGCCGTTGAGTTTAGATTTAGGGCAGATCCCGTGCAGCGAACTCATCCTTCACTCTCTCAGAGAGACCTGTGTAAAAAATTATCGGAGCGCCGACTCGTTCCAATCGGTGCGGGCAGCGAGAGTACGGAACTCCAGAGCATAATCCGACACGGTCCTGGCGCCTTGGGTGATGCAGGCCAGCCGAATAGCGGACTCGAGCTCCGGACTTGTCGGATCGAAATTCTGCAACATCTCCTCGGACAATCGCGCAAAGGAGGAACAAACAGGTGATCCGCGCGCCCACTCCGCGGTACCCCATTCTCTTGCTTGACCGGATAACAGGGAAATGACATAGGCTACCTTCGCGTCCTCGTCGGGAAACGCTGAGGGCCTGGATTTGATCTGTAATTCGCACTGTATCAAAAAGGATCTACAACTCGTCGGGTCTCCGGAATAACGTTCGGGGGGGCTTATAATGGGCACAAGTGGCGGAACAGAGCGTTGAGCTGAGGCGGAGAAAGACAGTTGCAGCTGACTCATCTTATCGGAAATCTCCTGCATAGCGGCAGACACATCCTTGAATTGACTATCATGGGCGGCAAAGGAGACTTCAACTCGCGCCTTCCAATCCGCGTCCTCGGCTGAGTCCATATTTTGGGACAAACCCTGACAAGTTTGATCTTCTGTCAGGTTGAAAAGAAACAGGATGACAGCAGGTAAGTTGGTAGGTTTGTCTGCGGCTGAGTTAGGGGATGTAATTGTCTCTTCTTGTAGATGGTAACCAGTGGACTAGCTTGAGCAGTGTTTGCAGGCTGGTTAACACAGAGGACATGGCGACCTCCATGCTTGGCATATGTTGCCAACCTTGTATGCAACACACAGCCTAAACTTCCTTAACATCTGCTTAAGGGAGAAAGAAAAAGTTGATCTGATTTCCAGATTAGATCCAGGATATGTGAAATGTGGCATAAATCTTAAGTGGACTGGAGTGATGCAATCTCACTGCCACAAGGTTGTAATCTGGGAGGTGGGAAAAGAGCAGATAAACTAGGGGCCAAGATTCCTGTTCTGGGGAGAAATGCCAATTACCCCATTTCTCAGCTCTGTTCAGCTGCTGACAGATTGAATCAAGGCTTGATGTGATATTTTCCATGGCCAGATGACACTGGTTCACCATTGCAATGGCACATAAATCATTTACCACACTGAGGATCACAGTCTTACCCCCGGAAGATGGCAGGCCAATGACAAAATACATGGAGACAAGTGTCCACAGGCGTCTGGCGATGGGCAATGGAGATTAGCGGACCGCTGGGATTTTTTTTTACAAGCTTTCGACTGAGGAGGAATAAAACAGTGGGCACGAGAAGCACTGTTACAAACAGTTCTAATAATGCTAGAGTGGCAGAAAAAGCCAGAGAAATGGTACCAGCCCAAAAACTTTTTTTGGACATGCAGCTTATATTCAATTAGATGTACATCCCGGAAAACCAAAGGTTGGTGTCTGCTGCAAAGTCCCTGGGGAGGCATGTGGGGAAGCACAGATGAAACCAGTTACACAGATTACTCTGTAAAGTGAAATGGCATAAGGGATTGACCAGACCGGAAATGACGGCCAAATAGCCTCATGTGAACATTGTCCTTATAAGCATGTTTTCATGTGAGTGTTTAGCTTAATGAACCATTGTAGAGCCTCACAGAGCTGTTAGCGGGACTGGAGACTCTGGGCATCTAGATTTACTTTCCTGTTATATTAGCTAAATCTACTTTTCAAGACAGTTCACTGTGAACAGCTCCACTAGGTAACATCCCCCAAAACTATTTCGAATGCAGCTTGTTCTCAAGGTCATCACAGAAACCTGTGGTACACATGGAAGGCAAAGTCAGTTCTGAACAACAATCTCCTGATACAGAAAGGAACTCTGTGTGAGACCAACTACTCAGAGTGGTCTGTATGTGACATACAATACTGTGTATAGAAATGTTACGAAATTGTGAAGTTGGATGGTCATACCCACACTTACATTGAGATAATACACAATTGGCAGAAAAAGACATTTTCTTTTTTTCTCCAAACAGATGCTGTGTCTTAAGGGCAGCATGGTAAAAAAAAACAGGATAGCTGAAACATTTTTGGAATAATAACGAATATTCCTCATTTTATGAATGCCAAGACTTAATAATGCATGTAAGCTCTTTCCAAATGAATGTGTGGATCATAAGTTCCTCAGTTATTGAATTTCAGTCTTCTGTTTGGACAGCTGGTCAGACTTCAAATTATTTACCTGCATGAGACAACTGTATTACTAGTGTGGGTTTATGTTTTTTGTGCATTTGTCTCGAGTGTATTCCTAAATTATTTCATTTTATATACATGTACAGTACATTATGTCCTTTGGATCAGGGTGACTTGCACACTCTGTTTAATCTCACAGCACAGTATACCTATATATAGTGTGTATGTATTCCCCCTCTTTGTCCTTTAAGCTTGGATCCTCTACTAGAGGTCTGGGACTTGAGGGTCTGCGCAGCATCTTAGCTGTTCCTAATACTGTGCTGTTCTGAATCTGCTGGAGCCACCCACAGTTTGGGGGCACACCTCAGGGTGATCTGATTACCAGGGGCTCTTCCTCTTCTCTCAGCCTTTTGTATTTATAGGCTTCTTGTGTTCCTGCTTTCTGATCTTGCCATCATTTAAGATTAACTATCACAACAGCCTCCTCTCTCTGTTTGTCCCCCATTACTGCTGTATGTCCAGTTGGTGTGCCATTTCAAGTCTGTCATCATGTTATGTGGAGGTCCTACAGGATCTTAGCTCTCAACATTAGTCATTGTCACCTACCTTGGCAGGTAATTCTGCATAAACTCGGCAAAGATCTTCTCTACACTATGCCAGCCGCTTGGTTAGGACCTGCTAGTATTAGTATCTTGCACCCTGCTGTTACAGTGGGCTGCGAAAGTTTGGGCAACCTTGTCAAGATAAAAAATTTCAAATAAATATATCATGTAGGAGACACACATGTTTAAAGGATTTACAGAAAGCGTGCAATAATTGTTTAAACAAAATTAGGCAGGTGCATACGTTTGGGCACCACAAAAATGAAATTAATTCAATATTTAGTAAATCCTCCTTTAGCAGAAATTACTTCCAATGAGAGTCTGGATACTGGTTAGGGTTAAATACTTTTTCCCATAATTGGATTGGATGGAGGTCAGGGGTTACTGAGCCTACCAAGCCAATTTGACTTTCAATAATTAGTTCTTAAGGTTTTGGAATCAAAGAAATGACAAGGTTGCCCAAATTTAGGCACCTGCCTAATTTTGTTTAAACAATTCTTGCACACTCTCTGTAAATCCTATAAACGTTGTTTCACTTCTCAGATATGACTGTGTGTCTCCTATATGATATATTAAATAGAAATGTTTTATCTTAATAACTAATGATTTATACAGGAAAATAAAGGTTGCCCAAACTTTCGCACCCCACTGTATTTGCCTGATTGTGTCAGGGGCATCTTTACACAGCATGCACCTGGATGATATATACTTATATACTGTATATATGTGTGTGTGTGTGTGTGTGATATATCAGTCCAATAAATATTCTTACAATTGTCTAATGTACCAAAATGTAAAAACACTCATGGTTTGTTTTATTATATAGAAATTATATTTCTATATAATTATTTCTATATAGTTTATTTGAATAACAAACCAACCTAGGACATAGAGAGCATGAGCTAAAATCTTATTTGTAAAGATATTTGTCTAAGTTCGTGTATATGCAATGACTCTCTAGTACACGGCGTACATACAGAGGAATTATCCCCCAACTGTTCTCTATGAGAGTTCAAATGTGACCACTGACTGTGTTATGCAAAACAGCTTAGTCAACTGACACAGATTCTGGTAAGCTGAGCCAGTGCCATGCTAAAAAACTGAGTAGGCATTCACAAGTGTCCCTGTGAGACAGCGAACAGAGTTCATTTGTGTTACACTGTTAATCAACAGGGAGATCGGAGCCGTCAATCTGCTACTACAGGGTTAGTTAATCTGCACTATTCGGCTGTGACCCAAACAGAGACCCCGGTAAGATCTGGCATCCTTCCTTCTAATGCCACCTGTCACTACACATGACACCCTGACCGTAGTGGAAGCAGGGGATTGTTTCAGGAAAAAACACATAGGCATGATTCAAGTGATGCAAATCTCCATCCCACCATGTTCCCAGCAGCAGTGAGGACATCACGTCACCGTGAAACAGACAGCGTAAAGGCAACTGCTGATGCAAGCAGCAACAGCAGCGCAGATATAAAACTACAATCACAGCAAGATGGAGAAGAGATTTCATCTGGCAAGCAATTATCTAATTATCAACATAAAACGTTTATCATCAAGTTCGGGAAAAAAATATATATGTTCAATGTTACCAGATGTTAGAAGGTAATGTAAAAATGTAGGATGATTTTACTAAGTTATGTTAAACAGTTGCTTGAAGAAAAAAACACAAAAAACTCACACTGCCCCCTAGTGATGAGAACGAGACTTTTCTTTCACTTAAAATGCTTGAAATAATAAAATGTGGATCCATATGACACATAAACTTAAACAGATATAGATATGACCTGTTTCAGCATTATAATAAAGCCTTGTGAACACTAAATCGAGAGCTGACTCTTGAACTAACAATCCAACATAAAACACATCACACACCTTAAAATGGAAAACAAACAGTCTGCTGTGAATACTACAGAGCCCATCGAAGAGCACACAACAATTAGGAGCTACTCTTTCTTCTTTGATCATCCTGATAGCCTATCCTCAACTTTGTTCCTCAGCATTTCCACCGAAGTGAGCTGGTAAAACATGACAGCAAATAAGACTCAGGAAAGAAGATATGAAGGTTGGTGAATGGAGTCTGGCAGAAATAATGAATGAATGTCTAGACATTGCTCAGAAATGAAGATTGTGAAGAAGAAGAATGGAGAAGTGTGCCCTGCTACACTTGTGTATACAAGATTCTAATATACAGTGCTATGAAAAAAGTATTTGGCCTTTACCCGATTTATGTTTTTGCATATAAGCACATTTGTTCGTCTTTTTAAGAAATGCTAACAGTGTTATGCTAGATCTAACAGGAAGCACGTCCTCCAAAAGTTCTACCTTATTTCTTATCAGTACAAAGAATATTTGACCAAAGGTCTTGGGGTTGATAAAGATGTTTTTTTGCAAATGTGAAATGAGCCTTTGCCTTTTTATTTAGCAATCTGTTTTGAACTCTCACATGGCTGCCATTTTACCCAGTCTCTTGCTTATTGTTCAATCATGAACTGACCTTAACTTCTTTAGCTGTTGTTCTGGGTTCCTATGAGCCCCTGGATGGGTCATGCTTGTGCTCTGGGGAGGTACCGCAGAGATTTTCTAATTTGTGGATATTTGCTCTCCCAGAGATTTGCTGGGTCCACTGTGCTTTCATTCGTGATTCTCTTCAAAAGAGAAGTGTACACTAAGTGTTTTTACTTTTAAACTAAGTATTTATAAGTGTATTTTCTGTTAACCTTCTATATGAAACAAATGTTGCTCCTATTGGGCCATGGCAACTCTGCCTTCTTCAGTGTGGGAGTGTCTATGTGAATGGGTAATTAACAAACAACACTGTAAAGTGCTTTAGGTAAACTGAAAACAGCAAACATGTATTACTGAGTGTATAGGTCAGGTTTACTTTTAGCATCAATTATCCAGACTTCTCACAAAAAACTGAAACCTTAGGATGTTCACGTCATTTTATGTACAATTTACAAAATGTACATGCTGATTCAACTGAAAACAAACTTTGGATGACACACCATCTACCTATGAGAAACAAAACTATGTTTCTGTACACACAAAAAAATCCCAACGTATGTCTGTACGTGCAGGTGAAGAATCAGCTTTTCCTTCTCGTCACAGTAAGATCATTTGGCAACAAAAATTAACATTTCACAGTTCAATGCGATCACTTGAGCCAGTTCACTCTAGCTCAGTGAAGCGTGCAAACATGGCCTTGCGAACAGCATCCTTGTAGGTGTCAGATGGGGAGAGTTCATATGAGCTTCCCTTAATACCCAAACCAGTGCCTTTGGTCCTTAATGAAGCCTGTGGAGAGAAGACAAAGACGTTATTAGAAGAGACATATTAGGCACAAGTGCCCCTGAAGTTGAAGTCCTAATTACTTGAGTGTGTGTGAAAACGGTACACTGACATGCATATTTCTCCTGTCAGGAGCTTCTAGGCAAATGAATATTAAGTTGAATGAATGAAAAGTGATGTGAACTGTTGTTGACCTCCTCACCGAGATGGGAGCAGTGATGCCCTGTTGGTGGCGTCCTAAACCTTTGCCTTCTTGCCATCCCATTGCTTGTAACATTTTGTTCCCAATATTATCACTTGTTAAACCATCTTTGGTGGGTTGTTCATAATTCCTGTTGGAGGTGGGGGGGGGGGGGTGTTAAGGTGGGCTGACAATAATGCGCACACATGCTAACGCAAGTTCAACTTTCAACAACAACAAATCTCTAAAAAAAACGTACACTACTGGAGTTGGTGGTTGATAACACTTCTTTTTAGGTGCAGGGGGTTCAGGAACACCATACTTCTCTCTCCTCTCTGCAGCTCTGTCTCTGTATTTGAGCTGTTAAGACAAACAACAAAAGCTCACTGCCTATGGGCCCATTTAAGAAATTACTAATAAAAAAACGTATTCATTCCTGGGTGGAATACCTCAGTCTCTTTCCTCTCCAGCTCCTCTAGCTCAGCTTCTGAAAGCTTTGTTCTTCTCTGAATTTCCAAATTTTGCTAAAAGAAATAAACAACCATAACAGCCGTAGCACAAACAAAGCATATATCCAAGACAGATCTATTACACACACTCTTTCTTGCACTGAGGCTTAATACATTGAACAGATGGTGGTGCTCAGAATATTCATACTTTAGCCACAGGCAGATTAAATGCCTGCTGTTTGCCCATGCTCACCTTGTGGAGGTCAGAGAGCTGCTGGTGACGCAGCAGAGCGTCTTTGGTGGGGAACTGACGTCGACACAGCAAACAAACCATCTTCTTCCAGTCTGTTACTTTTCCTCCGTCGTCTGTAGCTCTATCTGAGCTGCTCTCCTCCGGGTCACTGTCCCCATTGTAGGCAGCAACCAGACCACTCTGAAAGCCGAAAGGTGGCATGTGATGAGTTGACTTTATGACTTTTATTAATAACTGTGCAGTGTGGGAACAAAAGTGAAGGCCCATACAAACCTTAGCTGAAGTCTCCTGCTCTATGAACTTGAATTGTTCAGCCATGAGAGATGGCATCTCAAAGCCTCCCATTTGCTAAAAGAAAGCAACACATTTGATGAACAAATACAGAACAATATTCAGATTTCATTACAATAATATAATTTTTTCAAAAGCTGGTAACTGAAAATGATTTATGAACTTTATAAAAAGAAATAAATACAAATGAATTACATTTTTATTAATAATAACGAGAGAGGGACCTAATGTGTAACTAATAGATTCACTATTAGTTACACATTAGGTGTGTCGTCCCTCTCTCGTGCCATACTCTTACTTAATGTGTTGCATAAAGTGGGCTTGTCACGCCTATACTACCTTCTTCTCAAAGAGGGAGAAACCGGCATCGGCAGCTGCAGACTCTTTCCTGTCTTCCTCCTTTGATGGTCCTAATCCCTGGAAACTGCTCTTAAAACTTTCCTTTTGCTTATTTAAGCTTTTTGCCCAGCGCTCCATGTCTTTTGCAATCTGCAATTTGATTAACAGTCAATATTATTCCGAGGTCAAGATAATAGCTATTCGCACAAAGTAATTGCGTGGCATTTACCTGCTGTGCAGACTTGCTTTTAGGCTTTTCTTTTTTCTCTTTCGGCTCTTTACTGCTTGATGCTGACGAGCTTGCGGTGCTGTTGTTGTGTTGTTCTTTACTTTTGTCTGTTGGCGCAGGGAGGTACGCCTGTTTCTCACTGTCCCAGTAGAGGTACTGCTGAGTCTCTGAGTTATAGTAGTACTGTTGATGACAATCATAAGAAACGCTTAATAAATTCACAGTGTAGGTAGAAAACAATGCTGTGTACATTCCATCTTGTACATACCTGGCTGCTGGGATCATAATACAGGCCAGTGTGTGGATCATAATAGTAACCTGAAGACTCATCGTACTGGTACGTGGAGGTGTCAGGTGGAGCTAAAGACGCAAAAGGCACATATGCATCAAACCTCATCACTTAGCGATCAACGTTTGACCACCTCATTCACACACAGTAAATAATGTGTAGCCATCCCTTCTCACCTGCTGTGTTAGCTGTGGGAGCAGAACAAACTGTAGTTGCTACAGTAGTAGCCGATAGTGTTAAGGGTGATGTTGTGCTAACATTAGCAGGCTGCTGTACTGCCTCAACTGGCCTCACCAATGGTTGTGACTGAGAAAGAGAAGAAAGAAACGTCATGATTCACTTTTGGACTCACTGCAGTAAGAGAGGCAAATGATGGTAGGAGTAAGTTATTAAGTTATTTAATATTATAATATACATTTTAAGTAATAAGATAAATAATTATCTATCAACTTGGCTACATTACCTGTATGGCAGGCGGGCTGACAATGACAGGCTGGTAAACTTGAGCTGTCTGCGATATGACCACACCAGTGGCTGCAGGGATCAAGGTCTTCATTCCTGGAGCAGCTGCAGAAAACAACGATAAAAGGTGGTACTAATGTCACAGCAGGTGTAAAATGACCCAAAAATAATATTACCTCCGAGTAATCCATCACCAATGACAGGAGTCAACCCTTCATGCTGCTGCTGCCACACCTGATAATTCTGGACATATAAAGCAAAGTCAATTATGATCACATTTTGCTTTACAAAACTAACGTTATGGTCACAACTGCTTTAAAAAGCATGAAGCAAAGTTTGAACTCACCTGTGCTTGCTGTGCATAGACCTCTGGAAGAGTAATGTAGTCGGAGGTGGCACTAGAAACTTGCTGTAGCTGAAAGAAGAAGAAGAAGAAGAAGAAGAAGAAGAAGAAGAAGAAGTCATTAGTAACAGAAGGAGCCAATCCAGTAAAATCATATTAATTATATTACAGTCGACTGTGCAACAGAACTACTTTGCAACAGTATTTTTAATCACCAATAAATTATAAATACAAATTAATGAAATAACGCATCAATACTTTATATGTATTAATTTTTGTAGGTAAACCAAACCAGACCACAGTGTAAATATTGGAGTGCCCAGAAAGGAATACGATTAATAATTTACCAAGTTTGTTTTTGGCCTTTAAGTGTGTGCACAGCTGCACACACCCCAGACCTCATGGACACTGTCCAATAACTTTGATCCATTACCGATCACATTCCCGCCAGACAATCCATTCCACTATATCACAACACCCACTACGTAACTTTACTCAGTTTATTGTTGTATTCGCTGACATTCTATTGTTCTTCTGTTTTGTTTTGTTTCTTTTTATTTATCGTGTTCCTCGTGTTTCTTTTATTGTCAACGTTTCTGAGGTCGTTGTCAGTCATATAAGCTTTCACTGCATAGTGTACCGTGTATGACTGTGCATGTGACAAATAAAATCTGAATCTGAAACTGAAGTGCCTAAAATTACAGTTGGGCAGTTTTTATTGTTTTGGTCCATAGTATTCTAAAGGGAAACAAATTCTAACTCCTCAACAAACACAAGTGGACCCATAATACCTGGCTTGATGACCACTGAGCAGCAGCAATAGCTGTGCTGGCAACAGAAAGAGCACTGGCTCTGTTCCCATCAGGCTGTGCGGAGTCTCTGGAAAAGGACGCAGTGGTTAGTTTACTCTAATTTAAGTCCTTCATTCGCTTTTTTTAAAATCTTAATACTAAACCTGCAAGAAAAGCTAAATTAGCAATCTACAGAAGATTGTGCTCATGAGTTGGAGTAACGGAACTCATTTTTATTAGTAACAACAAATTTCTTTTTAAATACAATGAACTAAATTATAAACGCATACATACACAACAGACCCATGACTCTCACATACTGTTCTCAAATCTGTCTACATGTGAGTTAGTGAGCACTTCTCCTTTGCCCAGATAATTCATCCTACCTCACAGGTGTGGCATGTCCAGCTGCTGATTGGACAGCATCATGTGCCCACAATAAAAGGTCACCCTGAAATGTGCACTTTGATCAAACAGCACAATGGCAGCGTGCAATTGGCACGCTGACTGCAGGAATGTCTACCAGAGCTGTTGCCCGTGTTCATTTCTCTACCATAAGCCGTCTCCAAAGGGCGTTTCAGAGAATTTGGCAGTACATCCAACCGGCCTCACAACTGCAAACCACGTGTAACCACAGCAGCCCAGGACCTTCACATCCAGCATGTTCACCTCCAGGATCGCCTGAGAGCAGCTGCAGCAACATTCGCTTTGCATAACCGATACATACGTAACGATACATATTTGAGAGTCATGGGTCTTCTGTGTATGTAGTAAAATTTTCAAATGTTTGAGTTCAGCTCATGAAAAAAAATGGGAGCAAAAACAAAAGTATTGCGTGTATATTTTTGTTTAGTGTACATATACTGTACTGTACTCTATATTTTGTTCATAGAAAAAGGTAAAGAGGAACTTTAACAGTATTAATCTGGGATGACTCACTTCCTAGCACTTTTGGCATAATCCACACCAATTGTTTTTCCGTCCAGTTTTAGAGGTGGCTGAAGACCCTGGAGAATTGTGAGCAGCTGTGAAGCCTCCTATACAAGAAGGAAAAACATATGATTGTGATATTTGTGTACACGCCCAAAACAAACATACTGACTTTGTATTATGACTACACACTGGTTACAAAAACATACCAAGGGGGATGAGAGTTGAACAAAGGCAAAGCCTCTATTCTGTCCGGTTTGCTTGTCTTTGATGAGGCGGATGTTGCCCATGGACAAGTTAGCGTATGGCGCCAGCATGTTCAAAATTCCATCCACAGTTGAAAGAGGGGCAATGTTCCTCAGAATTATAGCTGTTAACAAAAGTGTCATGAATAAATGCAGAGTTTGTGAACAGGAAGAATCAAACGTTTCATTATAGGCTGAAAAACGACTCACTGTCTCCACTGTAATCTCCTTGCTGTTGAGACTCAACATTTAAGCCATTTACTCCAGGAGACTCTGCTTCTAAACTCAGCATTGACAGGATGACACGTTTGTTACCATTGGTGAGAACAAACCACTTACAGAGTTAAAGATAACGACAGGTGAGAGGTTTCTACTAATACCGCACCAGTTTTCGCTGCTCCACACCTGAAACACTTCAGCCTCTTTCGAAAGTTATACAGGCCACACTGTGAAAAAACAATTTCAAAGCCTTATTTTTTTGTTAGAATAAACAAAAACAGCAATAAATTGACTACATTAAGATCACAAAGTGCTCAGAAATAACACTCACAGCATTGCAAAGCCAGTTTTCAAACTTCTGTCTCCGGTTACTGTAGTGCACTGCAATACTTTTCCCCTGGATCACCAACTTGTTCTGTGAAGTCAAAAGCCACCAGTTATTTCAAATTCCAAGACATACAAACCAAACAGGCAGATGAGGTCCTGCCACTACCCCACCCCATGAGTGAGAGCAGCTGGAACAGGAAAGAGTGGCTAGGCTTACACTCACTGCTTAGATACAGTGTCTCAGGGAGTAAAGGGGAACAGACAGAAAATAAGTTCAGAAAGAGAGAAAGCTTCAGTTCTGTGTACGAGGGAATAGGTTCTCAATACATGGTTTAAATGTGTTTGGGATCGGAGTGCCGCCAGCTCATCCCTGTCTCACTCCAGTCTTCGGATTTTAAATGGAGATGAGAAAATATCCAAGTGAGCTGGAGCAGAATGTGGTATGGAAGCCCGCAGGGTCTAATCTTCATAAGGGGAGGCAAAACACCTTTTGAGCTTAATATTAGATATAGCATCCTGGGTTAATAATTTTAACAGAAAACATGGATTTCATTCATTTCCCAAAGCAAAAACATTTATACAGTGGTGGATTCAACACCAAATGTAGGACATAAGCTAAACTAAGCAGATGAAAGACATTTTGTCTGGGAAAGCTGCTGTATACATTCTGTATAACCAAGAATGTGACTCCAGAGTTTTGTTTTACCAGGGTTTATAATACAGCGCTCTACCTACATATAAAACAGGTTTATTTCTGTAAATTTATATCATCATCGTGATATTGGTTCATCTGGGCCCTGATCTCCAACAAATACTTCTAGACTTTGTGATTGTTGAAGCAACCTGATTGGTCTCCATCCATCGAGTAGAATCTTGCAAGTGATAAAACTCCACGAAGGCGAAACCTCGGCTTATACCTAGAGACAGCATTCAAATATAGACGGGAGGTGTGTTAGTGAGAATGCTTTGATGCAACATTCAAACTCACAATGGGCTTGTACAGTCCAATTCAAAGTAATAACGGAAGTGGGGAGGGTGGTTACAAGATCTATGAGAGGTAGAGCATTTGGTTTACCATAGCTCTTTATATCTGTACACAGTTTCGTCTTTACCTGCTCATTTCATCAAACTGGACGCTCTTTGATGACAGGATCGTCCTTGTAATATAGTGTGACGCTTTTATTCAAGGACAGCCATAAA
Source organism: Microctenopoma steveboyesi (assembly GCA_032359275.1). Taxonomy (NCBI): domain Eukaryota; kingdom Metazoa; phylum Chordata; class Actinopteri; order Anabantiformes; family Anabantidae; genus Microctenopoma; species Microctenopoma steveboyesi. The sequence goes on from JAUMHF010000021.1 coordinate 10,532,161, forward strand.
GGAGATAAGGTAGGACATGGGCAAGACAGAATGTGGAGATAAATGTGAGACACTCCTCAGAGTATTAAAACTCACCTGTCCTTTTCTTCATCAAGCGAATGTCCACAGGTTGGGGCCCCTGCAGCTGCTCAAGTACTGAGCGAATCTAGAAAATGGAAGCAAAGAATTAAGTTCATCTGAATCTAACTATAACTTAATATATTTTTAGAACACTATGCAGACATGTTCAGTAATACCTAGCTAGAGCTATTACTATATTCATTTATTCTTTCCTAAAACTGTGAGCTTACATCGTCCTCTGTGACATGGAGAGAGAGACCCCTCAGCATAACTGTCTTGCTCTCCTCCTCCTGTTCCATTCTGTAGTCATGGTCTGGATAATCCCCATCATATTCTTCATCAGATCTGTCACTACTGCGTCGCTTACGCACCCTCTAATGCAGACATAAAAAATACATATAAACACTTAGTACTGAAGTTAGAATGTATTCCTCTGTTGCAGGTGAATGCAAGGTATTGCTGTTCCACTTACATCAGGACTGTTCCCGCGCTCGTCAAAGAGCTCTTTGTGCCTATCATCACCCCATCTTCGATCGTAATCCCTCTCCACATCTCTACCTCGCCTTTCATACCATTCTAGATCATCTCTTCTCCCATCTGAGCCATACCTCCCACTGCGCTCACCACGACTGGGTCTGAAAAATTAAGACATAAGTGCCATTGTCAAAAATATATGAACATACTCAATATGTGCCACGACACTGGACCAAATAAAATGTACCTTTTATCAGTCCCCATGAGTCTGTGCATTAAATTACTCTGTAGAAAAATAAAAACAGTATTAATATTTGACGTCAGCTTAGAAAAACATTACACTGTTAAAACTTGCCCATCTATGTGACCATAAAGCAGATTTGTCATGAATAACCGTCATAACCAGCGAGCAAACACTGGCTGAACCCCAGCCTGACTATATTATGTGCACTTAGCTACACCACCGCTCCGTTGAGCGTCCCTTAGGGAGCTAGCTAGCTAAAGATAAATGCTATCACAACCAAATGACGGACAGACGACTCAAACCGACGCCAAACTCTTCCCTGTTGGTAACTTTGGCTGTTAAACGTCCGAGTCTTAGTAAATGTTCCGACTGGAAACAAGCTTTGTTTCTTTGCTAGCAAAGCAAAAAGCAGGCTAAGATGAGTTACTTTAGCTAACCTGTGTGTGACTGACGATAGCCCTAACCTTTGACGGACACCATGTAGATGAGCAATCACAAGAAAGCATAATCACCCAAAAGCACAAGTACAGACCTTATATTTTCGTTTTACTAACACGGCCTGTTGGATCTACTAATGGCCTGACAATACAGGATTCTAGAAGTTTTTTTTCGTCCTTCTCTTCCTAAATGTCAGCACATTACTGGCGCGTTACCGCCCCCTACTGATCTGGATGATTTACAACAAACAGGCAGGCTCAACGTGATTGACGGGCACTGTATGTAAAACTGTGTAAATATAAAATTAGAAATAGTAAGCAAACTGTAAACAAACCAAATTGCACATATTCTCTAGTGCAATGTAAATCTAAGATGTTGTGTAAATATTCGCATGTAGCTACCTAAATGCAGCCTACTGTAGCTTTTATAAATCATCCACAAAAGGCAGTGTACTTGTAGATAAACTTAGACTCAGCCATCGTTAATTTTTGAATTATTTTTTTATTGCACATGACATTATTGTGTTTTACTGTTACTGATATTGTTTCATGGCGATCTATACCTAATCCCGTGCATTGCAAATCTCTACTGCACCTTTTCTGTATCTTAATAAGTCTCTTAATCAGCACTAGCTTCTCAGTGGGTTGGTTATGTGAGTATGTAGCATTAAGGCTGTGATTTCTACACAGTAGTAAAAACATGTAAGTGCTCTATTAATTTCAGATTTAGGAACAAAAAAACACATACAATAAATGTATATGGATTGTGTAGGAATAAATTGCCCACAGATAGTCCCACATTTAGTCCCTTTTCACAGACATTTATTTTACAGTAAGGAACCTTTTTTTCCTGGGCCTGGCTACAGGAACAGGGACCACTACAGGCTGACACACTTAGGAGAGGGAGGTGTTACATTGAGTAGGTTCCTGTGCACAGGGCGATGCGTCCTCCATCACCGCGGGGTGGCGCTGCAGTCTCAGTAACTAAGATGCGGATGAGCTGCAGCAGCAGAAGTCTCTCTTTCATCCCTACAGTCAATACAGCAGCGCGATGGCTGCGGCAGTAGATGCGACCTGTTAAAGACGGTTTAATTCATCCAACTACCTCATATTGTATATGGTTTGCCTATCTGACAGCTGGGGAAAGCGCTGCAAGTGACGAGTCGCCTGCTTCTACTACTGTGACCAGAGTATCAGGAAGAAGGTAGCCAGCTGGCTAACGTTAACATTAGCGGACCTTTAGCATTAGCGTTAACCTAGCTGTTAATCGGTGATAGTTGTACGTACATTTATTGTTGTTTACTAAATAACAGCTAATCTCCACCTCGTAAAGCGCATCTTAGATTACACAGATTCGATTATTTATTATTAGTTTGTTAGCTTAATACTATCGTTAGCTTTACCTTTAGGGTCTCTAGTGACATATTAGCTAGTAGCTCAATGGACTGACAGCCCATCCCTTTTAACCGTAGCTTGGTACAGTTTCTTGGTTACTTATTCAACTACCACATGTTGCAGTTATATCGTTTGTAAAGCATTACTTTAGTATTTGGGATAGCTACTCATTGTGATAACCTTGCTTGCTGTTAACTGAAAACATTTGTCTTACACAAGCTTTGCTGGGATTATTATTTTCCTGTTCCTCAGGTAAGCTATCAGGCTGAATGGCCGAGCCGGAGCTGCTGCTGGACTCAAATATTCGACTATGGGTGGTGTTACCCATTGTCTTCATTACCTTTCTTGTTGGGGTGATGCGGCATTATGTGTCCATACTTCTTCAAAGTGACAAAAAGTTGACGTTAGAACAAGTTTCTGACAGGTAACCACACGTGTAACTGCTAAGCGGATCATATTTAAAAAGCAGTGTAGTTAATTTGACTAAATATGTGTTTTTCTATATCCAAACCCAGTCAGGTTCTGATTCGGAGCAGAATTCTCAGAGAAAATGGAAAATACATACCCAAACAGGTGGAATATTTTTTTAATATTTATATGTATGTTAAGTTTGCATGTTAATTATCCAACTCGTGTTCAAGATAGTTTGAAATGAATACGGTCCGCTGGGAACACAGAACAATGGTTCTTTGCATTTGTGAAGACTGCTGTGTTTAGGACAGTGATATTGACCGTCTCTCTTTTCTCTTTTTAGTCGTTTTTGATGAGAAAGTTCTACTTCAATAATCAAGAAGATGGATTTTTCAAGAAAACTAAAAGAAAGGTTGTTCCACCGTCTCCTATGACAGGTAACTTCAGTTTGATAATCCAGTATGAAATTCAATACCCACATTTATTTTTAAATAAAATATTGTATATACTATATATGTATAACATACAATTTCATGACATGACATTACGCTGCTGGCACTGCCCCAATTATAAAAATCACTTCCTGGTAAATTAACTGGTAATTAACTAACCTCTGTCGCAGACACAAAAATAAGTATTTTCGATACTGTATATTGCGGATACAGATGATTAATATTTTAAGTCAGTAGGCGTTCCCTCTCTTCGTACAGTAAGTGTAACCAGTGTGTGTTCTGTGCTTTTTGTCTATATTTACCAAAAATGTAAATGAACTGAACTGATTTGTATAGAGCTGCAAATTATGATGAGTTATTATCTCTAATAAAACAAATGTACAAATCCTATTGAATTAACATGTCACTTACTGCATCTATTTCAAAGATCCCAGCATGCTAACAGACATGATGAAGGGCAATGTCACCAACGTCCTTCCTATGATCCTCATTGGCGGCTGGATCAATTGGACCTTCTCTGGATTTGTGACAAGTAATGATCTCACTTACAGATGTGCACAATGTGACAGAAACAACCAGATAAGATGGAAATAGCACATTGAGTTATTTCTGTCTTCTTCTTTCACACAGCTAAAGTCCCCTTCCCTTTGACTTTACGCTTCAAGCCCATGCTGCAGCAAGGAATAGAGCTACTCTCTCTGGATGCTTCCTGGTAAACTAACTACAACACATGGAGAGATGTGATATAAAAGTCTTTATATATTTATCTAAAAATCTTGCTCTATTTTTTTTTTTTATGTTTGTGTGTGTGCTTTTATTGTCTAGGGTGAGCTCAGCATCCTGGTATTTCCTCAATGTGTTTGGACTACGAAGCATGTACTCATTAATACTCGGCCAGGACAATGGTAATTTTTTGTTTATTTATTTATTTTTTGCTCATGGCGTTGTTGTTTGACATTAAAACTGCTCATTCGGATTAATATCTGTAGAGGGCAGAGCAAAACTAAACATTGCTATAATCATATTTCATTCCCAGACAATATTTTTTTTGCTCTGTGTTGCAATTCCCATAGGTGCTGATCAGTCGAGGATCATGCAGGAGCAGATGAGTGGTGCTGCCATGGCTATGCCTGCAGACACAAATAAGGCTTTCAAGGTATTCAGTGCTGTGAAATTATTATATTCAATTAGTAATTCAAGTCTTTGCTCATTTAAGTATAATAAATATGCCAAAAATTAGGATATAATAATGTATAATGTAATTTTGGGATCATTTGTAAAGTAGAATGGGCTTTGCTTAATTGCTCATGTAATGTTTGTCCCTGATTTTAGGCTGAATGGGAGGCACTGGAGCTGACTGACCATCAGTGGGCGCTGGAGAGTGTAGAGGACGATTTGATGAGCAGGGAGCTGGACTTTGATGGCATGTTTAGCAATGAGCTGCCGAGCGGTATCTTCTGATGGCCTGGTCACTTTTACTCAGAGCACCTCAGTTTGGATTTTGATTATGGCAGGGATTTGTTTTTCATTCAAACACAGATATGGGACAAATCCCTTCATGTTATGCAACGTTTACATCACTAATTTGTGTCACATGTATTACTTTCCCATTCCTGTTCATAAAATATCTGAAAAGATTTAAAATACACTGGTTCTGCTGCTGTCTGAGGCATATTAGAAGGCACTGCTTTGTTATTTTACTGTAGAGAAGGAATTTGACAGGGGTAGGGGGGTTAAAGTGGCTCTTTTGCTTTCTAAAAAGCATTATTATTAGCTGTCATCTTTAACATTATGCCATCATGTCATTAGGTATTAGAATGTGAAGTACTTTATTGCTTATTTTTTGTTTATATTATGTACAGCTGCATGAGCTGTCTATTTCCATATTTCTTGTTGAATTGCCACAATAGAATATAATACCATTTTACAGGTCTGAATATTTTTATTCAATTATACTCCTGTTAGATCATAGATTACTAAATTTGAACAGAACAGATTAGTTGTTGGCTGAGAATATGTGTGTGCGATTGAAATATTGTTTTTGATTTATGTAGACGGTTTATTTTGTAATGTAACTCCTGTGTTTTGTACAGTATAAAGCCTGATTTGACTAAATATTCAGTTTTATTTGTTGCATTTTGCCTCCACACAAAAACATCACTGATATACAGACAACTTGCTGTGTCCTATCATATTGTTATTAGATCATTTCATATGAAACAAAAATAAGTAAAAAAAGTACAGCCATACACACCACATTTAAAACATATAGGTATTATTTCAATGCTTCCTGTAAGACTGTATAAAGTTAGGGCTACACTACTCATCAAGGATGCTTTGTCATTTTGACGGTGGTCTTGAGAGGATCCCTGAAGTGTAACAGCGGCTCAACTCTAAACCGACCGTAGAGGAAAAACATTTCCCATGAGCAGCGCTCTGAAGCTCGCGCGTTCACGATACCGGCACACTCGCTGCATGATGGCCGAGGGAGGCGGACCCGAGTCGGGTGGCGCGGCAGACTCTGACTCGGAGCCGGTAGCCGCACAAATGCCAACCCCTTCAACCGAGAGTGAAAAACAGACTATTGGGTCACTTCTGAAAACAACTCTGAAAAAGGGTGACGAATGGTAAGAATTAGTGAAGGCAAACGTTATCTGTGTGATCCAGTTAGCATTAGCTAGCTAACGTTTGTTAGCGAGAGACCGGAACTGCTAATAAGCTAAAGCTCGGAAGCTAACGACGCCAATGGTTTTAAGTCTGAAATCGAAAGCTGCTGTGCTAACGTAACTGACAATTTAGCCAGCTAATGTAACTATTTAGCATGCTAGCAGCTATATAGTCTGACTTTATACGGGCTCCGTTAAATAATGGGTCCTCTGTTAACCTAAAAAACTATTTACATTTAACGCAAATAGCCAAAGTTATATGGGCAGTTAAGTGGCTGAATTGTACGGTAATGTCTCAAAACGTTAATACCTTATTTGGGACAAGTTAGCTTACGCCCGCTAATCGGCTGGTAGAACAGGCCCTCCGCTTCAGGTGGTGGGTTCTTCTGCCAGTTAAACCGGCTCCTTTCTAGACGAGTAGAGCTCAGGAAATGGGACCAGATCAATAATAAGTTATGTCTTGACAAGTAATGTTAATGTTTAATTGACCAGTAACCATTGATAATCTAGTTAAACTTGTTTTAGACAATAACACATTTTGGCCTGGTCTTACTGCAACGAGGTGTATTAAAGGCGACTGTCAGCTGATCATTTCTCTTTACTTTGTTGGAAAAATGCTTTACATTATGTCTGTCAACCAATAGCTTCATATTGTCAGCATGTATCAACGCATATCAGTTGTTGCTTATGATATTGTTATTTTTTTTTTAATTTAAAATTACTCTTTAATCTCACAATAATAAAACTTAAATGTATGGTTTCCTATAAGCACATTGGTACTTTTTTAGAACTAGATGAATGGGAACAATGATTTGGGAAGATAAATTCTCATTCCATTAGTTTGCTGTGTTACTCTTACTATGTGAATACTTGCAAACAAGCCTATTAACTAAAGGAGATTCTCGCTTGGGATGAGATTAAGTCAAACTAGCTTGCTGTTGCTATATCTGCAAATGTCAAGACAGTTTGGTGTTGCGTAATGTTCTGGGTTGGCATAAGCCTCAGCCTGTGCCTGTCCAAACCTCATTCATTTCATCATCTATGTATTCTTTTCTTTTTGTGTCTTTGCTTGCATATTCCAGGTGACCGTAAATTTGTTATGAAATACAAATGTCTCAGGTTCATAAGAAACTGCAAAGTGTCTCTCAAAGTGCAATATGTTTGTTCTGTTAACAATGAATTTGTTTTAGGTATCTAATAGACAGCCGGTGGTTCAAACAATGGAAGAAGTATGTGGGATTTGACAGTTGGGACATGTATAATGTCGGAGAACGTAGCCTGTATCCAGGACCTATTGATAACTCTGGACTGTTTTCAGGTATAGAAACATGTTTGATTACTTTGACAAACCTAAGACTTGCATACAGATTAAAAGCTTTTAATAATTGTTGTTTTTTCCCTATAGACCAGGAGACTCAGGCCCTGAAAGACCACCTTATAGATGAATTGGATTATGTCCTTGTACCAACTGAGGCATGGAATAAGCTTGTCAGCTGGTACAGCTGCCTTGAGGCCCAAAAACCCATTGTCAGAAAGGTAACGATATTGCAGATGTTTTTTATTTGTACCATTCACCTGTGGAATGAGCACTTAAATGTCCTCTTATTTTTTAGGTTGTTGAACATGGCATGTTTGTCAAGCACTGTAAGGTGGAAGTTTATCTGCTGGAGCTGAACCTGTGTGAGAATGACAACATGGACAATGTAGTTACACGTCATTTCAGTAAGGCTGATACTATAGGTGAGGAGTGTTATATGAATACAACTTACATTAAACTGTAGGTAGCTGCCTACACATTAAAATTATCCTTATAATTTAAATCATTAAATGTGTCTCATGTCAAATGTATAATAAGTAAGTTTTGCATATCACCCTCTTTCCAGATACTATAGAGAAGGAGATGAGGAAGCTGTTCAATATCCCATCGGAGAAAGAGACACGGCTCTGGAACAAATATATGAGCAACACTTATGAGCAGCTGAACAAGCCGGACAGTACTGTGCAGGATGCTGGTCTCTTTCAGGGGCAGGTAGAGTAAAGATGTGTTATTCAAAAGACCTTCATATGACAGATAGACACTCCTCCTCTTCTTTTGAAGAACACAAATGAGCAACACAAAATGATTCTCATTATACATACATACATAATTCATCTACAGAAATAGTACAAGATTGAATGGACATCTAATAGTCTAAGGCAATACAATACACAATCCTTGCAATGAAATGTATGTGTTAAGGTTTTTGTTCTTTTTGAGACTTTTAACAATTGTATTGAATTTTTGAGGCTAAATTTAATGTGTTAAGTGACAAGAAAATAGTATTACTAATATTTTTGTCTCTTCATATACATACTGTATGTGGAACTTTGCTGCAGGCAGGAAAAATACTCTATTTACTCTATTTGCCACTTAAAACAAAAAAAGTAAATGGTAAATAGTTGTTGCTTGTTGTTGTAATAAACTTTTAAAACTGACATTAATTACATGTTCAATGCCGTTTAAAGACAAACTGTACCTGCACCTGCTGAAGCTTGCAAATGCTTGGCAGCATTTTGCGCATGTATAGTATTACAGTTTATGAGTCATGATAGCATTTAAATGACAATGTCAGGTGTGCCAGCTTTAATCTGTTTAGTTTGTTTTACCACAGGTGCTAGTGATTGAACGCAAGAATGAGGATGGCACTTGGCCGAGACAAGCCTCCCATCCCAAGTAAGCAATGCGGAAAAAATGATATCACTTAGAATTGTTTACATACTATTAAAAGTCAGAGATGATGTATAGAAATGCTCTTTACTGAAACGTGCTTTTACTTTTTCTCAACAGATCCAGTACAACTCCATCCAGGAACTTCACTACCTCCCCAAAACTCTCTTCTATCTCATCAGCCAGTATCTCTTCAACAGTAACCAATGGAGACAGTGGCAGTAGCCCTGGCTACACACTAAATAACAGCACCTCCTCTGGCAACAGGTAAGAGATACTTTCTCTGATATGTATGTTTCTGCCTTCACTTCACATGCACAGTGCTGAGCGCTGCATTTCACCTCCCAAAGGGTGATTGCATATTGTGATTGAAGTAAAATGTACCTGAAATACAACTTACATAGCGTCTTGTAAAGGAGTCTGAATATTTTCACACAATACTTTCATGGTATATTGTATATGCATTGTACATTTACTAGTTCTCTCCCTATAAATATTTATCATAGGATGGGCTCTTTTTTGAGGCTGTTTGGGAAAGAAATAGGAAAGACCTATTTTTCTGCTACACACTGTAAAATACGTGCTTTGCTCTGCTCACGCTATCATTATATTGGAGCGAAAAGCAGTGTGTGTAAATGTAAGCTAGTTTGTCAAAGTAATGTGCCAATGGAATATATTGAGGTGGGGAATGAATGAGATTTTTGTTCATAATGTTTTTCTTGATCATCTTAACCCTGTCAAGAGGTAGTTTCATACCAAATATGTTATGTTATATGTTTCATAATTGTTTGCATGCTGAATGTCTTCATTTTGTCTTCGATTGTACTTTTTGTGCTGCATCTATACTCATTTTGGGTTGGATGTCCATATCTTTCACACTTGCTGTCAGTCAACAATAATAGATTTGCTCTTCCAACAGACTGGGGGGCTACAGTTCGGGGTACAGCTCCTCCTATAACTACAGAGAGTCACAGTCGCAGCCTGGCCTGTGTGGTCTCAGCAACTTGGGCAATACATGCTTCATGAACTCTGCTCTCCAGGTAAAAACATAGTAATGTAATGGAACTTAATCAGTCAGCCAGCTGTGTTTTTGGGTGGTAAGCTGCAATAATAATCTTTTGTCCTCTTCTTCCAGTGCCTCAGCAATGCATCTCCGCTCACAGAATACTTCCACAATGATCAGTATGAGGCAGAGATTAACCGAGAGAATCCCCTGGGAATGAGGGGTGAGATTGCAGAAGCCTATGCTGATCTAGTAAAGCAAATGTGGCTGAGCCGCAGCAGCTATGTGGCCCCACGCACCTTCAAAGTAAGTGTCAAATAAGCCTTTCCTGAGTGAGTCGAGTTATTGAGTCCTGTTCTTTATTAATGCAGTTAATAACATTTGTATTTTATTTCCAGACACAGGTTGGACGCTTTGCCCCCCAGTTTTCAGGCTACCAGCAGCAGGACTCCCAGGAGCTTTTAGCCTTTCTGCTGGATGGGCTTCATGAAGACCTGAATCGTGTCAAGAAGAAGCCTTATCTGGCCCTGAGGGATGCAGAGGGTCGTCCAGATGAGGTATAGCACATAGAAATTGCATAATAATTGTGAACATTTAGTATACTAGATTACTGAACACTTAATTCAAAGAGTCTGACAATAGACAGTGATTCTGCTTATATTCCAACTCGCGTTGGGGGGGCTGGATCTGTTTCGATTTATAAGATTGAAAATCCTTTAAATCTGAGAGATTAGCTTGGCTGAGAGGAGTCATACTCTGGTACTGACATTTTGCTACTGACATGTTATGCGTGTCTTTTTTAAGTTTGTGGCTTATTCTTCAAAGAGAAGGGGTGAAGCGCTCGATGCATTGTGAGGAGTGTCCTTGTCTAGATTTCAGTGGCTTCCATCTCCTCTTTTGACCAACTTATTATCCCAGCAGGGTATCTGGTGACTGGCAGGACTTAGATGTTGATTGCCCATATCTTGTTCTTACAATTGAGGGTTAGTGTGTGTATTTGTGTATATATGAATGCACTCTACACCCTTCTTTTAGGTACATCTGTTACCATCAGCAACAACACCAGTGTTTGGACAAAATGTGTTGTCCTTTGTTCTGCTTTGCATCTTTTATGCAGCAATATTACAGTACCACGTGGGAAATTAGAACCAGTTTAACATCCAGCGCTACAAATTTGCCGCGTTTCTCATCTTTTAATGAGTGTCTATGTTTTTCTCCATTGGCTGTGTAATTATAGATTGTTGCCAAGGAAGCCTGGACAAACCACCGCTTGCGCAATGATTCTATCATAGTTGATATTTTCCACGGCCTCTTCAAATCCACATTGGTGTGTCCAGAGTGCTCCAAGGTGTCTGTAACCTTTGACCCGTTCTGCTACCTCACACTGCCTCTGCCCATGAAGAAGGACCGTACCATGGAGGTATATCTGGTGCGGTCAGATCCTCAGTCTAGACGCACACAGGTGAGTTGGAACTTCGCTTCAACTTTGAGTATAGGTTAACTAATACTTATTAATACCAAGTAATTAATTCTACTTTTCACTTTTTAAAGTGGTGCACTTGCAGTTTGTAACATTTTTCCCCCTTTGTCTGGCAGTATCGAGTGGTGGTCCCCAAACTGGGTACAGTGACAGACCTGTGCAGCGCCTTGTCCAAGCTCTGTGGAATCCCTCCAGAAAATGTTAGAACATATTCCTTTTACAGAACTAACACGAAGTAAACTGTTTGGAGCACTAACCATTGATTTATTTGTTTAATGAAACTAGCATATGCTAATAGTTTTAATTCTCGTGTCTTTCTAGATGGTGGTGGCGGATGTTTACAATCATAGGTTCCATAAGATTTATAAAAGGGACGATGGACTCAATCAAATCATGGAAAAAGATGACATATATGTGTAAGTCCAGTGGTTGACCAAAGATCCGATTGGTTCCTTTTTTTACAGTGCGAGTCTAATTATTGTTTGTGTGCTTTTTTCAGCTATGAGGTTCAGGAGGAGGACAGTGAGAGAATGAACCTGCCTGTATATTTCAGGGAGCGCCATTCAAAGCATGGTGGAAGCTCCTCGAGCACCATGCTGTTTGGCCAGCCTTTACTCATCACCGTGCCCAGACACAATCTCATAGCTGATGTCCTGTATGACAAGATCCTAGAGAGGATTGGGTAAGAGTCCATTTGTTCATTTACATATTTAGCTTGTATCCAACGCCATTCACACGGGAGCAAAAAATCAGGAGGCTGAGTGAGCAGAGTTAGGTTTGTTCCACTGTCAGAGCAGCACTAAGATGAAAAGCTTTGCTTGGGATCCTTTGCTATGTTTTAGCTCAGTTAATGAGTGGACTATAGAGCGTAATTAGGGTGTTCACGTAGGAAGGCGTGGCCTCTTTGGGGGGAGGGGGGGTCATTAGTAGCACTAGCAAGTGAGAAAGGAATGGTTGAATTCCAATTCTATAAAACTGTAGAACCTAAGTGAGCTGACAGGCACACACTGACCAAGTCTTTGCTGTATTAGGTTACTGTGAGTTAATTCCCTTTGTTCTTTGTTGCAGACGCTATGTAAAACACACCCAGAGCCCTAATGGTGAAAGCAGGGCCTCAGCCTCAGCCTCAGCCTCAGCCTCAGCCACCTTTGCCAGCTGCAGTCAGGCTCCTGAATGTTCCACCTCATCTAGTGTCACTGCCTGTCTGGGTGGTTGTGGCAGCCCCCTGTCGGATGGAGCCTCCTGCAGTGCGAGCTCCAGTAATGGCAGCAACCACTCGGTGACCTGCAATGAAAGTAATGGGCTATATGATGGTAATCAGCTGATATAATTAATTACCATATTCAAATGAATGTAAATCATTAAGCTGTTACCGTTGGCATATGTTTTCTATTTATGTTATTGAAGAAAACTTCCATTCAGAAGTGATGACACAACAATTGTCTGTATCTGTTCAGGTGAAGAGGAGGCTATGGACCACCAGGTCAGTCCAGAGCCAGAGAATGGTCATTCTGAAGAGGAGACCTCTGACCTGGAAAATGGGTCTAAAGAAGATGCCAAGCAATCATCTTTGCCAGCCAAGCTTTTCACCTTCAGCATAGTCAACTCTTACGGAACAGCCAACATCAGCCCATTGCCTTGTGATGGAAACGTTCTTAAGCTTAATCGTCAGTGTTACACTTTGCGATTTACGATTGCTTTTATTTTTTTAATTTTTCCAAGCCACTTTGTGTTGACACGGCTCCTCCCCCTTTTCTCGCTGCAGCACATTCCACAGTGGCAATTGACTGGGACACAGAGTCAAAGAAGTTGTGTTATGATGAACAGGAAGCAGAGGTCAGTGGTTTAACATTTATGACACAGTGAAACAGAATATGCAAACAATCTATTGATATTTCTGTAAATACTGTGTATAGGAAGATGAGAAGCATGACAGCATGCTCCAGCCCCAAAAAAAGAAAGCCACTGTGGCTCTGAGGGAATGCATCGAACTCTTCACAACCATGGAGACACTTGGAGAACACGATCCATGGTAAAGGTTCACAGCTACGGCTAATTCTTAATTTTCTACCCCACTGTTGTTAAATGAAATCTTTTTCCTGCAGGTATTGTCCGACTTGTAAGAAACACCAACAGGCCACAAAGAAGTTTGACTTGTGGTCATTGCCTCGGATTCTGGTAGTTCACCTAAAGCGTTTCTCCTACAACCGATGTTGGAGGGACAAGCTGGACACAGTGGTGGACTTCCCTATCAGGTATGTGGATGCAGGTACACAGTATGGGGGCGGCAGTATTTTAACTCAGAATTCCTTCACAACCAGCTGATGGGCAATGACTTTAAACATATGTTTATTTTGTAAACACATAAAATACACAAATCCTATTGAAGTATAAGAACATTGTCTGTTGAACTTGTGCACAGTAAGAGTTTGTAATGGCACATTTGTGACAGAGTGAGCTGTAGACACACATTGCACCATGTTCTAAGACGAATGAACCTTCATCTCTAACCGTTCTTCAGAACAGACTCAATAATGGTAACTTGACTGTGCGAGAGTAACTGAAAACACCACGCTATGCGTTGGGTCTGAAACACGTAGAATAGGCTGATGAGGGATGGAATGAAGAAATATTGATTTTATTTTTAAGAAATGGACTCTTGACTCAGAGAACTTCCACCCTCCAAAGAACAATCCAGTCTGTGTTTTTACTGCTCTTATCTATTGTGGTTGTGTAACTACTGTGCATGAGTCATTAACCTTTTTTACAAATGGCACAGTGTAGATTTAGATCCTCCGTTTTAAAATTGAGAAGTTGCCTCAGGTTTCTGTGGCCTAATGGTCACATGTCTCTGTTGAGTAAGTTGATGCGCTAGGGACCAGGAGGCAGAAGAAAGTTAAAGAGGTCCTGCTTTAAAAAGGCAGCGTCATGCTTACTAATCAATTACAGACCTACACACCATGTGTCTCATTTGAGTTTATGTTTTAATCTTGTGTTTATGCACTTGTCTGTTGATAATAGTAATGTTGGTAATGACAACTAATTGCATGTTCTTTTTCTCTCAGGGATCTAAACATGTCTGAGTTTGTGTGTGACCCTAAGGCTGGCCCTTACATATATGACCTCATTGCTGTGTCAAACCACTACGGAGGAATGGGAGGAGGTCACTGTAAGTCACTGTTCAGGTTTCACATCAACATACTGTGAAGAGCACCTTTGTCCATAATAAACTACTCACCAGTACCTTTGAAAACATGAGCGCTGTATGTGTCAGCAGATCGGGCGCTAATCAGTTGCATTTTTATGGCACGTCATTGTTCTCTGTTCCTGGACTCGTTTTTTCCTGTTTTGGGTGTTTGTATTTGCTCTGCCCATTCGGTGTGACTGGGCTTGGTAAGATTTTTATCTCTCTCTGTAAACATTTGGTTTGAATAGTGTTTCTTACTGTTCTTCTTCTGGCTGACAGACACAGCTTATGGCAAGAATAAAGTGGATGGAAAGTGGTATTATTTTGATGACAGCAGTGTCTCATCTGCCTCAGAGGACCAGATTGTGGTGAGTTTTGACTCATGTTTGTGTTCATACACATGTTTCATGGCGAACCCTCAGATTAGTTGAACTATTTGGTCAATATTTGTGTGTTTTTTTATCTAATGAATGATATTTGATAGAGAATAGCTCCGCCTCCTTGGCTTTCTGTCATTGGTGTCAAGTGTCCGTGTTTTTGTAGAGTAATCTGATCCTTGTCCTCTCTTTGCAGACTAAAGCCGCCTATGTGCTGTTTTATCAGCGCAGAGACGAGGAAGCCACCTCTAAGCCTCAACCGTCCGCATCGCTAGGAGGAGCCCCCGAAGCAGCGGACGACCACATGGACACAAACTGAGGAACCCTGATGTGAAGTGAAACGCACTGAAAAGCATATGGCAAATAAAGACACTTGGGTGCACACAATAACATACTTTAGTGACAAAAGACTCCACAAACGTAACATTATTAACCCCACCTTTCCCATATTTTATTTTATTTTTAACAATGTGTTGTACAGCTAGAGCCAACAGCCTTGTCTGAAGAGTGACCTGAGAGACTTCCTCCCCCAGCGAGTGGCCTACCGATTTCTGAACTTAGTTTACTAGTCTGGAGGGAGAAGAAATGGATATAAATCCTCTCACTATATGAACATAATGGTAGAAGTGCCCTAAAATGTGTAGATACACAAATGTTTCTGCTGCGAGTCAGAAATATAAAAAAAAAAAAGCCAAATGCACATCTTGTTTCAACCAAAGCGATCCAAGGTATTTATGATGAAATGATCCAACTCTTAAGACTTCAGCAGGACGCCTAGATTTCTGTGGTAAAGTCCAAATGGGGCGGTGTGCCCACAGATCAATACATGCTTGTTGAAAGAATCCTGGGACATTACACCAGCTGTGTACAAAATGTTTGGAGTGGCTCACTGATGGGGATCCTGCTCGAGGGGCAGAGTAGCCGTGATGGTTGTGCTTCTCACCACCTGCACCTCTAAGCCACAGAGGGGGTGTATTGTTTCAACGTTCTTACTATCCGGGTCTTGACACAAATTGTGGCAGACGCCTTTTTTCAGCCTGGCTCTTGATCACCCTTCACTTTTTGTTTTGTTGAAGCTTTCAGACCAGCTTCGGAGCAGGAGTCTTTTACCCTGCTAACATTTTACGTTACTTTTTTGTAATCCCACTACAAAGGCGGCCTTTTGATTCCTGCAACCTGACTAAAAAGGAGGCACTTTGAATTCTCCATAAGTACATTATCTACCTGCTTCTGGTGTTATCAAGCAGTACAGAATTGTGTGGTTTGGCCTTAGCGTTAAGGGTTATGGTCTGTCGTACACTTCCAGATCATTTTAATGTGTCTTTTAAGCATATTTCGATTGCTGCCTGATTGGACCCTGAGCTCACCTGCAATGGCTTGTCCTTATTAGTCTTGTACATTAATGCAGCTCTGTATTGAAATGGCTATGTTATTTGATATCTTCAAAGCACACTTAGTGAAGCAAAATAAACTAGTGTAAAAGTGGTGCTTTATTCATGACACTTGAACTTGCTCCTAGTCATGAGGTACAGTTTACATGGGGGCCAGGACAGCTGTACACGTCTCAGTTAATTACACTTAAATTGTTTTTAGTGTCAGCATAACAGTTCTGTTCTATTTTACTCTTTAAAGACACACAATCAAAGGTGATACCAGATACCAGTTAGTAATTGTTCTATTCCCATAAATCATTTTCTGCGCCTCAAACTCTGGACTCTTTCATAACTGTGTTGATTTGTAGGGCCTCCAAATCAAATCAACATCTGTCCCCTTTACTCCTCGGCCTTGCCATCACGTCGCCCAGAGTTGGCGACCAAAATACAATCATTTATGCCTGTGACTGCAAAAGCTTTACATCAAATCTGTAGTCCTAGATATTTCTCAGAAAATTTCAGCTGCCAAATTCTTTCTTCTCCCCTAATCATGATCACAACTCGGCGACGGGAGATGTAAATAATATTTTAAATAGGTGTATAAATTCTTATCCTCATATTTATCTGCAGTATTTGTTTTTAACTGAAAAGATTTCAAAGTACAATAAAGACTGGAAGCCTCAACAAGGTGGTTTGCTTGCACTAATTGCATGTTGAAAATATCACAACTGGCTTAATTTCAGTGGTAGTTATGAAATACATGCATTGTGAAAAGAAAATATTTGCAGATGATGCAAGCTTCATTATATGCCAATTATGCTGATGGGTTGCAAAATGAACTATGATCTGAAATCGGGTACAGTCGCTAGATCAACAGACTACTACGTGCTGTTGCTGTTATTCATAATGCCCTTTAGATTTACTAAATCAAGAAGCTATATTCATAGAGGATGTGACATTTAGCCTTCGATGTTAACGTTATCAGTTATCTGAATTCTATAAATGGAAATCTGTTACTCGTGTCGGATGTTGAAATCTAAAGTCTTACAATTCATTCAGACATAGTCCAAAATGTTTGAACAACTTATTTATTGCTCCTTTTCATACATCAAACCACAACAGTGCTGTACATGCACTCAATGAGAGGTTCTCCCTCTTACATTTCATCAGATGCCCTCCTCACATCATGGTTTCAGAGGACGTCTTCATTTAGTAAGAGCAGGGAACAGTCATCGGGTACTAAGCAGCACTGCTGGTCTGGAAAAGGGTTGTTCACCATCTACAGACACCACGGAGGGAACAACGTGTCTCAGGACGGATCGTTAATTTGCTTTGTCGAGGAGCTTCTTGATGTCTCCCTCGATGTCGCTGGTGAGGAACCTCCGGCTGTAGCGCTTGAACGCCGCTCCATCGGGCCCGATGAGGAACTTCTCGAAGTTCCAGGACACGTCGTTCCTGCACACCGGGCTCCAGATGATGGACTTCGGATCGGTCATCAGCGCGGTCGGCTCGTCGCTGGGGAACGGGAGACTCTCCCTCAGAAAGACGAACAGGGGATGAGCATCCTTCCCGTTCACATCCACCTTCTCCAGGAGCTGAAACCTCGGTGCAAAGCCGTCTCCAGGACGGACATACTTCAGAGACAGGAGGATTTCTTCGTTCCTGCAGTTCTCCTGAATGAGGCGACCATAAAAGTGTGTTTAGTAAACGATGCTGCACATGTTACCACAAAATTAAAACGCGTGACCTTCAGGAAGCAGATGTTCAAGCGCGAGTGAAGTTCACGGTCGCGGCTCTGGTTTATTAGGTTGAGAAATAACATCTGCTTATTGCGTGGAGTCTAACGAAGCAGGAAACGTTGCATTAGCAACTTCTTTAAAACTTCACTGTTTCTTCGGTCATTGTTTGGTAACTCACCTACCCACAGGTTCCTCATTCACAGCTGCAACACGGCGACAAAACAAGGTGTATTTTCATATTTAACCCTTTTAGTAGGTAATGTGATAAGTGGACCTATTACCTATTGCACGATGAATTAAAAAGAACATTTCATTAAAGTCTAGTTGGACGTATAAATACAGCACGCCTTCAATTTGAATAAAAACAAATTAAATAAAAATATAACCTGAGCTATTTCCGGGGAAGCAAAATCTAATCAGCACAAAACCTTATGATCGCGGCAGGAAAAAAAGAAGACTGTGACGGTGAATTTGAAAACTTAGAAACTATAATAACCACTTCCACTTCTCCTATCTTCATCTTCTCACCTGATGCCCGAACTGGTTGCAGGGTACTCCCAGGATCACAAGCCCCTTGCTGGCGTAGCGCTCGTGGAGCTCGTTCATCTGGGTGTAATCCCTGGTGGTCGTACCTCAGAGGGACGCGACATTCTCGATGAGGACGACTTTGCCCTGCAGTGAGGAGAAATTAAACGTCTCTCCCGTTAACAGTTTTCCAGTGAGGGCGTAAAATTTTGCAGCCATTCTTTTTGCGCACTAGTCCCACTTGGAGTATAACTCTTCCTCTTCTGACCTGCGCTCTTTGGCAGGTTGCCTCCGGAGCCAACCTTTCAAATAAGCTCCAAGAGTCTGTATTCGGCTGCCAAGATAGTTCCCACCCAGCGACCCGTGTAACGCGGCGCATAGTGACATAAACATTGGAAATGACAAATGTCATAATTTTCTCACGCCATTCCTCACAGCTGTTGCTGCTACTACCGCTGGGAACAAAATGCTGCAGTCTTTAGAGAAGGACAAATGAAGACGTTTGTACGTTTAGGTTGTTAGTAGAGAAAGACAAACTTGTAAGGTGTGGACGGGAAGCAGCGAAACATCTCGGTTAAGCGTATAGTCTTTGACTTAGTTGCGCAGTTCTGGTTGTCTGGGTATGCCTGTTTCTGTAGACGGCGTGTCACGGAAAGGCCTTCGCGCCTTATAATTCGATGGAATCCCAACCCCGCCCGATAGCGGCCGAACTGTATGAAAAAACACGCCACCCAAGTCTAGTAATCTAGGGAACGTCTGAAATGTATTGCTTTAGTCGTACTGATGAATAAAGCACTACGTTATATAGTTTAATCGCGAAGACGGGCACCAAAGTCAAAAAATGAGTTACGTACAAAACATTTGATTAATTAATCTAGTAAATCTCAGACTTGTGGGTCGTTTATTTTTAACGGCCGCTCCGTGTTGGCGGAGCTGAGCTACACGACGGTTCCTAAGTGAGACGCCGATGACGCTCTGAGCACTTTGGCGCGGAGGTTTGTTTGCTGCGTGTCAGTGTCTCTATCTGCTAAACGTATGTTTAATTTTCTATTGACGTAACGCTGCACACTTAAAGTACGGCTTATTCGTAACACAGTTATTGAATAATCTGTTTAGCGACAGATTGACTGTTTTTGCAGAAGGCACCGGGTGAAATTTCTGCGTATAAAGTCAATGTTAGCTTGTTTCTTACTGTGGATGCTAGTTACGTTTGTTAAAAAAGTCTTCTCTTCGTATTTCATAAGATGATGCGCAAAAAGCGACGAACCTCCGTGGACAAAGGAGAAGCAACAGCTACTACCACTAGTAAGTTTCACCTTACCATTAAAGGCAGTTCATAACAATGCGTATCCCTTTCCCAGTGAACCTTCCCAGTCCACCCACCAAGATATCCACATGTCATCACCTCAGCTCTATTATTCACATCTAAGAGGGAGTCGGTACAGAGGTTGGAGTATGACCTACTGTGTGCAGACACATACTGGAGCAAACTTCCTAACTGAGAACACCCCACCCACTGCCTTATTCATTAATCACCAGCATAAACTAAACATTTTCAACTGTGTATGAGAAACCAGTGGTATTCTGCCAAATGCTACTTCCACAGGTGCAAAGAAGAGCCGCAGGACAGGTCGCCAGCCTAAAGAAGATGTTGCAGAGGAGTCAAATCAAAGTGTGTTTGCCGTGTTTCTGAGAAATGCTGGGGTCACCTTAAAACAAGGCGGCACATCTAATGAGATAGGTAAACCTATTCAATTTAAGTTTCCAATGGGATCTAACTTTCATAAATGAAAGTACCTTCTCAGCTTTTCCTTATGTTTATCTTTTCCCATCTAGCTGTTGACCAAGTAGTTTTCCAAAAAAGGATAAAGAAACAGCTACAGAAGAGTCCCAGATACCCGGGAGTAAGTGGATGCATTATCCCCATACACAGTAAAAATCAAGGCATTTAGCATAATAGAGTTGTGTTTCATTCACTTTTCATTGTTCAGATTGTACAGGAGTTTATTTCTGGTTTGGAGTCTCATATCGAGGATGCTGAGAGATTTAGGAACTGCCTCCTACCATGTGTCCCACAGCCGTCTGATAGAGATGCCAGGTAACTGAACTGGTGTCTCGTTAATTGATCTTTAAAATGAGAGACACTAACATATTTCCCATGTCTTGTATTTCTATCAGCTCATTCCAAGAAAGTTTGCTACGCATGCTGTTGGGGATTGAGATGCTACAGGTACCACAGTCAGCTGTTTCTTTTTGTTCTCAGACATGCTAATGTGTATAGTTAAGTGTTTGTCTTCTGATATCCATATGTGCTTTTCTTTTTAATGCAGACTCACATTATTAACATGCTGCTTGAGAAGCTTCCTGAATTTATGTTGGATGGGTTAGTATTCCTCTTCACTTTTCTCCAGCATTTGCAGACTGTCCCCCTCTTTTCTTCATTTTTAAAATGTCATCTTGTTCTCCTCCTCACAGCACTGGAGTTGCAGGACTCAGTATTCCACGCATAATTATAAACCAGCTCAAATGGCTTGACAGAGTAGTGGACAGCAAGGTATAATTTGTCTGATGATGGGTTTTGTTGTCATACTTGTTGGTTGTTGCGGCCACTAAAGCTTTAAAGGTGTTTTTATTTTTTGCTGATCTGTTTCATCATGCCTATAATTACGTATTCCACTCAAATCTTTTCTGTGATGCGCTTGTTTACCTTTTTTTTGGCTTCATTCTGTGTTTGCAGGAGTTGTCGGTGAAACTGATGGAGCTGGTGTCAGTCGCACCAGTGGAGATTCAGCGTGACATCATCACCAGTCTTCCAGAGATGTTGGAGGACTCCCAGCACAACGACATAGCCCGGGAGCTCAAGTATGTATAATAAATGAATACTGTGGAGCTGTAGTCCTTGTACTATACTTACCGCTTCTCTTCTCACTGTTCTCTGTAGCTCTTTATTTCAGGAGAACACTCAGCTGACTGTCCCCATTCTGGATGCCCTCTCCAGTCTGAACCTCAGTTCCTCATTACTGACTGAGGTAGTAGCTGCACACATTCATTTTTGGTAAATACCTCTGGATGTTACCACGTTGATTTGTTATCTTAGGTTCGTGGAGCAGTTATGTCCACGTTGTCGGCGGTACAACTGGATGACCTACCCGTGGTCATCAAGTTCATCCTTCACTCTGTCTCAGCCTCTAATGCATATGAGGTTAGATGTCTGAGTCATGTCCACAGAACTCTACATCTAAAAAACCAAATATAATTAAGGTACAAATGTCTTTTCTTAATATTGTATCTTTGTTTTGATGTGTGTAGGTGGTGTGTAATCTTCGTAAGAAGCTGGAGTTGGAGCAGTGCGTTCTGCCCCCAGTGCTGCTGGCCTCTCAGAGCTGCACAAAGAGCAAAGGAGCAGCACTGTAAGACACTGACGTATTGACCTTAACAAGTGTAATCAGGAGATGGTGTAGACAAGCGGGTTGTTGGTATTGCATTCTGAATGATTTCATCTAAAACAATTGGTTTATGGACCAGGTCCACTTCCACACCAGCAGCTGGCAGCAGCCAGAACAGCGTTACATTGACACTGGAAGGTATTAAATCAGCAGTGCGATTCCAGAAACCAATTTCGGAAGCTTGGCTGAAGGTGGGAAATCACTTTTGAGTTGTCTTGCTTTGTAATGTTTGTGTTTATAAGAGTATATATAATATTATTTAAGTTTTAATTTGCTTTTTCATTAGGCGATAGAGTCTGTGGACGAAGCAGGGGACCATAAGGTGAAAGTTACTGCAGTTTCTATTTGCATTGTGTCTGTGTGAATGTGGCCGTCTCTGAATATGTCTATTATTCCACTTCAGGTAATAGATTTGCTAGTGCTGTTCATCCTCCACTCCACAAACTCCAACCAGAGCCGACGGGGGGCGGAGCGGGTGCTGAAGCTCAAAGTGAGGACTGGAATGATTCAGGAGGCTCTGCTGCAGAGAACCTTCAGGGACTATTGTCAGGTGGGTCAGTCTGTAGACATGCGAGCGTAAGGGATTACACAGTAGAATACTTTTGTTTACTTACGTGGTTCTTTGAGGAATGGGTTGTATTTGGTACTGATTATCGTGCAGGTCATGCGAGGATATTTCCCCTCCATCCTGGCTGTGGCTCAGACTTTGCTGCGCTCCCCAGACCCCTGTGTGGTACCTTTTGGTGGACACATGTACAGACACTCATTCACTGTGTTTGATTCTTACTGCCAGCAGGTGGGTATCAGTACTTTTGGGCATCAGTAAATTAGTATTAAATATTGGTGAACATGAGTCATCTTTGATATTTCATAGGAGGTGGTGGGCTCCTTAGTGACCCATGTGTGCAGTGGAGTGGGTGGGGAGGTTGACATGGCGTTGGAGCTGCTCTGTGGCCTTGTTACAGAGAAACCCTCGGAGATGGCTCTGTATGCTGTTTTTGTCAAGGTACTGGAGCGGTCAAACCATCCACTGTTAATGCTGCAGATTTGAAACACATATGTATAAATGAATATGCATTAATTCAGCTCCTTTTGGTTGGTTGGTTACCATAGTGACATATACATACAGTGTTGTATTTGCTACAGGGAATCCTGGACTATATGGACAACCTCACGCCCCAACAGATTCGAAGACTCTTCCATCTCCTCAGTAGGTTGGCATTTGAGCAGCAGCAGCAGGGCACTCACATCCAGGTGCACTGAACTTTTAGTTCAACAAATATTTTTTAAAACCTTTCTTAGTTGCCTTTGCTTTGTTGACCTACTCCTCATTTAATTTTCTCCTCAGGATGACATGCACATCGTGATCCGCAAACAGCTCTCCAGCACTGTGCCCAAGTACAAACGCATTGGCATCATTGGCGCCGTCATGATTGTAGGCGGCATGGGGTCCGTTAGGTACAGGCTACTCATAAACAAAGGCAGAAACTTTCATTCTGTCACTTGATCTCGATTTTTCTTGATCGCGATGTTTGTCCACATCCAGGTCACAAAATGGATCATTACCCCAGGAGATGCTCAGACAGGTACATGTTACACAATTTAAACAAACAGAACTAAATGTATGTAGCATGATCATTTTGTTGCATCACATTTCTGGCTGTTTCTTGTTGCAGGTGATAGGCTTGTTGGAGCTGGTGAGGTCGAGCAGTGAAAGCTCACCTGAGGCTGCAGCTCTGTACTACGACGAACTGGCCAATCTCATCCAGAGCTCTACCCTGAACACAGAGGTGCAGGTGTGTCTTAAACAAACACAGTCACAATTTTATTGAGGATTTGTTCTTTATCGTTCTCTTGTGTGTCCAGTAACTTTGTTATTTGAATACATGCAACCAGCTTTGTAAGTGCAGTTGCTGAGTGAGTTTGGTCTTTTGTCAACAGGAATATATTGGAAAGAGTGTCCTAGATGACTTTCAGGATGACTTTGTGGTGGATTTGAGTCCAGAAATAACAGGGTTAGTTATAGCTGTAGAAAGAATTATGTGTATATTTGTTTGTGTGTGTGTGTTACGATTATTAATACCTATAACCGCTGTCTCTATTCCTTCCTGTGTATCTCAGTTCATTTCCCTTTCCGGCCCGTGTGATGTACAACCTCGATGAGGAGGAGAGTCAGGGAGGCATTGCTATTAACCTGCTGCCTCTATTGGCCAAAGACTTGCAAAACAAAGCAGAGCAGCATGGTCAGACTAAGAAGGCACACAAGTCAGTTGTCCTCCCCCCACCGTCTAATTCCATTTACAAAAACCCCACATTAACATCTTCAGTTTACTATTCTGTTTATTTTGTGCAGGGATGTATCTTCTCTCTGCCTCTCGCCATATTTCCGGCTCTTGAGATTGTGTGAGGAGAAGCAACATCAGGGAGACCTAGAGGAGATTGATGCCTTGCTGGGTGAGGATGAAGTTACAGATCTCTTATAGAAACCAGTTTGTTCTCACGTCTATGGCTGTACAACAAGCTGTGTCTGTGCCACAGGCTGCCCTCTGGTCCTGACAGACATGGATTTAGTAGAGAAGATAGAGAGCCTTAGTAAGTCGGAGAAGGAGTTCCTGTGTACTTTGCTCTTTCACACCATCAACTGGTTCAGAGAGGTAACTGCGTAATATTTTTAAATAGGCCTGTCTACAAAGTAGGTGATGAGCGACCAGCTAAGCTGCCCCACCCCTGTTTGTGTGGTAGGTCATAAATGCATTCTGCAGCCAAAAAGAAACTGAGATGAAGATGAAAGTGATGACACGTCTGCAGAACGTCACCTACCTGCAGACGCTTCTGGAGACGGCTTTGGCTGGTGAGCTTCTACCGGATGTATCGGTAGTTGTGATGCAGTGTGGTGCAAAGTCTAGTGAAGATTAAATGTAACATACTGCTGCACCTGCTTCAGGATCACCTGGCTATGTTCCACCTGTTGCTAACTTTGATGGAGAAACCACGGATGGAGTTGCACTTAGTTGTACTGCTGCTGTGAACAGGGCAAAGAGAGGTGACAAAAGAAACCAAATACTATGAAGAATTGTTGCTGATGCGACTCTCTAACTGACATATGTGTTTTTAGATGGCACAGGAAAGAAGAGGAAGGCCCCGGGTAAGAGTTCCTCTGAAAGCGGCTCGCAGCTTGACGAGACGACTGAATGTGCTGAAACGCAGCAGGTAAACCTTGACCTCTCCTATTAATCTTTTTAATGTAACTACATTTTAAAAGGTTATGCTTGTGCTAAAGGATCATCCAGAGAAGGAAAAAGAAAAGGAGATCCGCCAAGGAGTCAGCCTGGCATCCTACAGACAGTTTTTCAGGGAGCTGGACATGGAGGTACTTAGTGTGCTGCAGTGTGGATTGCTCTCTTGCTCACTGCTGGACTCTGAGCTCCACACTGAGGTAAGAAAGAAACGATGAGGATTACTAATACATTTTAAAATGATTGGATCAAAGTGTAACTTGTAATTGACGCCACATGATTCAGGTGCGTCAGGAGGTTCTTCTGGGTCCTGCTGAACTGGTTTTCCTGCTGGAGGATATGTTTCGCAAAGTAGAGTTCAGTCTTACAGCTTCCCCTGCAAAGAGAGCTCCTTTCTTTAAGGTACAAAAAAAGCTGTGTCATACATCATCCTATGTGAAAGTAATTATATTAAGCCTCTGAGTGACGGAGGCATTGAGGTACAACTCTACAAATTGGTCACATGTAGCCTGGTGTGAGCCAAAATGTAATTACATGGTTTCCTCTGCAGGGAAGGACGGACAAGAGTGTGGGATTCTCCCACTTGCAACAAAGGAGCTCCAAGGATATTGCTTCCTACTGTGTCCAGCTGCTGCCGGCCCTCTGCTCACACCTGGAAAACTGCCACAACCATTTTCAGGTACAACAATTCAAGCAACTTAAGCATTAAATCTTTCAACGCTCACTTAATATTCATCATATGCTTCTTAACATTTGGGCATTTTCACAGTCACTGCTGTCTAAAAACAACGGTGTTGTGGACGGACCTGCTACAGATGTGCACATGCACCAGCAGATGTCAACAGCCTACCAGCTGCTACTGCAGGTCCTGAACACCACTTTCAGCTGGTGAGAAAGATGTGACATCTGTTAGAGGAGCAGTTCTTTGGAAGTGTCACTGCATTTCTATATCTCAATGAGATCCCTGATTTGATTGTATGCATTCGTCAGGTCTGGATTCAGTCAGCCGGCTCAGCGGAGCTTGCTGAAGAAGGCTCTGGGAGTTTTGGCTGGACGACTCAAAGAAGGCGGTGCTGAGCTGACACTGGAGCAGCTTGTAAAGTGAGTGAAGGAGGCTGCAAACTAAGTTTTAAACTCTGTACACCAGAATTGTTTAATCATTTTGAATGTGGTAGTTGTGATAAAAGTGCCTTTTTATCCTGTTTAGACACAGCTTTGAATACCTCGTAAACTTCCGTAGTACGATGCCAGGTCTCAGCACGGCGCTGTGTCTGTCCCAGCTTCTGTCCACTGTGTCGGAGAAAGGAGGGAACCCTGCTGTCTACAGAGAGCAGACTGGTCAGTCTGACATGTTGCCTCCCGTACTATCAAACAGACTGTGATGTAATTAGCTAATTAAGGATTCTTCTTCCTAGCTTCCCTAGCGAAACGTTTCCTGAGCCAGAGTTGGGTGACAGCCAGCGGAGAGAAGGAGCGAGGGAACAAATTCAATGAAGCACTTAATGCTCTCCTAAGGTATGTCTGCATGTCATAAAAGTTGCATGCAGAATCCATGGAAGGCAGCCAGGGCTTCTATTAAATCCTGAGTGATCGAAATATAATATGCTGGTACACACGGTATGATGGTTAATCTGCAACTCAAATATTACTCTACAGTTAATAAATGTTTGTGTATAAATGTTTATATAAGAGTGAACAGTGAGGCAGTTAGTAAGGCAGTTGCCTACCACACCACAGTCGATGGTTTGATTCCCTGTTCACCCCCTGGACAAGGGGACACTTTAGGGGGCGGCCTGACTATGAGAATAGAAAAGCGCTATATAAGTGCAGAATTTTATTCAAACAATTATGTGTCCTTCTATCACTTTGCAGCATTTACCTGGAGCATGTGGATGATGTTCTGAAGGCAGTGGAGGAGATCGCTGGAGAAGGGATTCCTGAGCTCCTTAATGTGTCAAAAGATGAGAGCTCTGCATCATGGCCCACTCTCAGCAGGTAGGTCATCGTGTCCGTCTTTGTTCTTATCGTGCTTATGGTAGAATAACATGGAAGGCAACTTTTTCAACAAAAACGTTGTTTGTTCTGTTATTTGATTGCAGCATTAATTGTGTTTTAATTTAATTTGCAACAAGTGGAACTTAAAAAATAGTTTTAGCAAATGCCTCTGTTTGTCTACACGTCCATTATTTTCCTTTTATTTCTCTTCAGGCAGACAATCTTGGTCTTCTATAAAGTTATGATGTCTGAGCTGGAAAAAGCTGTCAGAAAGATTCCCGCTGGAAAAATCAGTGACAACAGTGAGGTAAGCCACAGCGTGCATTACACAGTGTATTTCTATGCATTAACTTGACGGTGTGAAACAAGTCAAATGTAATTAAATCCACTAAACACTCGGACAGTACTTTTCCAAAAAGTGGCAAATCAGCAAACATAATATTAAACACGTAATATGTTTCAAACAACCTGCAGAGCGTTTTTGAATGTGCAGCATTGATGCAAAGTTCTGGTCACGTCTGGTTTTCGCAGCAGTCTTTTTCCAACAGAGTTAGACCATGTTACTCGTCTGCTTTTAGACTCAGAGTGAGAAGCTGCTGACGTGGAACCTGGCTGTGAGAGACTTTCACATCCTGGTCAACCTAGTTAAGGTACACGGTCTGTGATATGCCTGTTTGTATTGGGTGTTAAGGGTTATTCAGATTGTCTTATCTAATCAAGATGTACCTTATTATTTCAGGTGTTTGATTCTAGGCCTGTGCTCAATGTATGCCTAAAGGTGAGTTGGTACTGGGGAAAAAGATTTCCCACTTAGCTGTAGATGCTGTATTAACAAATTCTAACGTTGTTATTGGCAGTATGGGCGCCTTTTCCTGGAGTCTTTCCTCAAGTTGGGAATGCCACTCCTGGACCACAGTTTCAAAAGGCATAAGGTGCAAATAAAATCAACTACAGTCATTAAATATCATTATGCAGAAGTATGGCATTGATAGTCACAACTAGTCAACAGACTTTCCCGGTTTTAAAAAGCCAATTGAGTGACATGGCATCCCATTAAAATGTGATGGCCATGGTAAACACAGGAAAACATTCTGCATCGTTGTGACTGTGTGATGTATTGTTTGTAAGGAGGATGTCCAGAGCCTGCTGAAGACCTTTCAGCTCAGCACCAGGCAGCTGCATCACATGTGTGGCCATTCGAAGGTAGCCACATACCACGCCGTTTCATCCCTGTCCCCCATGCACTGTTGGGAAATGTGTTAATCAAGCAGTATATTTATTCTTCTGGTGCTCATTAACTAAGCACTGTTATAATATGTTGGTGCTCAGATCCACCAGGATACAAGCCTGACCAACCATGTCCCAGCTGTAAAGAAGAGCCTTGAGCTGTTTGTGTACAGAGTGAAAGCCATGCTGACTCTCAACAACTGTCAGGAAGCATTTTGGATGGGCAACCTGAAGAACCGTAACCTGAAGGTATAATATTGTTGGACTTGTATTAATGTGCCTCTTTGCATTTTGAGTCATTGTTAATGTAATTGTTTGGCAGGGTGAAGAGATCCTATCTCAGAGGTCACAAGGAAGTGATGAAGAGGAGGAGGAGGAAGAGAAACAATCAAGGCAACCTCAGGAACAATCAGAGGATGAGGTACTTCCAGTTGCTAAATTTCTGATGCGTCATGTTAATTGCAAGAGTTTGCCAACTGTGGCGAATTTGACCATTTTCTTGTTTGTTTTTATCACTCATGGAAAGATATAAGAATAGATGTTGCTACTGGTTTTGGTATTACCATGAAAAATAAAGTTCTGTACCACTTTTAGGAGAGAACGTGACTGAATTTACCGTAGTCTTCACTGCATGTTTACTAAATGTTTCTCATGCACTTACTGCAGGCCCAAGACAGTGACTCTGAGGAAAGTAAAGAGATTACAGAAAGACACGAAGATATGGATCAAGATGATATTACTGATGATTCAAACTGACACAATAAACAGGATTTTACTTTTTGGCATTTTGGCCAGGTCCTGTTATGATGATCGTTGGAAATTTTGAATGTTTGTATTTGTAGCTTTTTACATGAACCTTGGGCAA
The DNA here is from genome assembly GCA_032359275.1 of Microctenopoma steveboyesi. Taxonomy (NCBI): domain Eukaryota; kingdom Metazoa; phylum Chordata; class Actinopteri; order Anabantiformes; family Anabantidae; genus Microctenopoma; species Microctenopoma steveboyesi. The sequence continues at coordinate 10,561,460 of JAUMHF010000021.1, forward strand.
TGTGCAGGTAATGTTCAATAATATCTTTATACTGTATAACGTCAATATTTTGGATCTTTATCTGTGTGGCAATAATTCTGCAAGCACATTATGAGATGTATGACATTATGAAGGTTTCACTTTATGCTGAAGATAAAACATGCTTTATAAGTTGATGTTCTAAAAAATGCTTGTTTTCTTTTTTGTTTTCTAGTGACAAAATAAAACATGTATTGTGAAGTTCATTTATTTTTTTCAGGAATAACCTGGAGGCAGCATTACATGTTTTCAGATATAAACATCTGGCAATGAATTAAAAGTTGAAAAGAAAAATGAGCAAGTTAATGTTAGGAAAGCTAACAGACGGTAAAGAATCCTCACATATTCACCACAGACTTTACAAGATTTTGCAATTAAATGCGGATATCAGGTTCTTAAAATTAATTTCCCTCTGCAAAGTATTCCAAACACCTAAACCAGAAAACATGTAAGCGTTCCTATCTCTGTCCATACTTAAGAAACAGACTGAAGAACTGATTCAGGAAGACCATAAATAATAACCACATGTTTGCATAGATTGAAGGCGACATTGATCTTAAATTGCTTTATAAATAAAAATATGCAAATGCTCTACGTCGAGGGGTTACCAGACACTCTGCAATACAAAGCACAATGATGAGTTGGTGAGTGTTTACAGTTTATGACTAATCTTACATTTATTAATTTGTTAGATACTTATTTCAGTTTTTGTTGTACGTGCTCAATACAAAGAGTTGTTTCTGTCATCACACATCTGACACTTGTGTGAAAATAGAGGCAAAACAAATTCTTTTCGTATTATTATATATTTATACAATGACAGATGATTGTGACAAATTACTCATTTTTGAACATGTTAAAACATGACTTCAACAGTGACTCAAAGTTTCTCTAAAAGGGTTATAAAAATGTAATGGAATTCTACAGATCCTTCATCTCACACACTGCTACTTTCTTTAAGTCAAGTATGCAGGACGGTCCAATAACAGCATAACTCAGTTGTACCTGTCCTGACGAAGAAATTAGTTATAAAAATGACAAAATTAAATAAATGTGCCTCAAGGAAAAGTCAACTATAAACCCCGTGCTAACATGTGATACACAAGGCTATTTAAGCACTAAAGTCAACATTTCCAAACCAATGTCTCCCTAAACTAGAAATCCTGAATAAACATTGATGGTGTCATTAGATGCCACTTTGTGGACGCGCCCTGGTAATATTATATTGGTGACTGTGTGGGCTCGTGGTGTGTTTGTTGTAAGACTTCCAAGGTTAAAATTTGAAAATGTACCCAAACAAGTATGTTGTTTCTACTATTTTGTATGCTGTGGGGATTTTTTTGTTGTTATTCAGGTCAGATCTTCAGCTGGGTTCTAGATCCCTATGTGGACATGAGTCAGTAATGTGGAGACTGTTGTAGATCTGTCAGCTTGTTTTAGAAGTGGTCAAATTTATGTAATATTGCAGCTTTTAATTTTGCAACCCAGGCATATAAACTGTAAAAACTGAGACCACAAAGCTTTAATTGAGTGACAGAAGGCAAAGAAATCTGAACACTTTGCGTTTTTGCATTAAACATCTGATTCTGTCCTAATATGTATGCTGTGCTTACAAATATACCCATGCACAATATAAGATTCAAGATTCAAAGCACTTTATTAATCCCAGAGGGAAATTGTTTAAAATCTACTAGATTCTGATGAAATTTGTTTTCATCAGTGTCTATAGCTGGGTGAACTATCAAAGTCAACCAGAGACTGCAACATTGGTGAAACCGTCCAACGTTTGACAGAAAAGTACCAAAAATCTACGAGAACCACAGAAAGTCAAACAGCATGATGACCTCGATCCTGTTCTGAATAGCGACCTGGGTCGAACCAACAGCGGAAAACAGGGGTCTCTGTGCTCTACGCGCGTATGCTGTGGCCACTAGCTCAGCTCAACACATATCTGGAGAAGTAAAATGTGTTCATGAAGATAGTTTATATTAGTTTAATTAGTGTAATATTTATTTATTTTTTAAATACTATAAGTATCGTTTAAATACATGAGTTCAAAGCTCCCCCCTCCGTGAACGGTAATGGTAGATCCAGGAAGCATGTTCCACTGTTTGGGGAAATACCACAAACAAGCTACATTCGCTGTCAGTTCCAACGCGTTTTCTCTTTCGTGTCTCACTACTGCGACTGTGACTAACAAATGTAACGCTGTCTGTTGATTAGACGCAGTTTTGTGTTGTCGTTAGAAGCTACAGAACAACACTGTCGCTGTGTGTAACCCGGGGGGAGACGTCAACTTTGAGAGATTTGGGCAAATTGCGTTGACTGCAGCTGCACCGCTATGTCTGATTTAATACTAGTGCTCCTGATAATCGTGCTCTTGGTGTGTTTGATTGTGACCGTCGGGGGCGTCCTCATGTATTCGGGGCTCCTGTCAGATGTGGATATAAAGACCGGCCCACCTCCCATCAAAACTGTTACAATTGCTTACAAGTTCAAGGAGGGATTATACAAGGAGTGCGGTGCAGCCTACACGGAGAGCTGCAGCATTGGGCCAAAGCTGAGCACCATCGGTGTCTTCTACGATGACCCCAAAAAGGTGAGACACCCGTATTCAGCACCGGTCGGTCCAACTAGACAGCAGCAAATCCGTGTGTCCCCTTGGCCTCGTGACGTCACCAGAAAACCCAATGTCCTGATAAAATGTCAATGCGATATGTTTAGTTTTAAAGTTCACTCACATGTTTATTTTGTGTGATTAGAACAGTCTGTTTATGTAATCTATGAAGCCTTTAGTCTGTAAAATGTGAGAAGACAACGAAAAATGTCCATCAGTGTCCCAGCTTCCAAGGTGACATCTTCAGATGTCTTGTTTTATCTGAAAAATCGACAAATCCTCTCAGAACTGAAGGCAAAAACGATACGAGAGGTAAATTGAATGTCTTTGACTTGTGGATTGTTTTTTGACAATGTGGGATATATGTCAACATCACCTGGAAGTGTGGAAAAGTGGGATGAACACTTTCACCGTTTCTAATGTTTTATAGACAAGAATCCAGTTAATTAAGAAATTGGATTATTCAGTAAGGCCACTATCGGTAAGGTACAGGCCTGTTGGCAGCCAAGAAAACCAGCAATTAATCAGGTTTAGGAAGCAGACAACAGATGGAGGTGCATGAATAACTCATAGGGTTAAATATACAAGTAGACTTTTGAAGGAGTGGAGCCAGAATGATGAAACCAGTCAGCTGCTCAGTGCCACGTTGCACTGTTGATATTTTTTTTTCCTTTAATCCGTGGCTCCGGGGTTTCTGCACTTGTCTCCTTCTGTCTACGAGTGCAGTCAAATACTGTATCTTAACTAGACTCCAAAGTAAAAAAGCAGAGTTTTCTCATGTGTCTGAAGATGCCTAAATAATGTATTAGTTTTCAGTTTAAAGTTTTACATTGCCGTCCCAATACATATGCAAGGCACATCTTCATTTGGCATTCTGATCATGATCTAAGACCAAATCGTATAAATAGGTCATTGCACATCTGATATCCGTGGTTGTCTCCTGGTTTCACATCGCCACCATTGGTAATGTTTTCAGTTAACACAAAATATCTGCACAACAGCTGCCTGCTAGATGGGAATGTTTATTGAGTTCGCATTTGAGGAAGGAAGTGTAAACACACACACAAACACACACACACACACACACCCACGTGGTGCATGGTTCACATATTCACTACCGACATTGCTTACTTATTACAAATTCAATGACCAAACAAATCTTTTGTTATTTGATTGGCTTGCAGTATATTGTGTCAGTACTTCTGATATTTGAGTGCTGAGCTGGTTGTGGTCAGGTGTGTTTAGCAGACGGACAGTGTGGTAAAATGGAGCCAAATGAGCTTTATAGTTTAAAAGAATCATAAACCACTGTGCTGGATGTCCTGGTTAGTATCATTCAGTCTGTCGGTTGTCTGTCGGGGTTTGGTCAAATAAAAATGTAGTTTTCCTCGGCAGAATGAGCCCTTTGTAGCATGCTGGCAGCAATTTATATATGCCTTTCTGCTTTATGTCAGTATACTGCTGACGCTGGATTTCCAGTGGCCGTCCATGCAGTCCTTTTTTAAGTAAAGGCTTTTAGTGGAAACGCTGACTCTGAGTCATATCAGTGGAAAGTTGTGGCGAGCCTACATTATTATGAGCTATTACAGGATGTTTAGAGGTCTCTGTAATGTCCAGACAGAAGACATTTTTGCGTTAAATCGACCCGATTTAACGCAAAAATGATTAACTAACTTCTTGCGGAAATTAATTTAGAAATCTTGGGTTGATCATAGTAAAAGTACACACTAATTTCCCCAAGGGGATCAATAAAGTATTCATTATTATTATTATTATAATAAATCACTGAAAATGACTGAAAAATTAGCGCTAATGCTCCGGAGTGCTGTAATCACACGGTATGTGTTTCTTGTTTGGTCAGTGTTTGGTTGTGACATGGGATTGTGTTGACCCTTTTCTTTTACTTTTACTTTTCTGATTACTAACCAGCAATGACAAACGTAAGCTTGAAATACGAGGGGTTGCATTAGGCTGGAAATTATATCAACTCTTCTTAATAGTTTTGTGTGATTTACAGCAGACTTTGCAACCTGCTCTGTTTAGACTTGACCTCGTTGCTCAAGGTGCCTGTGAATCCTGCATAATCAACAGCTGACTGTTTCATAAGCTGCCATGTTCTTAAGTCATCAAATGTGTTCACTAATGCACGTAATGATGGTGAATGTGTGTATCTGTAGTGTTTCTGGTAGAACTGAGCTCTTCCCACCTCACGAGCACAGAGGCTGCTTTGAATTCTGCACACAGCAGTGTATGAGGGATTCTCTCCGTTGGTGGGGGCACAACAGCTCCTCCAGATACAGTCACAGCCAGAATAAGTGCTTTACTTTACTTTGCTTGGCAGGAGTCAGACTGGGTTTTCGAACCATTAGGTTACGGTTCTTGTTGTACAGGCTTCGGGGCGCTACCATTTCTTCAAATATTGTTCATTAATTAAGTATATTTTGTATTTTTGTACTTCAAACTACTTAATGTACGATAAACTATAGGAATGTCTGTATACAGATAACCACTAGATGTCAGTGTTACCATTGTAACAGACATGTGTAAGAGGTAGGAGCATCCACAAATATCTATTGATCTTTATATGTAATTTGTCGCCCTCACCCTCTTGTAATTAAAACAAGTTGCTCTGTATGTATAACAGATGGATCCAGAATATTGCAGTGTTTCTGTGAGCAGTCAGTTGCCTTTATTGCATTCAGGTTTTTTCATAGTCCCATTTTAATGACTGCGAGGAAAGCCAGCAGGACTCTGTGAGATGGGGCTCATGATTCAAGACTGACTAAACCATCTGATCAAAGAACAGACTTCTAGTATGTATTGTCAGTCTGTCAAGTCAGGCAGCTCTTCACACTTCGATTTGAGTAATTAGCACTGGTACACTTTTAGACCAATTAGCACTCGTGCTCCTCTAGATGCCTCTCGCTTATCGATATGCATTCATGCATAATAATGCATAACTGTCCTAAAAAATATTATAACCACGCCTAGTACCTAAACTGTGTAACTATACACTGATCCATAATGTTGGCAATTGCACTTCAACTAACTAGACTAACAGACATGTCAAACTAACTAGATGTTCTCTAACTAGTTGGCTCAAGCTCAGCTGTAATAGCTCTGTGAGACAAGTATTAAACAAATCTCAGACTGGATAAAGTACTGACTTAGTCATTGGATTTATAGGTGGTGTCCTTTGTTGTGTTGTTGAATAGAAAGGAGTAAATAATCCACAAGCAGATTGTCTTTTTGCAGGGAATCTCCGGAGAAAAATGCATTAATACGAGTGGGCTGCAATGAGTGCTCAGAGGCCAATGTGAATGTCATAACCATAAACTACCAGGCAAAAAGGAACTCAACAATAAATATCATTTTCATATAGGTGGAGTTAGTAGTAAGTTCAAATTTATGGCTGAACAATTTCTCTAACCATAATACTGTGATCTGTTCGTGAGTGTATTACACAGTAAATACATCTCTTCAGAATCTGGTAACATGTTTTTATATCAAGCCTCCACTACAGCTGCTATTTGGTTTGTCCTCTGATCTCTGAATTCTAATTTTGTTTTAGCAAAATGGGAATTCAGGAGCAGACCTACTCGTGGTACCCTGTGACAAGAAGGAGAAAATGAAATGTCATGTGTGGACGTATATGAGAGAGGTATTGAGAGATGAGGCGAGGTGTGGAACTGCCTTGAAAGAACGGTATAAATTGGTTGGAGTCTGACTCACCTTGAGAGCCTTGCAGTGCTCCAATTCATCAATCGGAATTTCAGATCAGAGCGCGGAGCCTTGCTGCGTTCTCACTCAAATTTATTAGCATTTTATTGCCGCTTGTCTGTCTGTCGACAGCAACAACATGAAACGAGGGGCTTCTAGCAAGGAGCTGTTGCTTTTAAAGGTGGATATAAAATAAGAAATAAATACGCTGATACTCTGAAGTCTGCTCCCATAGGTCTTCAAGTCAATATTATGCAAGACTGTGGACATGCTGCCTTCTCCCTGTAGTAAAGCAGCCAGTTAATGTTTATGAACATCTCTACTGTGAGTAAGCACAGCAAAACAAGTAGGAGGCAATCCAGACAGAATCTATTAAATGGGAAACAGTTTATTTATCCTGACCATAACTGTTAAATGATACAGTGAATCACAAACGGCGCAGAAAAAAAAGACATTACTTTCCATGTTGACATGATACGATTAGTCAGTGGAATAAGACGGTGAAGAATGTCTTTAAATCCTCTGCACCATCAGTCCTGTGACATGTATTGGCCTTTCAGCCCGTGTTAGGTTGCACAGGATATTGGATTACATTGCCGTATATTCATCAGAAGGAGCTTTCAGGGAGCAAGGAAGTGGAGAAAGAGGGATGAACAGTTGTAGAGAAGGAAGTAAGTGTATGCACAGGAGGGAGGAATTCATTTCATCGCTCCTATTAGAGAGGATTATCTCCCTGCTCTATGACTTCTGGGTGGAGGAGTGCCACACTATGTCCAGCTGGCCAAGGAGTGGTTTTACAACTGTGGTGAAGGAAAACTCTGTCCTGCCTCCAGCAGGCTGCTTATCCTCGCCAGTAATTATACATGCCAGAACTCCCAGGATGCCATGTATAATTACCAGCTAAGTCTGGTGAAAAAGAGAGACAGGAAAATAAGAGTTCTAATGGCCCCTGACTCAAAGGGGCAATTGGGGTCCACACCTCATTGCTGTAGTTGATATGTGATCTGATTTGGGTGGATAATTTGAACTTTGTATTCTGAATAAATCGTTTATTTCACATCATTTCAAACAGTGACACAGTTAATTGGGCAAACATTCGAACAGCCAGTGTAATTTTGATTTATACTCAAATTTTAAATGTACTTTTGTTTTGTTACTTTTGGTTCACTGCGACCTCTGCTCCATTAACCCAAGTGCAAATAACCCATCACAGCACACCTGTTGCCCTCGTGCTGTGCAGCCCTGTTAGTTTCCGTTTTTCTCTGCTGCCTCGTCTGCCTGTGGGAGGGGGGGGGGGGTGAATGGTTTACAATCAGCTGAGACAGGTTATAGCTCTGACACACTGAGGCAAAAGACAGCTCTTGTTGAGAGATTTGCTTGTCCTGTAGACTTCTGTTCCTCTTGTGTGTCAGGTTTTTTTCTTCATGGAAGTGTCCTTAACACCATCTGTCTCAGTGTTTCACACGTAGAAAGTAAACGATACTGTGAACCATTAAACAGTTGAAAAAAAAGGACTCTCAGATATTTGGACTGTTATGTGCTCCACACAAACTCGGTGCATGAATGGTGCATTTGCTGCTTGCCATGCTTCACTGCGGACACTGATGTGAAGACGTGTAGAGGTCCAGAGAGGCTAAAAATTTGCAGATTTATTGACTGCAGTGCAGTGAAGTATCTTCGTACAATCACAGCCTTATATCTTCATTCTGGCATAATGGTAAACCCAGCGTGAAGGGCAAACTTGGTGTTTGGCTCTCATTCTTAACATTTTTGGCCGTTTTTTAAATTCAGTGACACATTTTAATTTTTACTTTTCACTTGCTGAATTGCATTCTACACTGTAACTTGAACTAAACATCTGCTGGCAAGTCCTTGATTTCTGCCTTGTAGCAGTGTGGCTATGCTTCCTTTTGCAAAATTAGCTGTGCAATAAATGGTTCATAGTCACTGTTATTCTCTTTAATTCTAACTGTTCCCACACTGCTAATTTAGATTCATATCTTGTTGATAGGTTGCTTGGCAGTTGTGTTTTAATGAGCGTGGTGATGGCCCTCTTTCAGGCAGAGTAGGGTTTGCTCATTATGAGTATGTCTTTAAGGTACAGTGAGACAGGGACTGGACTGCTTGCCTCATTTGTCCCTGTCCTCTCTAACCTGCTAACACTTCAGAAAGAGCCATTGTAAAAAGGGCAGCACTGAAAAACAATGCATCCCATGTGGTGATATCCAGAAGGGAAACAAGACAGGGGCAGGGCCGAGAGCAAGAGAAATGAAGAGAGTAAATCCTCATTACGTGTCTACTAATAAAGACTTACCTCTGTCAGGCATACCTTTTTATTGTTTGAGAGTCCTCATTCATCAAAGAACATCCTTGTAGCCTCAAGCAAAGAATTGCTTTTGAAATGACTTTTTCTCCCAACAGGTCTTCGTAGACCTGGCTTACAGGAATCATGTAAGAATGGGATTGGCACCATTTGTGAGAGAAAGTCGTCTTTGAGTCCCGTGGGCCATGAGCTCTACAAAAGTTGCCTAAATATATATATTTTACCCGCCAATTTTAAGAAGTCTGTTTGGTGCAGGAACACATGGGGAAATGAACCATTGCTGCATGAGCAGGGAAACATTGATATAAAAAAGTTTTCTTAGTTTTCAGAGAGCTCCATTGTGCATTCATTGGTGTTTACAAGCCACTGGTACCTAAAGGTTTTCTGCAGCTTCGCATAGAAACATAATGTGTCAGTGTTACTGAGGTAAACGCACCACATTCTTCCCATTATCTGACTCTCTCCCTATTACCCAAGCCAATCGAAAGCCACAGTCGACTTTCCTCAGCTACCTGTGAAAAATGGAATCACACGCTGTCTTCCAAAACACAGCTTTGGCAGCAGATTACTTTTAGAGCGCTGCTGCTGGCCAGCGTGGACAGTATCTGAGAATTTCTACCTTTTGCGGTGGTAGAATTTCAGACAAAAACAAAACAACTGTGCTGGAGAAGTCAAGTACATCTAGTGGTGTTCATCTCTTTCCTAATTGCCTGTAGTCTCTAGGGTGTGTTATCTGGAGGAAAGTGGAGAAGAGATGCAGTCAGGGCTGCTGTTTGTTCTTGTCACTGTGTGGGATGTGAGTGATAGCTCGAGCCCTGAATGATATCATTACTGAACTACTGGTTTGGCTAACACACTCTAGTCTATCAGTGCGGAAAGCACGAGAGATAGTGAGATGGTAATATACTGAAACGAAACTGTGGGAGGACAGTTGTCATCCAGTCTGTTCAAACGGGTATTGTTGTATCGCATCATAGTAGCACAGAAGCCTTAACTACACATAAAGTAATTGAGATAAAAACATAAGAAATAAGAACTGTACTAATACAGTGTGTTATTCTTGTGTGTAATTTGCTATTAACACAGTGATGTTGTGATTACATCGTGTATTGATTTTGCTAAACATTTGCTCCACATTAGGAACTTGAAGCTTTAAAATACAAGGTAAGCAGAAAAGGTTCTTTAGAAGTTTCTGCATCCTGTGCAACACACTAATATCCAGATTATTATTTGAACCCTTACAATACATTTGCCTTTTATAGCAGTGAAAATCTAAACTTTTAGCATGTGTTTTTTTTTAATATAATTTTTGAAACAATGTATGGATGAATTTAACTCACTGCGAATAGATGCATTCATTTGAAATAGATGCTGTATATCTCATGCTTCCGTGACTATATAATAATGTAAAAGAATACAATAGAAGGTGATTCGTGTTCCCTGACTCACTGTTGAGCGTTGTGGCAAGGGTCTCTGTCAGGTGACAGTAAAGATTATCTGCTCATGCTGAACAACCTCTGTCAGTCATTATTATTACCCACATGATACAGACGTTAAGAGGCACCGCGGGTTAGGGGTGGGGTGATCAAATAGATTTATCTCAGCTGGGGAAGCTCACCGACATCCAACAACACTGAATTATGGCACAAAAGACGCTGTATGAACAAAGTAGAGCAGTTGGAACAGTGTGGTGTAGTAGCAGCACAATGCAGGCAAAAATATCTCTGAATGTGAGAAATTAGATGAAAAAGAAGTGAAGGTTGGGGTGTTAAGATGTGATAATTATGTGTGGCTGCCAGGGACGTGAAGATGAGTGTTGCTGGTTACCATCTGTGCCCCCTCAGTGCCAGCCCTCCCAGTCCACTGTCACAGAGCAGAAACCAGCAGCAGGTCGCAAAACCCATGCCAAGGTTTGTGCATGTTTTAACCCTTTCTTGCAAATTATAATATTTTGTTGGTCTTTTAAATTAATTAGCCCAGCTGTCCAGACCATTATGGCTTCCTAGTTTTATAAGCAGTATGAAAATCAACTTGAATTGTCACGGAGAAGATTATGTTTGCTTTTATTTGGTAGAAAATTAAGTTTTTAAGGATGCTTAGGACACAATGTAAAAATGAGGTATTTTCTGTTAATATGAATGATTTCTCAAACGTATTATCATAACCGACAGTTGCAGTGTTTCCCATTTTAGTCTGAGGGCATTTTCACACCTTAGTGCATTTGCTCTAGCTCAATGAGTTTGTAAACTTGTAGCATATTCCCCTTGGTTAATCTTTTCCCTAGAATACCAGTTGTCTTTTTGGTGATTGTTTATTATGTTACATCATTTGCACAGTCATCTAACAAAATGTCTCTGAGGCACTGCAACTCCTCACAGCTCCACATTTGTTCTCAGTTCATTCTGCAGCATGTTTTGGGTGTGCACACCAAAGATATTTAAATCTATATATGTCCTCAAATCACAGCTTTTAGCACTTTCTTGGTTTGGCTGAGTTCACTAATAGAATCTGATCGAGACCACCTCCTTATGGAGGTCTTGGTGCAGTTGTCATGGTCTGCACCCGAGTGCGATTACTGTGTTCACACCAGACAAGAAAAAACAAAACACACCAGGAAGTGAGCTCTAGTTTGATTCAAATGGACTTTAGGTGTGAAATCTCTCTAAATGTATGATTACATTGTATTTTTGGTAGCCTTGTCTGAAATACTATGGCTGGATCAAGAAAATGCTCTGCAGAAATGTAAAATGTACCTGTTTGATCCTTAGTAAATTGACTTAAGCTTGCTGAATGGTTGGTGGCATGGACCTTTTAACAGCAGCACCCACTCTCCATCTGAAGTGCTACAGACAAACTGCGAACAGATGTGAGTGGGAGAATCTGTCAGATCGTCTTCTGAGTGACACCATGCTCAGTGATTATGCCTCTGTCCCTTTCACATCTGCATGCAGACGTGTGGGCATATTAAGAGACGTTCTGCTTCGAAGGCATTGAAGTGAAGAAGGCCAAAGCTCTATGCTTTGCATTGGATCTCAGGTGTCACCAGGAAAGAAAAACCTGCCATTTTCAGGGGTGCTGTTTTTAGCTGAACCTACAAATATCACCTTGTTGATGACCAAACAGCAGTGAGTGAGCATTCCCATATATCCAAAATATTGGCAGGCACATTTAAATGTGTAGTATATGATGGACATGTCTGTTTTATTTGTATCCAAATATCTGTCTTGTAAAACATGAAATGAAAGTGATATTGTAATATACAAATGTTTTTATTGATGATTGCAGCATTTCTGACACACTTGACTTACGTACTTTCTAGCAGAGACATAATTCAAACTGCCACTTGTGTGACCTCACTATCTGACATCTGTAGTAGGATGTTTACCAGAGCTGGCAGCCCTCTGTTCGGTGACACTTCACAGTATGTGAAGATGCAATGTCTCCAGAAGTTTAAATCAAACAGCTTCTGTGTGGGGTTTTGTGCTGATGCTGCGTTAGACACACCAGTGACAGACTGCTTACGTCATCCCAGCAATCCCAGCAGTCTGTTTGATTAGGGATCTATTTATTTAATGTACATACAGTTGCATGAGAAAGTAAGTGCAGTATTTTCAGTTTTCTAGTTATGTGCGTAAATTTGGGGTGAAATATAATCTGATTACAAATACCAACAAAAACAACATTTCTAAACTGGTAATGACAATCATGAGCCACCGTGTTTTTATTGAACACTCCCATTAAACAATTAGGATGTGATGGTAGAAAACCTCTGTAGGAAAGATCGGTCTCGAATTCCTTGGACTGTGTGAGGGTCCAGTCTACACTTACAGGAATGCTTTTAGGTTATAGTTTTTTTATTAACTAGTTATTACTTTTCCCATTTGGATATGTTCAGTAAAGACATGACAGTGACTCTTTGTGGGGTTTCTGTTGATATGGTGACTTTGTTGTAGATCAGATTACATTGCACAACCAAACCTGACACCTTTTTGCAACTATAATAATGAAAGCCAATGCTCCTTCACAAAACCCACTGTATTATAAAACGCTAGTATTGATATGAATAAAAAATGAATGTTTTGTCTTCATTTTGACTGTAGAAAGTATTTGTCAGCAGTGTAAAATAAGGTTGGTAAACCAAATTACTTATTGTTCCACCCTTGACTATTTTCGTAAAATAAAATGACAATGTCAGTGGTGATGACATATGCTCTTTTACTCAGAAGTCCTTTGGCTGTCAGTGGCACACAATACTGAGGTGATGTAACTGAAGATTATAATGACGAATAACCACTTAGCATTGAAGAATGAAGCAGATGTTTAATTGAATCACGGGTGGCAGGTAGCAAACCATATAATAGAGAAAATGTGTGTTGGTTTCAACATGGTTGCAACAAGAGTGTTTCCTAGTTCCCTTCTTCTGAACACAGATAAAGATTTCTTAGTCAATATATTCATGTACAGCTTCCACAAGTTCAATTTGAATTCACACTAGCTTTGCATTAGCTTACAATGCTAACACAGGCTTTCTCAAAGACAAGTGCTGCTGCTCTAGCTAAGTCTATGCTAATGCGCTAATCGCGTTTAGCTTCATGTTTTAGCACTGAATCTGGTCGAAACAGTATAAAAGTACATAGACGTGAGTATTTACCTTCTGAAGATCAATATGGCTCCATACACACTGGCAAACTCGGCATCCACCAACATTTACAGCCCAATTTCTCTTGCAGCTCTGCAGTCTTTCTTCTGCTTCTCACCACAGATGAACCAACCAATCAAAATGCTCACATGCCAATACAGACAGCTCAAATAATCAAGAATCAAATAAACCTTAGGTGTTCAGATAATATCTGCATATTATCATCAAAGTTAATATGGTGACAGGGGGGCTGCTGGGGCAAGGCACTAAAGCATGGGGCAGTTGCCCCCCCTTGCCCTCCTGTAGATCTGCCCTTCTAAAGGAGGGAGGCAAATAATCCAACATAAGTGTGCTGTAAGACGCAGCAGAACTGCTTGTCACGATATTCCTCCAACAGAGGGCGTCGTTTTGCTGCGTGTTGACACATAAATATGTATAAGTTACTGGTGTGAGGTGACTCACTGAAGGCTTTCAAATGAATATGTGGATGTTTGTTATACTTTATATGCACTCTCTCCCACTCTGTCTCCTCAGAGGCCATCAGAGAAATGTCGCTATGTGGTGGGCAGTATCCTGTCTGAGGGTGAAGAGAAGCCAGATGAAGAACTGCAGAAGTTGTATGAGAAGTTTGGCTTCAAGGTGTTTTCTCTCCCTGAAGTGAACCATGCTGTGACCGCTAGCTTCCCCTGCACCACCCCACTGTCCTGTGTCCTCGGACCTTACAGGGTCTACCCCAGGCTTGCTTCCTACATTGAGGTAAGTGTCAGAAAAGGATGCATAAGGTCGCTGGTTCGAACCCCGTCTGACTCCTAGTCCATCCCCTACCAGGTGTGTCCTTAAGCCAGACACCAAGCGCTAGCTCCCTGTAAGGCGCTTTGGATAAAAGCGTCTGCCAAGAAACGTAGGGTGAAGGATCAGACAATATGAGATTATTATGTTAGCATGACGTTGCTACACCTGTAATTACTCAAATAACTCTAAGGCTTTGAATCAAGATTTATTAGTGATCTTAAGGACCATTAAGGAGCAGAACTATAAAAATCCCGGGGGTTTAAAGGATGTCTCATATTTTCAATAGAGAAAGTTTGTCACTTTAAGAGTATTCTTTTTTTATGTGCCTTTATTGGCATGAGTGGTTATCACCTTGTGATCTTAAGGGTCCCCTTTTTTGCTTCCCTCACGTGTGCTGTTTAATTCATCACATGAACAGATGTGGTCATTACAGTAGATTAAGAATAGATGGAGTAGTAGGAAATGAAAGTACTTCTGAGTTCTCAGGCCTATATGCTGAACTCTGTGTCCTCAGGACAGGCCTCAAAAAGCTACTGACATTTACTGATGACATTTGCACACATGGATTCATTTAGGGGCATCCCACTGCATGAATAATGCGCCAAATGTGCTTTTGTGTGAGAGCACGTGTTGGTGTGTGTGTGTGTGCACGTGTGCTCGTGAGTGCGTGTGCACATATGTCCATCTGTTTACTTGTCTCTTAACATTGGGTAAATGCAGCCTGGTCAGAACATGTACCATTATGTCTAGACTTAAATGTGTTTTTATAACAAAGGAAGACAGGGGCTTCACACAAAACTGCTGGATGTTAACAAGGGTCACATCTAAGCGCTGAAATTCAGTGGTATTGCTCTATAATTCTGTGACCCTTTAAGTATTTTGATAAGTCGAGTGTTCTGAATTGCCCGTTAAAACCCAATGAATGGTTCCATTACGCCATAACAACCGTGCTTTACTACATGGCATCCTCCATCGTTTCTTGTTTTGTGTTAAGCACAAGTGAGTAAAGTGGGCAAGGATCCTGCTCAGGAGCATATCAAAGCCTTTCTAAAGATAGCCTGTGTGTCATATGTGCAACATTTCAGAGACGGGTGTACTGCTGTCTTTAATCCTGGCTTTGTTTTAGAGTTTTCATTAATAGGAAGCTAAAATTCTGTGTACTGACATTTTGTAATGTGGTAATGAGTTTAGAATAACTATAAAAGATATAATAGGGTGAATTATTACCACAGACTTCAATTTATCATTAACTAGAATTCCATTAACTCCATTAACTCCTTGTTTCTTTCCTAGTGTCTCCCCACTTAGTGGCCAGCTGCTTCTTTATACTTGTCCTGGGGGTTTTACACCCAGATATCACCCCCCTGACCCAAGGCCATTTACTGGAGCGATGAGAAAGGAAATGATCCCTACTGGTTCCCCACTCTACTTATAGTGCCAGTTTTTTTTTGTTGTTCTCCAGCTGGGTGTTGTGCATTCTTACACTCTCCTGGTTTGTTTTACATAATAAGGTTGCAGTTTTGATATCATTTCTGATCTGCAAATTGTAATCCTCAAAGGCTTTTTTTGTTTAGCAGCTTTAACCTTTTTTTTTTTGCTTGTTCTTGGTGGCGCTCTGCATACTATAACACCTCACATCAGAGGGCAGGACAAACTCGAACGTGTGCACTGACACAGTCTCAAGACATAGGAATAGCGCCCCTCAGTGTTCAACGTTAGTCGTGATGTTACATAATCCTGAGCAGCGTCAGTGTGGATCTGTTGTGAGCGTGCCGCTCTGTCTGTCAAGCTAGCTAGTATCACCAGAGAGAAAGCATCAGTTTTTACTCCCTCGCACATATTTGCCATGAGGCAGGAGTGCTTGTCATGGTCCATCAGTTGACATGCATTGTCAGGTCATTAAAGAGGTGTTCTAGTACGGTAGATGGGCTAATCACACTCTAACATTCAGTTTGCATTGTGGAGTGGTGAATGCACGATGCAATCATCTACAGTGAGGCTAATGAATAATGGAGTGAGGTTCAGAGTGTGGTATGTGAATGTGCTAGAAATAGTTGCATATATGCTGAATGTATGATTAAATGATTACGTTTGTAGTATGAGGGATTTTGAAAAAGAGCAGATACTCAATCTTTATCTACTATAGAGAGGAAACCATGAAATTGAACTCTAAGCGCTAACACATCCAACAGACGGCGTGGAGTGGCTTTATTAGACTGATGAGACTAAACCAAATGGGATGACGATCAGGTGTGAATCTGGAAAGCCCCGACATTTGGGCCTTCTCTATTGTAAATTACTTTCAGACATGCATGCAGACAACATAATTCGACATTACCCAGGTGTCCTGTCTGTAAGAAAGCAAATGTTCCAGTCAGACGGCTCAAAGATTATTCTAACCCCCTAGTACAAAATCTGGGAAATGTCAGAATGTGATCTCTGTTGTGTGATTCGTGCCATCTACACACTCCAAACGAATACACCCTTTGATAAAGATCAGATTCCCCATGTAAGAATGTGTCTGAGTCTATTACAGTTCTCCAGTTCTTGTAGAAGTACATCTCCACCAAATACACCGAGCTGATCCTCCCAACATTGTCTGGAGTTTATATGTGAAAAAGTCTGTTCTTGACTAAAGTCTGTACACGGGTGTCATGACTCAAATAGGTGAGATTTCTGAACACTCTGAAGAGATTTTAGAAGAAAACTTTAAAGAATTTATAAAGAGTTTTGTCTCCCCACTTTACTGCAGGACAGATTGTCTACAGATACAGAACATTAATATCATTGTTACTCTCCCCAGGAGTGGTCGACCAACTAAGATCACACCAAAAGCAAAGAAGCCAATCGTCACCCTTAAGCCAAAACTGTTTTGTAGGGAGGAATAGACTAAAATCCCCCACAGCCAGTGCGCAGAACTTATAAACTGCTAACACAAACATTTAGTTGCTGCAAAGGGCATTGCACCAGTTACTGTAGGCACAGGTGGTTTTTGCCACACACAAATATACACACACACGCGCGCACACACGCGCACACACACACACACACACACACACACACACACACACACACACACGTGTATATCTTCAGTGCAGGTGCAGGTGGTGGTAGAACATAGAATGATAGCCAAGCTGTCAGCCTTGCTGGAGAGCAACTCCCACCCCATGCTTGATGCTGTTACAGCAATGAAAACCTCCTTCAGTGACAGACTGATACATCTGAAGTGTCTGAAGGAGCAGGATCGTAGGTCTTTTCTGCCTGCTGCGCTCAGACTGCACAATCTGTCGTGCTCCCAGTAACATTAACGTTATTATTTGTGAAAGGGTCATGACATTTGATTGATTGATTATTCAGTTCGAAATTGGATCACGTTTTAAATCACACTTGTGCAGAAATGCAAAAAAAGGTTTGTAAAGTGCCACTGTAGAAATGGTTTTAAGCTTTTACTTGAGTATGCAAACCAACATCTCCTGCAGGGCTGAGAGGTCAGACTGGTGAGGTGGGCATGCTGTCTGTCTGTGTGCCCAGACTTTGTGAAAGTATCTGGTACACCTTTTGTAGCGCTTCAGTTATCACCAAGCAGGTTAAGTGCATAACTGCCCTTTTCACTTGAACACTTTCCTCTTCAGTCTATAAGCACAGTTTCCTTGTCTAATGGCTTCCAAGCTCTCCACATATGGTAATACACACACACAAACACAGACATGCATGATTTCTGTTTGATTGTGATGTTTTTTGCAGGTTATGATAAGAAGGTTTTAATGAATATAAAGGTATGAATAGTAGTTGAGATGATACAATAACTTATGATCAGTAGTTGTTTTATTGAATATTGTCAGTGTCAGGTTATGGCCACAGGAAGCCTGGCATTTAATCATCTGCTATAGTTAAAGAGGATAGGAGTGAAGGAGGGGAAATGATTGGATAACCAGGTAGATGCCACATCGTGATAACGAGCTTGGGCAAGCAAACAAACAAAGCAAGTAGGCACTTTGGTGTTATTTTCCTGGCTGCCGTAGGTAAAACGCTGTGCGTAGAATGTAGAATCAGCTTTATTGTCATAGACATAGCAGAAACAGCCGTTACACTGTGTCATGAAATTCAACACAAGAAGCTGATCGTTGTTACCCTCATTGTCCTCTACATGTCACACTACATTTTACTAATTTCTAGAAGTAATGCAGGAATGCAAAAACTATTTCTAGATCAGCATTTAAGCAGAATTAATTGATTTAAACAATTTGGTGTGTGGTAATAGTGATCATGTACAGTTGTCATAATTAATAACTAACTGTTTCAATCACATGCTTTAAAATGCAGCCTCCACGTGTTATTGTTTGTAAAACCCAGAAAGATATAATAATAACATATGACTGACATGTATTATGCACTGTGTTAGGGCTGGGATGTGGTGTTTATTGCTGCCATATTGGAGCTAACTAGTGTGTGTTTCCACCTTTTTGTTAGTGGCACTCTGAAGTGGTACGTGCTGTACCACTTCAGAGTGTTGATTCCTCACCTCCATTCTGTTTATGGTTTATTCACCAGCCACTCTTCTCCATCTTCTTTGAAGTTATTAGATGTTGAATTAAATATAGAAAATTTGTTTTTCTTGTCCACAGCACCTATATTTTATGCATTGGCCTGATTAGGGGTTAGCCAGTGGAACTGCAATAATTTCAGGTGTGTCCACGGAATAAACCAGAACTGAAACACTCTTGGTTCTGGTTAGATGCTTGTGTGGCTAAATGTGTGTTTTAGTTAATAAACTATTACCAAAGCGGATCATAATCTACAGAGAGATGATGGCCATTGATACAGCTCTCACTGTATGCCTGCATGTCTTTGTGCCTTGTGTTTAGTCTGTGCAGCTGATAACTACAGGCTGTACATGGTTGTCAGTCATCCAACAGGATAGTGAATGAGGAATTAGGCCACTTCTGTATAAATGTGCCTACGCCACTTATTTTAGGGTGGTTCTGCCTGTCTCTGTCTCTATTGAATACATCTACATAAACACACATACAGACACAACAAAGATACTTTGATAGAAATGACTCAGGTTATCATATTACGTGATTATAAAGTCTTCCGTTGTTCTGGTTCAGGGAGTCCTCGTATCCCAGCATTTGTAAATGATTCATGATTACAGTAATTTCCTGTTATCTAGCTGGGTGCAGGTAGCTGTTTGGAAGTTAAATTGTTGCACAGATAACAGCTCATTTGTTTTGCTCTATAGCATATTGATACCATACATACAGATCCCCCTGGTCTCATAGATAGTGTAGCTTCTTAAAGGCTCTCAGGGTGTTTAGGTACAAGTTTATCTGATTTTCTATTCAGGTTCATTTTGAGGCATTGTTCAGAGAATCTTTGTTTTTAACAACCCCCCCCGCCTTACTGCTCAAACTACGTGATAATCCAGTTTTCTTCTAGGCTGTCCTTTCATCAGAGGATTCTGACGATACATATAAATCTTTAAACTTGACTTTATAGTTCAGTGAATAGAATTCTTCTGTTTTAATATACTTAACAACATCACTGCATATATTTCGACACATACTTTGCATCACTTTATTGATGTTTGAAGAAAACTGTACTGTGCAAAAGTCTTTGGCCACCATTAGTTAATTATGTGTGTATATTTTTTATCATAGATGTTTAAACTGATTCTTTTAACAACCATAGTTTAAATGATTTAGAACACAGATTTTTTAGATTTCAGACTCCCTTGCAGACTCCCTTAACTGCTCTCTGTTCAGTGATTTCTGTGTGGGATGGTGCAGAATTGCAGGGGTCGTGGCTATATTGCCATCAAAGTGCAGAAAGCATGGTGAGAGTCAATAAGGGATGTGTGAGTTTGTGAGTGAGTATGTGTTTCTGTGAATGATTGCTTGGGGTCTTGGTTAATTTTTTTGTTAGAGGAGGCACATGCCAGTCTAGTCTTTGAGTTGTGGTGAGTGCCAAAAAGGCCTCCTTCATTATTAATGCCATCATTCCACAGCATTGTTCCCTCCATTACATCTTTATTGGTTAACACAGGATTGTTATTTCTTTAGGGGTTTCAAAATAATAACCTTAACATAACAGAAAGCAGCAGTGGTGGGGGTAGTGCAGGTAGCCTGTGACCTGCGAGTCTTCGTATTTTTTGTTTACAGTTAATCTCTTCATTCTGCCAATTGACAGTCTGAGACTGTGGATGGACAATTCTGTGTTTAGGCTCTAGTGAACCTAACTAACACTGAAATACTGATTGCATATTAATAGAACACTGATAATCATCCAAAAATACATAGTTTATATACTGTAAGATTATTACATTAATAACTAATATTTATTCCACTAGTGGGCTTTTAAAATTCACACATACACAACAGTTTTATTATTTTTTATTCTGTAAGATAATTGAAAATTTAATTCTTAAAGTCATTTTGAGTTTATGTTTGGTCATTTTGGCCTTAAAACGAATGTATTATGTATCTCAAGAGGCAGCTTATGGCACTCTCCCTAGAGCATAGTTCTGAATAAGAAAAAAGCTACAGGAGTATTAAAAGGAGGCACTTCAGATAAAATAACAGAGGAGGCAATGCCTCTTCCAGGACACGTAGACTCAGTTGAAATGTTACACTCTGAGTGGCCTGAACCATTAGAATCATGCATGCACACACAATACAACAAGTTGACAATTCATTATTAACTCAAGCAAGTCATTTAGAACTGCTAATTGGCAGACACCCTCCCCACCACCACCACTATCACAAAAAAAACAAAACAACAACAACAACAACAACAATGTTGATTAGAACAGAGCCTCTTCCCTCCACTTTTTATGCTAAGCTAATTGCCTAAAGGCTGTGGCCTCATGATTAGCCTGAGCACACAGAGCGATATTGATCTTTTTATCTAACTTTTAGCAAGACGTGTATTTCTAAAGGTGCCGAAACAATCCTTGATGTATGGTATTTACCTTATGCCCAAGTAAACATACATACACATAAGGTCTTTAATCATTCTGGTAGCCTTTTGGTCTGAAATTCCTATTCCCAGTGACAACCCGGTGATGCAGTAACTGAAGTTGATAGCAGACAGAAGCGTTTGCGGTGTTGATATTGATTCTTGCTTCTCTCTGGCTCTGGGATACACTTCCTACTGAAACTCCAGCTGAGCATCACACACCGTGCAGCCAATTAGACCCCTTCTTGTGAGCATGGTTTGACATGTAGTGTGTACATTTGTGTCTCTTCTCTACAATTCCCATTCAGCTGAGGGTTAAACTGAAGCAGAGGGTACCTGTTCATTCTATCCATCTGGCCATCTAATATTTGGAATGCACAGTCCCTCTTTGGGGGAATTACTTTGTCTACACATAAAATGCACACACCTCTAGGACTGGGAAATGTGTCAATGTAATTATCGAATGTGTCCATGCCCACAGATTGAAAATGCATCTTTATCCCAAAAAGCTTGAACAGTAACATTATAATTTGCTTTAAACAGAGACTTACAAAACAGAAATGCATTGATGTTACCACCTCAGTGCAGCAACAAAAACATCCTGGGGCTTTCCCACCTCAAAATGACAAAATAACAGAATGTGTATTTATTGCAGTTTTGTCTGATTGTTGGTTGGCATCGTGCCTGAGATCAGTCATACCTTCTTAACTCTTATATATTTCAAACAAAAACTAAATGAATGACTCCTTAGAGCATTAGTCCTACAGTGCATAAATCTTTACTTTGGTGATAAACTGTCACAGACACTGACTCCATGACTGCATTACTGTATGTCTGAACTGCTATAAATCCCACAGCCATTGTTTAATGAACAATTATAATTAGCAACATGATATATCAGACCAGCACGCAGCAATATCATCTATTTTTTTGCTTTAGGCTGAAAATAATGCTGTCAAAAAACTACACTACATTTCATTATTGTTTTGCATTAAAACGTCATACAATCATCAACGCTCATTGAAATTATAATTAACTAGAACTTTGACTGTTTATCCCAGAAAGTCTAGAATGACATATGGCTCACAGTGTTTTTAAATTAACCTAAAGTCAGCCACACAGCCCACGGTTAAACTCCATCTCACGGGTTTCTTTGACCTCCAGGTCAGAAGTATACTGTCCCGTTGACCACATGAATCCAGTCCCTTATATGTATTATTCTGTCTCCATGCCTGTTGCCGTAGTGAAAAGGCTGCACTGTGATGCCACTGTGGGTGAGGCCGTATTAAAGAACCTTCTGAGTAGAAACATACAGTGAGTTAATCCTCAACCCCTGACTGCTACAGGAGATACAGGAGAGGTGCAGAGAGGTCAAAAGAAACCAGCTGATGACATTTTCCAAAATGTATTAGAAATGTAAATTTTATGGCAGTTTAGCTGTGGCTCTTGTTTGACTTTGTTTTCCTGTGAATGTACACTAAGATGGCTCTTATGTAAAATAGCTACACAGACGGCCTTTGGCCACTTCTCTACCAAGAGCAAAGGAAAGGAGTAAAATTAGAAGGGAGAGGTGGAGCATGGTGTGTTTATACTGCAAAAGTGTTAATATTCTGGGAACATAGGATGCTGTGTAATTGAGACCTGTTCAACCATGGTACTTTGATTCTTGTCTCCTTGATTTTTTGATCTATGTTTGTCAGTTTAAACATTCAACTAAATTTTTACTTTAATCAAAAATTAATTTACAGACTAAAGATTAAAACTGATGTTTTTTAAATGAATTTTGCTGAAAGGACAAAAGGTCACTGATATAACACTAGGTTTAGTAACTTAGTTATGTTAAGGAATGTGTTTGTACTATAATATATCTACATGGAGAAGAAACAATTTTGAGGATGCATTATTATTTTTTAACAGCTAAAACAGAGTTATAGCTCTTTAATCAATGTTGTTTAAAATGACTCAACTAAACTTTGTCTGTAGGCTACAGCTCAACAAAGTAAAAAGTACCTTCAAACACAAGAGAAATGAAAAAGAAAGAAAACATTTAACTAGATCGAAAAAACATCATGATCATAACAAGCTGCTTCACTTCTGAAATGCTCCTGGTGAGGTACGAATACATGCTGAGGATGGAACAAAACTGTGTTACAGCTCAAACGCATCACAGCTGTTCCCAGTGGAATTGTAGTGTTAGCACTGCAGCCCACCTTTCCGTGAATCACTGCGGTTGACAGGTATGACGGGAAAGTATTGTTATATCAGCGATATAGGGACACATTAAATAGCCCCAAAATGATGGAGTCTAGCGTATAGAAGAAGCAGCTATACAATTTGAAACTGAATGTCAAGCTCAAATCAACACACTGTCACTGTGAAAACATATAAAAAGATTATTCAGGTAAATACAGAGACTAGGTATTAAAATATGAGGCATTATGGAACGTGCTAGCTATCTCCCTGTAAGTCGCTTTGCATCTGGAAAGTAAGGTAAAGTTCTAAATCATTTGTCCTTTAAAAAAGAGTGCTACATGTTCACCATGTCACCAGTTGTCATCTTAGGACATGTCAGTATAGTCTGGACGCAGAGTCTTTTCTTCTCCCATCACCAATAACCAAGCTATTCATGTCTGACATGAGGGCTGGAGGTCAGTTTTTGTACAGCCAGGACCAGGTGTTCTATGTCTTTTATTTCCTGGCTCATGTCATAAACAAATCCTTGACCACAGCCGTGTTTCAGCTTAGAAGGACCCGAACCAAATGAGGACCAGTGACGTCAGTGAGTTTCAATCCTTTTTGTCCTCGTCAGTGTTGCACCGTGGCCATTTCTTCCGGGCAAGCACCACTGCCCACATGCTGAGCTGGCGTCTTAGGGGGAATTAAAGAGCGTTGTAAAGGCAAAAGTAATGTTTTTAAAAGTAAAAGTCCTCTTTTCTGTCACTATGCCCTTTTGATGTTCCAGGTGACTTTTCAATCCATTTTTGGAAATTAAATGTATCAATCCAGTCCTGATCTTTATGTTTTTTCTTTTTTTGCATATTTGTCACACTGAAAAGGTTCAGATCATCAAACTAATTTACACATTGGACAAAGATAACCTATGAGATATGTTGTGATGACAATGTAATGTAATAATAATAATGATGCATACATCATCAGCTTGAGGTCACAAACAGATGGCCAGACATTCTCCTTCAGAATTCATAGTTCCACCAATCACAGCAAGTTGTTTAGGTCCTGAAGCTGCAAGGCAGCCCCAGACCATCACACTACCACCACCATGTTTGACTGTTGGAATAGAATAGAATATAATAGGCTTTTATTTTTGGGAAAGTGAGATTAGTTTTTATGTTCTTTTTGGTTTTCAGTTGTGGTTTTTGCCTTGTTTTCATCATAGTCTTTGTCTTATAGTTGGGTCACGAACACTAACCTCAACTGAGGCAAGTGGGGCCTGCACTTCTTTAGATGCTCTTCTGGGTTCTTTTGAATGAGTCGCTGTGCTCTTGTGGTAATTTTTTTAGGCCAACCACTTTCACATTTGTGGATAATATCTCTAAACATGTCTGTACTTTTCAGGCCTGGGTGTGGTTTGTAACGTTTACCTTAGGTGTCTAAAAAACATGACTAATCACAGTCACTTCACGTTTTAAATACTTTAATTTAATCCATGTAGGATTAAATTGTTGTTTTTTTTTGCTTTTTTTCCTTCATAAATGACAAATATGGAAGAAAGTAAAAAACAAGAAAACTGTAAGATATAACATAGCCAATATGCACTGCAGTAGATATGAAACACGGATGTGATTAGAAAAGTGACTTTCAACTATTGCGGAACCAGGAGGCAGATAATCACACTTTTTGCTTGACTTTAGTGTTTGTTGAAATTTGTCACCCGATTTGTGGCTTTGGATTGGCGTTCTATCCCTGGCAGATTGTTTTCCAAATGTATAACCCTGCTACCACAACACCTGACCTGAAAAATACATCTCTTTAGGACATATTGATTCTTCAATGATGATACAGGTTTGGGCAATCCACTATGCTGTTTACAGCTTTTAATGACCTCAGCCAGAGATGGGGCGTTGGGGCCTTTATCAGAATAACTTCTGTGCAGTCACAATCAGAGAAACATTATTAAGTCAGTTTTTAGCAACATTAACCAACCCCAGCAGGATTGCCAACAATATTCAGGGAAGGTAAATACATTCCTACCAACTTACATTTCCTTAGTTGTGAAATACATGCAGGAATTTGTGAGTTTGTGGCAGTAGGGCAGTTGGTTGAGTAGTTATCTACAAACCCCAGAGTCACTGGTGACAATGAAAACCCATAGTGGCGCCAACATGTACCGTCTGGCCACTGTCCAACAACCATTTCCCCAAGAGGATCAATAAAGCATGTCTGTGCAACTTGTCTGCATCACTAGAGAGTCACTCTACTAATACACATACTGTTTACACAAACACTCCCGCATCCACATCTACATACAAGTTTCCAATTTGACTTCATGTTTTTGTACTAGAAAGTGGACACCTGCCCCTGCACATAAAGGCCACAACCCATTTAATATTAAATTTTCTGCCCATACGGATATTACACGTGTAAGTTTCTAATCAGCAGGCAGTATAAATAATGGTGCAACCATACTGTATGTCATTTCAACTACAATTTGTTCTGTAACCTACTGTATAATTCTGGCTCGGTGAATCCCAGTATATACTAGTTGCATTTCCACACTTTATCTAAATTTTCAGGGTGTAAATCTAGTACTACCATGGTTAAATAATCAGTGTTTGCTGTAAACTCGGTGTGAGAGACAACATAACTTGGCTTGCCTTGTATGGAAGTCAGGGTAAATCTGGATAAGTGATCTCTCTTCCACTGTTACCGAGCTGCTGCACTCTGTACTAACTCTCTCTCTGTGTGTGTGTGTGTGTGTGTGTGTGTGTGTGTGTGATGCTTTCATCCCCTTCTTGCACACTTAATGTATGTCACATTAACTAGCAGCAGCCTGGAGCTGCAGTAGGAACAATCTGTGTGTTAGAGATTCCTGGTGAGCCATCCCTCATTAAAAGAGATGAGACATTGGTGGTTTGTACTGTGGAGCCTAGAGAAATTCTTCGTGGGTGCAAATATTGATTCTGTTTATTCGCTCCCTGTGGGATAAATGTTGTAGATCCATGTGGTTGAATATTTTCTCTGATTAATGATCAAAGACCAAAGTAATTAAGATTTTGCCCTAACATGTCAACAGTAGTCATAATGTTACATTTTTATAAAAAAGAATGGCAATTTATCTTTTTGGTAAAGGTAACTATAATTAGAATGAATATTTTGGTAATTAAAAAACATAACTATGTGTAGTGCAAACATACCATATGTTGTTGTTTTGTTGCTTCGAGGGATTCTGGTGCATCATCAGCTGTGTTTTCTCACATTTATTTCTTTTTCTAAGCTGTTGGGAAAATTACAGTACATTGTTTACCTGTTTTTAGGCTTTTTAATTGCCTTATGAAAAACAAAGTTTGGATATTTCAAAATACAAAAATCATTTTTTAATCAGGACCTTGTCTTGACCTTTGTTTTTTTTTATTAAAGGAAGACATTTAGTTATAATGATTTCTTTGCCAATGCTCAAATGAAAACTTTATTTTAAAACATGGCTAGATTTTTCTAAAATAGGAAGAAGAATGAAAAAGGACTTTGGAAGTAAAATGAGAAGGTGCAGCTCATTTTAAAAATAATTATTATTCAGTTTACTTATTTTTTGGCAATCAGTAGTTTATTGCCTGTCCCACCGTGGAGCTCTTCTCTCCTCTCACACTTTTGAAGCTGTTAAAGACATGCTTGGGAGATGAATGGTGTTGATTAAGAGCCAGTGTCAACATCATCTCCTGGCTTCTCGCTGCTCTACATCTTAACCAACTCCTAACAAGAAGTCAGTGAGCTCCTGGGAGAGGCAAATTAGTTTATTTGTGGATATAGTGATTCATCTCCTCGAGGACCTGTGAGGATATCAGTGTTGGAAAAGGCATTTATGCATGTGCACACATGTGTTTGTGTCTGTATGTGCGGGCTTGTGTTCTTGTGTGTGTGTGTGTGTGTGTGTGTGTCAGTCATTGTTTAGCTGTATTGCTCATGTTTTCCATGTCGCCAGTTGTGAAAGAAATAAAAGAGGGCACAGAGCTGTGTGTGAGCTGCTTGATTAGATTATGGTAGCTAATTGATTGTAAACGTGTAGTTGTCTCCATCAGAAAGTGCCAGTGATTGCAGAGGCGGGTGAGCGTGCTGTTGCCTAATTTGATCACTCAACAGCTAATGCAATGTGTATTACAGCAGCGATTGCAGATTGGGATCAATGTGCCAGTAGGCCGAGCAGGAATGGAGAGGTACAGGAAAGTTACAAGGCTGGAGATCACATGCAGCTCTGTGATTAGACAAGATGTCTAAACTATTTTGTTTTGGTGGGTTTTTACTTACACACATATATAGTAGTATATAGTATATTAAGGTCTGAATGTGATATAGGTACCTGAGAATACCTTAGATGAACCACCAGATGTCTTTCTGTGGTTTTTACCAATCAACATGTTGAACTAGCATTTACATAAAGCAGCCACTGTCGCTGTCATACTGTCTATATTAGTGTGACTGTGATGTAGATTGATAGACACAGAGGTGCCCTGTATTAGCATGTATATCTACATATGGTAACCTCCTCAGCTTGTTGGTTGTTTGAACAGTAAATCAGAATAATTTTCTACATAATAGAACATTTGCAGATGCCTTATAAATATTTTCCACAACCTGTGTTGTTTAGTGCATAAGCACATTGTTGATATATGCCTCACTGTGACACTCTGACATGTCACATTTGTGCTTGTACCCATCTTAGGTATTTGTGAAAATGAATACAGGAAACCGTGTTGCTCTGCAAAAACACTCCTTTATATTTTTTAAATTCATAAATCTAATATAAATGTGGTTCCTACATGTATTCTTTTTTTTCTAAAGATCAGCTCTGCAGATTAAAAGCATTCCCAGTGTAGGATGGGGACCTGTGTGTTGATTAACCAGTATTCTGTCATGAAATTCAACTTTATATGAAATGGGCGAGAGAAAGAGAACTGGTTATCATAGTCATAATAAGGGTCCTCCCTGTCCTCTGTCCACTCCCATTATATCTTGCCACATTCACTTGTGAACCCAAATGCCACATTAGCATGCCCGAGATCCAGTTCTGCAGTTGCGTCATAATGACTGCTCTGCACAGTCTATAGATCTCCTATACAGACAGAGCAGCAGCTTCCATCATGGTTTATGCATGTCTTCACTCTTTATAGTGCTTTAAAGTATTCAGACAACCAGTAAATGACATACAGTAGAGAATGTGTGCTGTGAAAGAATAGCTGAAATGTTAAAAGAGGGATCTCTGCCTCTGTTGGTTCCGCCAGCTTTACTTGAGGGCTGTCAAATACATTTTGGTAATAGACAATTAAGAACAAATTTGTAATGAGCAGTGTTTAAATATGGGTGTTGATATGATACATATACACAATGATAATACAGGTGTGAATATTACTGTAGATCACGAATGATTAAAATGTTTCCACAGTTTACTTTCACAATGAGATCATTAATATCGTGCTACAGTTGCAGGTCTAAGCTCTATATTGATTATCCAATGCAGCACAATGTACCTTACCTCCCCTATATGGCTACGTAGCAGACGGAGGAGTTTGTCTCAAGGATTCAGTGCTGGTACTATGGGACTGGTTTCGACTTTCCAGAATCGACATGGTACAGAAACGTTATTTGCACCTGTTGCAAACATAAGGCTTGCAAGGAACACAATGAACCTTTGTAAACACCTGAAAGAGCATGCTGACAGTCACAACTACATCGCCAGCAGCTACAAGGCCAAAACAAACAACTCTTACAGCATCTTTTCAAAAATGCACACCGTATGACAGGCCTGGGAGGTGATGGAAAAGGTCACTATTCCTACTGGAGCTTCAGAAATACTTACAAAATAGTTGATCTGAAATACAGAACTGCAAATGCTTTTCCACACAGCTATTCCACTGCTGTAGTCTGAATGCTGTGACATGAAAATTCTAAACATTCAGTGTTTTGAAGTTCGGCTACATCAGCTGATTCATGGTCTAGCCATGCACATCCATGAATCTCGATTGATTGCTTCAAAATCTACATTAATGTTTTAAAATCGGGGAATTAGTTTGATTGTAAAGTTCAGGAACTTACAAAATAATCTTATAACCCAAAATGCAAAATAATGAAGACAATAAAATACATTTATGATATTTTAGTCATCACCCCCCCTAAATGTTAAAGCCAATATGGCTTTTCTGCATCACATTTGATCCTGAGTACTATTAACCGATTTCTTGCTTGTAGCACAAAACAAATCAAATTTCAGTGACTTAGAGTTTGATTTTTTTTCCTTTCCCTGTTTATTAAATGTCATACAGCTGTTACATATTTTTTAAAAGAACTAATAAGACTCAAAATACACCAACAGAACTGTGCGGCAGCAATTAGCCCAGGGATGATTATCAATTAATATATAAAGATGTTCCAAAACGAACATAAACACTTGCATGTTGCTTTAAGTGGCACTCAGCGTTGGCAACGATGTTAAATCATTTAGCTGTGGGAAGACGAGGGGAGAGGAGAGGAGAGGGCTTCCATCTGAGGGGCAGATGTGGTATTTTAAAATCAACGTGCCACAGGTTATGGATTAACAGGCTAAGCCACATCCCTCTCCACCCACACTGCCCTACACTTTCCTCGTAGTTCATTTCTTACAGCTACTAGCACTATATGTGTCTTTAGGATCCTCCCCTACCCCACATGTCCAATTGTCTTTGTTTGTCCGAAGCATATGAAAAGGAGGATAAGTAAAAGTTACACACATAAAAAGAATGTGTGAGGCTGAATCAGATGGTCCTGTGAGCTCTTTAAGAGGACAGTGGTTAGATTTGGTTCTCCATCTATAAAAAAAAGGGCATGCACTATGTACATGTAGGTGATGAATACAAATGGAAGCTGTTTGAAGACGTTTGCCAGCAGTGGTCTTTTAGGAACACGATCTTCTTCAACAGATTCAGATTTTAAGATATAGCAGAGCAATCAAACTGTAACAATAACTAAATAACATATTTTACTCCACTCTTGTTGCACACCATGCAGTCCCACAACAGCTAAATTAACACACACCAGTGTCTTGCAAATATGACTGTGAACCTTTACTGCAGCACGATAATGATAAATGAACGTAGTGTACAGTCTTGTGCTCCACAGTGAGTATTTTACAGCTCATAAAGTGCTTCAGACACTAACATCTAACCCTCTGACCTGAGTTCCCTCATGAATGCAAGCTGAATTCTTGTTGCCCTGTGAACTGAAGTCCGCTAACAGAGCGACTCGATTTATTAATGCCATTCAGGAAGCTGTCGCTCAGAGGAATGAAGCAGAGGAGGGCAGGGTGTGAAATACCATAAATATCTTCATGGCACAGAGCGGTTTGCTGAGCAGGATGGCAGGAGTGCCCGAGTGCAGTGAAGAGTACAGCACGAGCAGAGGAATGAACAGCGGGTATTGCCATGTAGACCCAGAGGCATCCTACTCCCCTCTAGTCTCCCAAGCGTATATTACTGGCTTCTTATACTGTATGTGTGACTTATAACTTATAATGTAGCTCATCTTCTGAGTATACGCCTGAAGGAGCAGACACACTTTGCAGCAGGACTGTAGTGCCCCCGACGAGGGAGTGATGACAACAAAGTCCAATTAAACTTCACAATATGTTGCTCAGATCAACTTCACAGATTAACGTTTCACAAATTCTCAAGTCTGTGTTAAAACTATCCTCACAATCCCATGCAGTATGCATGTTATCACTGCTTTCGCTGCTTTTACCCCGCTCCTAACAAGATATATTCTCCACCATGACAAAGATTTGCTTCTTTGTATTTACCAGTGTGACGAAGGCTCTGTTCACAGCAGGTATTGTGAGGAAGGATAATTACAGAGTGAACATCCATTTTTAAGAAACATCACTCTTTTAATATGTAATGTAGCCGGTTTGTGTTGGTTTTCCATATATATGAGTATTTAATGAGCAGGAAACTGGTGAACTGATTATATCAGACATTCAGGACTCTACTGTTGAATTTATATTTGTGTGTGCGTTGCTTTGCCTTTGCATGTCTGCTAATTGGAGAGACTGTGCTATAAATAGAGGTTTCTTGGAACCTTTGCACATTGAGTGGGAAGACAAATTTGTTAGAGATATGTTCTCAACATTGTAACCGCGTATGCGTATATTCCTGTTGTATCTCTCCTCACTTAATCTGACACTTTTAATCAGGTGATAATCAACAATCTAGGACGTTCCCTGTATGCTGTACATTAAAACGTGACATAACGGCGTCGCTCAGGCACTCCTGAGAACAAAACAGTCTGCTGCGTCTTCATTCATCTCCCTCCTGTCACCAGCAATACTCTCAGTTATGAGAAATACTTTCATATGGATCCATTGTCCCCTGAGACCCGTTGGCAGCTTATTGTTCTCCACATTTTCATGTCGTGGGATATTTTTTTTTATATTCTGCTGAAATTAAGATAAATTGTTTCGCCATTTTTTGTGGCGAGCAGGGAACAAATTTACAATCTTTTCTGTCCCTGATTCATTTTCATATCCTCATTTTCTGTGTTTCTCTGCCCATAGGCAGCCTTTTTTATGCTTTGTGTTTATTCAGATAATACAGAGTAATGGTGTAGAGGTTCAAACGAGTACCTTTGCTTATACCTTACACTAATGTTTCATATGCTCAATTAGCGCCACATAATGACTTTGCATATTTGTATTTATTTTATATAAGTGTCTATGGATTCTATTGCACTACGGTATTGTCAGATTCAAAAACACATACATGCTGCTTACATTTAGTCTATTTTATGCTGACATTCCACAAGAAAATGACTTTTGCTCTTACAGAATTTAATAGATTGATTTTTACTTCATACCGCTGAGCATGTTGTTAAGCAGAAACTGTTCCTGGAATCCCTTTAGCTATTTTTTAAATCATATTTTGTGTGGCTTTTGGCTGCAATCCACCAGTCTTGCGAATCATCTCTCAAATGTTTCATCATCTAACTGATATATTTAAAATAATTTTCATCACCATCACAAATCCTCTTAACGTGATCAAGATGACTCAGGGCCAAACCTTTTTTGAGGAACTGAGGATGGAAATCATTAGCCGAAAGAATGGTGTTCTATAATGAAGTGTAACAGATAAACTCGACAAAGTAAAGCTCATTGTGAAGAAAAAAATTGACTTTGAGTCTTTGACAAAATTCAGGAAGAGATTTATCTGAATTTGAGAAAATCATCAAAAATCTGTCAAAATTCTTATTGTTAATGAAAAATGTATTGTATAAAATGTATGTGTAGGCAGATCTACAGTGGGGCAAAGGTGATCAAATCACAAGGAAATTATATTTCATTTCATTTCATTTATTTAATTTTTATTCTTGTTAATTCTTAACTTAACCATTAGTGCCTCAGTTTTAGTATTATCACGTTGGACTCCCCAGAAAATAGGTTGCTAACCTGATCTATTTGGTTTGATTTTTTTTAAAGAAAATTCACTCCTCCTGTCTGTAATTTGTTTGTTTTTCATTAGTAAAATGGATAATAGTCCATGTACACACAATTAATTTCCATGTTTATAGACACTAAAAAGACATGATGGTTTGTTTAGTAAAAAAACAATAAAGCTTGTTTCGTGATCATTTGCATGGATTTAGTTAGTTCCACTTTATATAGATTTCCATTTGATCTTTCACTGTGCCCCCAGAGCACCACAGAAAGGGGTTTGCGATAATCATAAATACATAAATACTTATAAAATATTGCAATCTCCCGACGAATCATTGAAAGTGTTATCATGCAATAATGAATTGTACATTTCTTAATACAAAAATAGAGGCAACATTTTCCTAACAAACGATCAGGTGCCAGAAAGGTTGACATCTTAATAACGTACAGCATCACTGGTGGCATTTCTTCTTCTTCTTCTTCCCTCATTTTGCTCTTTTGAGAGAACTACTGTGCTTCAAAAGACATTTGGCAGCCCCCCCCCCCACACACACACACACATCTTCTGCAATCCCTCAGATTATCAAAGTATCCGGTCTCCATGGAAAACACAGAGGGGGGATCTCTGGCAGAGATGGTTGCCCTGGCAACAAGCTCAGTGAAGCTCAGTCAGCTGCCCAGAGCAGAGGTAAAACACAACTAAAGAGTAAACCACATAACTGGAAGTTGGCAGTTGACAGAATGAAGAACCATCCTGTCTTGGCCCAGTGAGGTGGCCAGTGGTAGAAATCCTCTAGAATAAGTTCATCTTCTTGAGGATAGATGTTTGTTTCTATGTCTAAATTATATCTATTCCCAAAAACAATTTTCCCCTTTTTTAAGAAGATTGTTATATGTACCTCCATCTCTTTTTCAACCAGCACTAACAGCGGAAAATCCATCCTACCTCTACTGTTAATACACGCTGGAACTCTTGGCATCCGCAGCGAAATGCGTTGCCTTGTTTTGCTCGTTCTACATGTCTGCTTCCGAGCTCCTGTCATTCACTCAGTATTGTGTCGTGGATTGTCAGGCAAAACTCCACGCTTCAGTTTTCATCACATTTCAGTGCAACAGTTCTTTTAAGAAGGATTGTCAGGTTGTTTCACCCTGAGAACAGTAAGTGTTGACATCTCCATCCATTTCCTGTCACTCGGAGTAAGAAATGAGAAATGAAAACTGTACCTGAAAAGCTCCAGGTTTTCTTTCTTAACAAGACATTTGTCTAAAGCACCGTCTTCCCGCTTAACTAATGCTGCAGTATTTTGTATTTGGAGGCCTTGCATCATATGAACTGCCAAGCCCTGACCCACTATAGAGCTATAGACTTGTTCTCATTTTGAGAAGCATCCAAAATCACGAAGACTAAATAATGTATGTGTAATTCATGTGGTCTGGCAGTATTTGTGGTTTGACCTATGGCTTCCTCGCGTCTGCTGCCTTTTGGTCTTGACTTTGCTGCTGACATAGAACTGTCTAAGTTCCTGGGGGACCCCACAATCCAATTAGTAGCTTGTTGACAAGTTGGAAATGTGAAGCATGGCGAGACCTTAAGGTGAAGGTCTAAAATGAAAATGTCAGCCATATCAAATGAAGCAGCATCTCATCAGTGTCACTGGGACTGTGACTGTTAACAAACTGCCTCAGTATCAGGAAATGCTGACTGCATTGCCAATGTGTGGTCTGACAATGCTTTGAAGATTTGTTTTTTTTTCAAATTTTTAAGTAAAAAGAATAATGACGCAACTGAAAAGTTGTACTAACTAGTAGAGTACAAAGTGTCATTATAGCCAGTAGGTATTTAAAAAGCAAGAAGTCAAGTTTAAAACAGTAACTAAACACAAAGCTTGTCCTCCAAGGATGGTCCATAATGAGTACCTATCAGAGGTGGAATGACAATAGCTGGAGAAACATCTTGGACTCATGGACAGGAGCAGTGACGGAAAGAAAGGAAACAGACATGCTAATGGAGGGGTTTTGCTGTAACACATGGCTTTTCTGGTGAGGATTTTCTTAGCTATTTAAATAGTAATTCAGACTCAGTGAGGTGTGGCTGAATTGAATGGGCTTTAGGAAGCAGACTTGTGTGTCCTCTGGGGCAGGGTGATATGCTCTTCAGAGAAAAGAGTACGAGTACGGTGATGACAGGAAGTGGAAGGTTCTGTGTATTTGCTATACTTTAAGTGCATCATAAACTAAATATCTTACTGAATGTTCCATCATGTACAGTATGTCGAATGAACAAAGAACAAGCAAAATGGATACGTTTACGTTTATTCTTAGGTCCACTGTTGTCAGCTGGATGTTTTTAGACGCAGAATGTAGGAAAGTGAAGCTGGCAGGAGAAGCATGATGGATCTGTGAGAAGTGAATTTAAACACTGGCAGACTCACACCTGTATGACGCCAACCTGTCAGTCTAATGAAGGATTAAACAACATTTTTCGCCTGATTTTATATCAGTGTTGCTAGACTGATCACCAGCCCACTAGTCGACCAGCCCACCAGGAAATCTCCCACTCGTCCAGATGGCCCTTCTGCTTATGGCTGCCAATATCCTTTTAAGTGTTATTTTGAATAACTAAACAACCAAAGTAGTAGCATCAAAAAGCAAGAAATGTCCCTATCATTTAAACGTAAAGCTTCAAACAACCCAAACTAAGAATCATTACTAATTAAATGTGCTTTTTTTTTCATAATAAGGTGAAAATGTTATAAATAAAAAACTTTATAAAAGAAGTAACTCTCATCTTCAGATTGATTAAATGATCTCTTCATTACTATATGCTGTTTACTATGCTTTTTATTAGCTCGTGTAGCAGTCCCTACTCTCTGGGGTTCAGTTCGTCAAACAGATTAGTGAAGAAACAGGAACCTCTGTGCTGTGTACAAATATCTCAATATCGTTTCATGGGAAACGGAAACAATTTGTCAATAGCTTTAATACTTTTTGTTAGATTTTCATTTTAAAAACACCATTGAAACGTGTTTAAATCAGTGCCTGAGGCTGTTTGTTTGTCAGCTCTTTTAACTGTTAGTTTTAACTTTAGCTTCTGTCTCGTTTTCTCTCGTTCCTTTTCTATAAATCCACACTCCTGTAGTCTTTACATTCCTGCTGCTCCATCTTTTGGTCTCGGTGTCTCTTTCACTGCACCCATAAAACACAGTGATTAGTGCAGGATCAGGCACAGAGGGGGCATTCAGATAGGAGCTCTGTCAGCAGAAGGGATTGTTAATTGTAACCATTAGGCTGCCGTGGTGCCATGATGACAGCGCGCTAATAGAAGGTGGCCTGTGGCTTAAACACGGCTCTTGCTCCGTGGACATCAGCGGGGCTACAGCAACTTTAACCCAGACCCAGCCGCCTCTGTCTTGTAGCTGACACTGAATCATCCCTCCCTGTGTTTTTCCATGGTCTTTGGGGATGAAGGCGTGGAGCTAAAACAAATGATTATGTTTGGTAATTCTTAAAGACATGCCATTAGTTGGACAATCTGTCCCAGTTTCCTGTTTTTTTTATCTCTCCGTTCCTCTCACAATGAATTTGTTCATGGAAGTGAAGTTTGTTTTCCTTATTGATTATTGCTCACTAGGCTCCATGTGCTGTTTATAGGGGTTTATTGATTGACTCAAACAAAAACTCCTGTTAGTCACTGAGTTTGCTTGGCAGACGATTTGAGTTTTCCCATAATGACATCTTGGCAGTACTGTTGCTTTGAGGACTATAGAGAACAAAGATTTTGTGCTTTTCCTTGCGTTTTACTAAACATCTGTATCTGGTTTTTATTATGAACTCATAAATGTCTTCGTCTTAGTTAAGTATACTAGTGTTGGTCTGGCAGTTTGACCATCACTGTGAACCGGCACAGACTGTGAAAGGTTTTAGATGTAGCTCTCCACCTCTGTCCTTGATTCAGCTCTGCTGACTCTCCTGTTAAGAGGTACCGTCTTGAGCTCAAAGACACAAGGAGGATTTTGAGGTCTTAGTGTTCTGCTCTGGAGCTTTTCAATCACCTGTGTGCCCGGCAAGAAAAAACCAGAAAGACGGGGACTTTACAGTCTCTGAAAAGGAGCTAAGTCTGTGTGGCTGCACGTTTGGAAAAGCATGCTGTCTTGTTCAGAGCAAATTTAATATTACAATCAAGGAGCCAGGGTTACCAAAGATATTAAAGATGTCGGGTTACATTATGTGTACATTTGTGTGCTGTTAAAATGTTGCATGACACAGTTAGATTTTCATTTGATATAATGTTGTTACTAAAAAAACCAAGGTGTCAAGTTAATATTGAAACTAAGTGATGTCCTTTTTCAGTCTAAAGCAAACCACTGGACATTTTGAAGAGAAAATACATTTCCTTTTTGTTGCATTCCTGTCAGTTGCATTTAAATTTGTGTATGCAGCATGGCCACACGTGCTCTAAGCTGGTGTATGCCCTCTTCCTGTGTGAATGCCAAGAATGAGTACCCATGGTTTATTCATAGAGAGGTGGTAGAATGCCTAATGGCTTAAGGGCTCGGAGGCCAGGCTGATGGGGACTTTGTGAAGGACAATAGATGAAGGGAAGCCTGCTCAACTGAATTCTGCTTCTTTCCACTGATTATGAATTTTAATGTGCGGAAGAAATGATTTTCATCATCCATTCATTCTCTTCTCTTTTGTGCAGGTATTGTCTTTAACCCACAGTTCCTTGTAATGTTCCCTGTCTGTCAATTTGTTCTTTGGCTAAATCTCTGAAAACACATCACAGAACTCATTACTGCTACATTAATTACATTGCTGCTACATCATACTTTTGTAACTTTTAATTATGTCTCGACAGAATGCAAACAAACACTGATGGACTACACGTGTCGTTACCAGAATGCCACAGAGATACGATTCTGAAGATCTGCCCTAGTTCTCTTTTGTTAGGAGGCACCATTTTTAATTAAATTGTCATTACTTGACAGGTCAGAATTGGTTCACTAATGATTTCTCAGTCCTGCTAAATTCCTCTATAGGTTCCCTGTTTCAAAGACACCACATTTATGTATAGAGACTTATTACTGTACGTTGCTCACTGTATATTCAAGGTGTGAGAGAGGCCTAAAGACAAAATAACTAACGCCAGTCCACGCTCTGTCCATGAGACAGCCAGTGTCCTAATCCCCTCCTCCTAATTGTATCTCATTAGAATAAAGATGTGAATATATCCAACATTAGACTCTCAGATTAAGATCTCAGCTAGAGCAGGGAATCTGCCTATTTAAAATTAATCACTATTCATATTTATATATTTCCATATCCCTGTATCCATGTGAGGATTCACTGAATTTTTCATTTTTAATAGGCAGAACTAAATGGTTTTCCTAATGTCCTAGCAGTGTTCAGAGGCAAATCTCACAGCCACCGTAAAGCTAATGTTTGTTTTTTAGTGTGTTTACTTCACTTTACTGCTTGAAGGCATTTTAACTTGCCTTTTCAATGACTACATTTACACCTCTGCAGGAATTCTGCCACTCACGCAGTATGTGTATGCACTTGAGTAAACTGGTTATTGTTGTTTCTCTGCAGTACCATGATTTCTGAATTAATTTGAAACGTTCCTGTAAATGAGCGATATCCTTATAATATACTTTTTTTTACATGTACGCTCTAAACTGGGTTGCTGGTTGCTTTTCAAAGGGATGTAGTATGAGGAAAAAGACAAATAAAATAAAAAGAACAGACGAAAGCTCATTACTGTTTGTGAGGCTCTGCTGTACCCAAAATATCTACATGCAAAGCTTGATTAAAACTCAAACCGATGAGCCAGTTCTCACAATAAATGAAATACTCCAAAGTAAAAGAAAAATCTTTTCACGTTGCAGCATCACATGATACTCTAGGAGTTAAAATATTCCAATTCACATAAAATATGTAAATTGTGTGTTAACAATTAAGAGCCTGCAGCTGTGCCAGTAGTTATGTGAAGCTGCACAGACATTTGTGTTATGCTGATTTTAAACAGTTATTGTTTTCACCATGCTTTCTTAGGGTCTACATCTATTATAATATAAATGCTAACATTTGCTAATAGCATTAAACACAAGTTATAGCTGAAGCTCATGAGAATGTTATTTCTGCTGGCTTGTTTTGGACTAAGTTCATTTTTGACCGGATCATACCAGCGATGAACCCTGGACCTCAGCAGCCATTGTCCTGCGTGTTTTACCTTCTACCTGCCCTGCGATAAGAGCTTCTGATTGGCTGAACATACCTGATCCAGGTAATTAGCAGGAATAGTTGGAACAAGCAGAGAAGTGGAAGTTGGGGACCAGGGTTGGCCACCCCTGAGTGGGAAAATAATTACATTTATTTTATTTTATTTATTATTTTTTTACTTGCACATCAACATATTCCCAGGCAGTTAAGATGAAAGGAAGTGTAGGGTGGAGACTTGCTGCATTTCCTGCCTTTTACCAGCGCTCACCTGACCTCTGGAGACCACAGTAGCTGCTATCGGAGTCACTGAACTTGAAGCGCACAAAATGGTTCTGGTTATTGATCAGGTGCATAGAAGGGCTGCAAGAAACCCATCACCCTTCCCTCTGCTCTTCCAGCTTCACAGTCTCTATAGCAATGCCTCATATATCTGCTGCCTACACCCACAACCATCATTTCACCACCGGGATCACTTCCACCACAGCTCAGAAGCAAGAAGGAAATGGAGGAGGCCTGGGCTTGCTTAGACAGATGCAGAAAATAGCCCTGTTGCAGGCAGAATGAAAATACTTGTTCTGCGGAAGCGTGTGACCATAAGGGACGGTCTTAATTGGACACCTCTGTAGAGGTGTGAAGTAGAGTTGTTGTGTCTTTGCACAGATAGAAGGGGGGGAGGAGATTATGGTGGGTGTGAGGAGGGTGAACTGTGTGGCTGTAGTAGTGCAGTGGGAGTAAATAGACCAGGGGAGAGAGGTGACTCAGGGGATCGTCACCAATTGTCACCGTGAGTTTCCCAGTTTGTATTAATTTTCCTTTTTTTTGTGCCTGGGGAGCAGGGTGGGAAATCACTCGCCTATAAATAGACGTGTGTGAGCGTGTCCATATGTTTGTGTGCACAGTAAAGGCACATAACTCATTGTAGCATACATTGATAGGTAAGGTTTGTCTGCAGCTTTCTTGCTAGTTGTTTGCTGTGAACGCAGAGCTGAATGAACATTCTGTCTGCCTTTCATTATTCACAGCCACCCCTCAACCATATCTCACGTCTCTCCCCTGAGGGGGAGGTGTGCTGTCACTGATTTTTACTGCTGGCAAGACAACAGCTTTTTCCGCCTTAGGATCAGTAGTTTCTTCAAATGATAGTCAGATAGAAAATCCTGAAAATCCCCCCTTTAGGTGTTATCAACTCGTGGTGCTCAATTCTTTTGTGGAGTGTTGTAATTTAATTTCTGGGCATGCATGTTATCCCCCCAGCTAACTCATTATCTTCTACTTCAGATGGTGATTTCTAGCGTCAGGAATGACTTTGAACAGCTCAGATGTACAGTAGCATGATCCATTTGCTTTGGTGTTCAGACCTTACCTGGTAAAATAAATAAATATGATACGATGGTTCTATATTTAACATTTGTTAGATATGTTCTTCGTTTCCTTCATAATGACTGTCGATAAATAACCTGACTTTGGAGCTGAATAAGACAACAATGTCATCCCTGGGGCCCTGCTGCTAGGGTCACTAAAAATGGAATTAAATAAACACAGAAAATGTGGTTGGTTTTAAGAGCATATTTTCCTACTGGACTGCAGTCTGTTATCATGGGCTACTAGTCACAAATTGAGTTCAGTCATGTATGGGACAGTCATGTATTGGCTTCCTGTGAGAGTTAAAGTTTGCCTTTTGGCCATGTAACATCAGGTTACTTACGGGTAGAGAAATGGACTTTGTCTTTGTCAGTGTTTCCACAGATGTGTAAAAGTTAATCTGAAATGTCAGACTCAATAACATACAAGAGTTGTTCTGATAACGTAGAGTTGATGAGTTTATCGGTAATTATATATTAAAGATTCTTTTGTTAGTTTTGTCAGTAAGAAACTCAGTTACTGTACCACTCAGTTTTCCTTCAGACATTGTGTTATTGCTTTACACTGTGAATAATTAAGAGAATCAACCTTTTGTGGTAGAGCAGCAGAGCAGTGTTTAATTTGTGTCTTGACCTCGACATAGATGAAGAGTAAACTCAGGGACAACAGAGAGATAAATGGAAGGAGGAGCTTTAGGAGAAAGCGGGGAAACCTTGCGTTTTAATTTAAAAAAGCCATTTCAGGTCCTTTATTCTTGCTGATGATGGCTGCATCACAGGGGTTTTGAAGGAGTGTTTAATTTGCCTTTTTGTTGCATACAATGATTCTTCAGTCTGTCTTCCCTGTCTCTGTTCCAGTGAGTGATTTCCCAATTTTCCTAGAATACCTTCACGTTTCCTAGAGAACTCCACAGGACTTTCTGTGTCCAGCCGAGTTTTATGTGTTGTCCAAAGAGTAAGTAATTCTAGTTAAAACAAATGAGCATCCACACTTCTCCATATGGTATTTTGACTCTTGTGCTGAGTAAAAGTTTTAGTATTAACAGTTTTAACCACTCACCTGTGATTTGTTTTAACAAGTATGAATATTGGACAACCTTCTTCATCTTCCTCCTCTTCCTTAATAATTAGGTTAAGTTAACAAGGTGATTGTTACCTGTACGACTTTATCAGTCTCCACACGTTTTGGCTCATTCTTGCCCCAGTTCTTTGAGGTTTTGGGGGATTTTGGGGGCCACTGCATTTCAATAGGTCTGGACTTTGACTCAGCCATTTAAACAACTTTGAGTCTTTTATATTTCATCCATTCTTATGTGGATTTACTGCTGTGCTTTGTCCTGTTGCATGATCCAATTTTGACTAAGCTTTAGCTGTCAGACGGATATCCTCACACTTGCCTCCAGAATAGTCTGGTATAGAGAGTAGTTCATAGTCGACTCAATCCCTGCATGGTGCCCTGCAAAACAAGCCCACTGTTCCCGACAGTGGGTGTGAGGTGTTTCTGCTAAAATGGTGTGTTTTATTTTTACAGTGGATCGTGCTGTCATTTAATATTTACAGTGGCTTTCTCGTGGAAACCCTTCCAAAGAAACTGCTTATTCAG
This sequence comes from Microctenopoma steveboyesi, assembly GCA_032359275.1. Lineage (NCBI taxonomy): Eukaryota > Metazoa > Chordata > Actinopteri > Anabantiformes > Anabantidae > Microctenopoma > Microctenopoma steveboyesi. The sequence goes on from JAUMHF010000021.1 coordinate 10,603,341, forward strand.
TTAATATACATAAATTGATTAGTTGTGCTGTCATGGACTTCAACATTATCAGTGCAACAATTGATTAGCATTGTGTCAACACCCTCACATAACAACACGCTGTGGTAGACGTGTAATTCCACATTAACTGGATAGTTGAACATCAGAATAGTTTTCCATTTTGACTGTGACCTGTTCTCAAAGGTGAAGGTGACCTAACCCTAAAAAGTTAAAAGATAAAGGTCTAATAATAATAATTTAGAACTTCAGAGCCTGTCCCAGTGCACAAACGTTCTAAGCTTAGTTCGTTTATTTTCAACGGGAATATTCTTTTCTAAGTAGAGACAATGTGCACTAAGAAGTGAAGGGGTTTAGTAACAGGATTTCATCACCTATTATCTGCCAGTTTAAATGTAACATGTTAATACACAAAACACTTTCTGCACATCACATACCACAGAGAGACTGAATTATGTGGAATCATTATCAAGGTAACAAAGGAAACTGTCTGTAGAATGTATTGGTTTAATGGTGCTGACTGGTTGTCACCTGCTGATTCTTTGTCCAGGATGCTGAAAGAGAATAAGTGACACGGTGATGATCACAACGTTCAGTCTGATATTAGATATAGTCTAACTTGTTTTCAGAGAGTTTAGTCTCATCTGCCTCCGTATCTTGTAGGAGAGCACATTTCAATTACAGCAGCTCCCAGACACAGGTTAAGTGAAGGCATGTTGACTCCATGACAGACTGCAGGTAAAAACTGAACATTAAGGTCCAGTCAGACAGATGAAATGGAGGCAGAGACCAGGAAAGGCCACTGGGAGAAAATGTTGTATTATTTAAACCAGGAGTGAGTTTTGATAATGATGAGGTAGTTGATCAGCCTTTACTCATTAATTTCTATTGTGAGAGGAAATATGAATTTCCGGTCAGTACCCTATCTTCTAAAGATAAAACTGCTTTGGTGCCCACTGGTTGAAGGTTTCACTCCCGAGCAGTCATTCGTAAGGCTTATTTTTACTTAGTTCAACATAATGGTTCAGTGTTTACCACTGTCACCTTACAGTCAGAGGGTCCTACAGTCAAACCTGCCAGCTGGTTTGGGCCTATCTGTGCCAGGTTTGCATGTTGTCCTTGTACCTATGTGGTTTTCTTCTACTGTCCAAAGACGTGCAGCTTAGGTTAATAGCGACTCTAAATTACCCCCAAGTAGGAATGGGAGTGTGAATAGCTGTCTGTGTGTATGTGTCAGGCCTGTAATAGATTGCCGACCTGTCCAGAGTGTGTTCTGCCTCTCATCCAGTGACAGGTGAGATCGGCTTCAGCCTTCCCACAATGCTCTACAGCAAAAGTGGTGTGGTGAATTGATGGATTGTACCAAAATTTACACCGCATAATACAATGATTTGTGCTTACATATTTCATTTATGCCCTTTTTGGAAATGAAAGCCCTTGAAAAAAATGAATAAATGAAGCAAATAAATTGATAAAATGTCCTTGTATGTTCAAAATAAAAAAGCCTGCAGTATTTCTATGTTTCTACTTCAATATCACAAATTTCTATCTGTTATTTTCTTATAAATTTGGACCGATACAGAAAGAAGGAAAGGTCCTAAAAGATGCTATATGTGAGGAGGTTGTATGAGCGTGTGATTCAGATTATACACGAACTGCAGGAATGACACTGTTTACAAGCACATGTGGAGCTCGGTCAAGTATGTAGAAATTACCACTTATTCCAAAGCAATTTCTCATGTCCGCAGCAGAGAGTGATGAGAAGGAACCTGATATTCACATGTAGAGTCACGGACTCCTTTGAAATACATCAAAGAGCAGCAATGTGGATATTGGAAAAAAAGTGAAACTGAAATTAGCATTATAATCATAGATTAAAGGTTGGAAAATACCTGCGGGGAGGGACACAATGTAATAAATGCCTCCGTTCGGAGAGAGTCTGGTTTGAAGGTGAGAATGAGATTTTTCATGTGATAATACAAAATCATTTAATAGTTCTCATCACAGGTCACGTTTCCTCTGCTGTCAGCACCATGACTGGACTAGCGACATGAAGATCAAACTAATTATTAGCAAATCTCAGATGGGTAAGAGGAGCAACGCTAAGTGACGTAAGAATTACAGTATCAAAAGACCAACGCTGCTGATTCATCAATCAATCATTGATGCATCGAATATGCACACATTACACTCATTCACAGTGTTTCATCCACATGCTACGCTAACTTAACGAGCTCTAATTACCCTCGACTTCGACAAAAGGTTTTGACTTCGTATGGCAGGTTTTTTTAGGGTTGACACAAAAAGAATTATGAGCAAGTTACTGTTTCAACGAGGTAAATGTGACTGAGTAACACACACCTACTGGCAGACGTCTTTCTCACACGCTGTTTCCTTTCTCTTATCTGTGACAGCATCCCTTGGAGACACGCATGCGTGTGTGTGTGTGTGCCTACAGTATAGCAAAGTGCTTTTGTCTCGATTTTCTTGCTCATTATCGACACAGGTTCAAGAAGATGGGTACTCATTTGCATCTGTAGCCCTGGGGCTAGAGCCCCTGTGTGTAGCAGCCAGGTGATTCATACCAGCTCCTACAGTTTTATTTTGCAGAGGATTAGATTAAAACGAATCAATCAGCGCAGATCACCCTGACCCAGAGGAAAATGAGTCTAACGGCTGCTGTAAGTTCATCCAACATGTTTCTTGCCCTCTTAGGAAAGACATTCCTGCCACAACACCATGGCAACGTTATAAGTCTGCACTTTCACCGAAATCTACTACTAGACATTTATGAAAGTTTGAGAACATTCACACAGCGAGGGGTATGTCCATGAATCGACTCTTTTAACCATACAAGAAGAGAGGAAGTACCGTGTCTAAGAAGGTTCTTGGATTTTCCAGACTGGGCACAGGAATCAAAACAGTTTTGAAAGAATTGTTGACATCAGTAGCTGACTCTGAGCACGTCCTTATTAGTTTAGATGTAATGTGGCTGCTTATAGTGCTAACATTAAACTTTTGTTTAAAACTTTGATTAAGTTTAAGATACTTGATAAAGAGAGTGAAGAGCGTATTTAATCTTTGTGAACATTGTGAGTGTTTTCAGCATGGGCTTCCTGAATACACGAGAAAAGAGCTGCTAGTGATTTAAAAATAGTTTTTAAAACCTCCAGTGATGTTTCATGTTCAATAAGTTCACAGATATTGAAAAAATGCAGTGGTTTGCATTGACATTTTAGACCACGCAATCAATTAATGCTGTAACAAACACTTTCTGTGGTAATCATATAAAGCAGTGGGCTGAGCCTGTGAGAAGGACCGTTGAGCACTCTGCCACAGATGTCTTTGTTGTAGCTGAGAGCTACCTTTATATAATTTTATTTTTTGCCTCCTTTTCCTTCACAGGAGAGAAAGCTGTGTGCATTCCCTGCTATCGAGATCTATAGATCAGATGTCATCAACTACATGGTTCCCCTGTCTCACCAGATGGACTTCTTTGTTCCAGAGATGAAGGAGGAGGTCAAAACAGACGTGAGAGAAGAGGATTCTGATGAGGACAGAGGAACTGACATTACAGGTAACACTCATCTTACCACTGTGATCTGTTTGGGGAGTAACTGATCAGCAATCAGCCGTAAAAGATCCCAAAAGGAATGAGTGTAGTTTGGATCAGAATTAGTTTTAAAGATGATAGATGTTTAAGAGAAACAGATTTATCACAGACCAGTTGGTTTCTGACATTTTGTTTTGTCACCTAATGTGTGTCACTTGTGTTCTCGTGAGGTGTGTTAGTAAAAACACACTCTCTGCTGTAACTACAGCTTGTGTGTGTTAGAGTACACAATGACTTTTATTTTGTCCGACACTGCACTGACTCCTTCCTGCCCTTTGGAACTGTGGACATGTGATATATGAGACTGGAATTGTTTTGTCACCACAAGTATCGTGAGTGTCTTACTGTAAAGTGCAGCGTCTCTTTCAAACTTGTTGGACCTTGACCCATTGTAGTGTTGACTTTGTCACTGTATAAATCACTAAAGAAAATAAAAGATCGTGGGGCAGAGAGGGTGGAGGTGTGCTGATCTAAACATCAGCTGTTCTCTGCCCCGAGCTTGGATCGGATAACGTCTCTTGTAAACCCAGCCTAAATGTTCTGTAGAGGACAAACGGGTGAGAGTGATCCGTACATGTTCACTGGTTTTGGCGTGTTTAGATTGCACTCGCCTCCCCAGCAGAGTGATTGTAGCTGAGACAGGATGAAAGGTGATTTCCCCGACAAACGCAGCAGGACAATCCTGCTGTAGAACCACTGACATTCTGCTGAAATTAAAGTCACAACCCGAGTTTGTCAGCGTCACCAGACCGAGACAAAGTTCTGATCATTTCTTTCTTTTTTAACAAATGAGAAAGTTAACAGAAAAGGACTAAAGGCATTTCAGATAAAAGGTTGATCTTACGTGTTTTATGTTTTTGTGATGGTTTCTTCATATTCCAGGACACACTCTCTGATACACATCCAATGTCATCACACGCCCACTAAAGTATCTGAGTGTTTTCCTTTTTAAATCACGCCATCATTTTCCTCTCTGAGATAAGCACTGAATTTATTTCATTATTATACCATCGAAAATAGTTGTAAACTATAGCTCCCGTTGCTTTAAAACGACAACAACCCTGTGCGGAATAAACCTAGTGTGTAGCAATGATTTAGTGTTGATGAGATGAATACCACACTCATGTGTGAAGTATGGATCCACAACTGTGCTAAGCTTAGCTCAGCATAAAGACTTAGCTAGCCAAGTTCAATACCAGAAAAAAATAGCTCAATACCAAAACAATACCACCAGTTAAGCTTGCTATAGATCAGCGTCATAAACAGACAGACTGGAGGCAAAGCACGCAACATTGTGTGATGACATGCTTGGAGGTCAGGGTAGGTCTCCAGAAATGAATGTATGAAAGTCCATCCATGTAAAAATACCATGAGTTTATGCTTCCTGTCTCAGACACAGCCAAGCTGTCCTAATGGGAGACTGATCAGTCAGTGGAGCTAAGCTTTGTCTGACAATACAACTGTGAAAGAGTCACATCTGGAAAATGGCCTACACCTTTCGTCCTTCATCCACTGACCACATTATAGACCGACCTAAACATGAGCGATTGGACATTTGTCCTGCTTCCTCCATAACAGCACAGAGAGCGCAGGGGAAACTCTTTTATGATAACTGGGTTATCATAGCAGCCAATGTTTGCGTTGTGAGACGCTTGTTAATCTTTTGAGGACACAAACTAGCCCCACTTGAAAAACATTTTATCCAGTTTGTATCAATGAAAACGTTGCACAGGGAACTAGACTCACTAAATGTACGTCACTAAGTGCTGTTATTCAGCAAGCATTGATGTGAGTATAAGCACTTCATAGTTTTACATAATTAGGTAATAATGTGTTTCATGGCTGCAAAATCTTCACGAGTCCAAAAAAAATCTAAATGTTGTGAAATGCTACTGTGAGTCAGTGATATAGAAAATGATGAGGTACCTAAGACATGTGACACAAACACGATGTGACTCATAGAGCACATCAGAGATGTGTAGTGAAAGGAAACTTTTGATCATGAGATACTGTTTGTACATTTTATTACCATTATGTGAGCATGTGTTTATTAGTATTGAGAAAAGGCAACTATGCAAAGAGGTCATCATCTTGTTTTCTACATTAAACTGATAACCTTCAGAAGTGCACAGTTCTTTTTATGACATGCCACAAATGTAAATAAGCTCAAAAATGTAACGCGTGTTTTCTGTTTTAGTCTCCTAAATGCATCTCCCACTCAGCCGTCATTTGTAAACAAGATCAATCTGCTGTATCACTTCTTAACTTCTGTTTATGCATTTCCTGCCACACTTTCCCTGCCATTCTCTCAGACTCTGATTCTCCCAACTCTCTGTATGACTCAACCCTGTCTATGTTTAATTACCTCCTTAAAAAATCTCTGCACTGTTTCAAACAGTTTGAAGAACAAGACCTTGATTCTCTGCTAATAATCCCAGTGGGCCCAATTTAGCAACTAATTTAGCAAATTCTATCTAAAAGGCTTTCAGAGGCACAGCTGCTTCAACCAGGATACCAATTTCAGGACTTGCATGCAGTTTTATAGAAGCTGAAAGTTGTCCAGTGCGTTGAGGCACACTGTCCGCCCAATTACTCTAAATAGACCCATTATTTCCTGTAAAATCCCTTTTATTGGACAACAAGTCTCCCAGGAAAAGCATATTCACTGCAACTTGCAAATAAAGCATAAACCACCAGATAATCTCAGTTTAGATTATAAGAATTTTAAAGCAATACCTCTGTGTCACATCATATGGCATGGGACCTGTTCCACTGAAGACCAGTCCCAGTGGTTTTGTTTGGGCGTCCTCAGTAATCAACAAGCTTGCAAATAGATATTATAAATAACCACAATGGACTTCCCTTGTATGATGCTCCTCACTGCAGACAAGATCAAGTCTGCTGGAGGTGATAATTGGGTTGCTAAGTGATACTGACATTCAAATGAATGAATAGACTGACCTCAGCCAAGAGCATGGGAGACTTCCTTTATTTGAATTCAGTCCCTGATGACACTTCTGGCACAAACGCACTCGGATGTGTGGATGAGATTTATTTTGAGTGTGAAAGCAGAAGGAAAACGGCTCAATCATAGCGTCTTAGTGTCCTGTGGGGTAGTTAAGTCAAGTCAAGTCAGACTTTATTTCTGGAAGACATCCATTTATAATGCTGTATCTTAATATCTGTGATGGTTCTCAGTCATCCAGGTCACGGTTATCTCAAAAAGGTTTTATCCAAAGCAACTGGACGACGTTTCACCCTTCCATTCCAGGGGTCTTTCTCAAGTCTGATTTGCTGCATCTTATTATCTAAATAAGTCTTTAAATAAGAAGCAGTAATGAAAAGTGTAAAAATATAAAAGAGACAAAACTTTAAAACAATACAAGAATAAAGCTGTGAATTAGAAAAGCGTAACACAGAAAGCTCGTCTGTTTGGCACGGAGTCTGTGTTCTGCAGGGCACATTTTGGCAGAGTATGGGTCATTCATCTGAACTTAATCGCAGCTTTAACAGTTGTTGTGATACATTATACTGTTAAAAATACTTGTGGCATTTTACAGACTTTTGCTCACTTATCCTTCTGTAGAGTATTATTTGTGGTGTATGTGGGAGGTGTGATGCGCTACTTATATTTAAGTTCTGATGCCTGTTTCCCTTTGTAATTTAAATCTATGTAGTCTAAGCAACAAATTCCTCTTCTCTCTCTCTTTTGTCTTTATTTTTGTTCAGTTATTTAACTTTTTGTCTGTTTCTTTTCATAAACTTGGTATTGTTGGACACAGTTTGTACTGTGATTAACTAGACACACATTAACACACAAAACCTAACAATATTTAGTGAACAGTTAGGTCTAACACTAGAGCTACCAGTGTGGTCATTTTGACCGTTTAGATTTTTTAAAATGTAATAACTTTGTTGAAATGAAACCTATATAACTATAGGATCCTGACTTTTTCTAAATATGTGTATATTTTATTCTAACACCATTTTTTTAAAATCAAAATTACAAAACATAAGAGAGTTATGATTACTTCTACCTAGAAATACTTTACTTTACCTTACCCTACTATGCTTGGCAGACACTTTTATCCAAAGCGACTTACAGGGAGCTAGCGCTGGGTGTCTGGCTCAGGGGCACACCTGGTAGGGGATTGATTAGGAGTCAGACGCGGTTCGAACCCACAACCTTCTGCATCCCAGTCTGACGCTTAACCCATTGAGCTACCAGGCCGCCTAATAGCGGTCAAAATGCCTTCCTAAAACCATCCTAGTAGTCATGGAGTCCTGGGAGTTCCCAGTGTTAAAAGCATTGTAAAGTTGTTTGGAAGAAGGTGGGTGAATCTCTATTAGTTAAGCTAATGGAACTTTTTCATCATGATTTCTACTTTGTATTATTTACTGCAGATCACAGAAACAACTTTCCCTCCCACAAAAGGTACCTCCATCTATTAATAACATAGGCTAATTTGGTGAATTTAGCAATGTTACTAACATGTCGATAGGCAGTCTTTGACCTAAAAGAGCTTTTATCTTTTAACAAAGATAATCAGGTTTCTCTGGACTGGAATACATAATGTTCTTGCTTTTCACTGTAGATATTTATGGTGGTGTCGGTCTAAGAACCCCAATATTGGTGGTTAAGCCCCTGATTCCTCCGATTTCTCTTCCTAGGCCAAGTAGTTATTCTAACGTCATATTCAAACATTCATGTAACTAAAAACATTTAGGTGGTGCAGTTATTGCAATCAGCTATTTAAAACTTTAAGTTGTGGTGTGTTATTTCAATCCCACTTGCAAATAAATGTGGCACACTAATTGAGTTTTCCTTGCCAATGATAATTTACCTTTACTAGGTTGCTTTGCAGCCTTGCAGCCTTTTTACTGTGTCTGTATTTTCCTCATGTTGCTGCAGGTGCAGATTCCCACAGTGACGTGAGCTCAGTGAGTGGCGGCGCACACTGGGACAGCAGAGAGACTTCCCTGGCTGCCTCCACAGCCGCCTCACTGGCCTCTTCCCTGCCTCTGAGAGACATAATGGATGCGAATGAAGACATTAAGCACAGGGACCACAGCGACAGAGGCTCGAATGAGTCTATGGGCAGCGGCTCATCCTTTGAAGAGCTTGACATGGATCAGGAGGAGCAGGAGGAGGGAGAACAGAGGGAGGAGAAGGAAGATGGAGATGTGGAGAAGCTCCCTGAGGGTGAAGATGGAGCTAGAAAAGCAGTTGAACTGATGGCTGAAAAGAAGGAGTCCTTGGGGGATGGAGAGGAGGAGGGCGGATGCTGAAGCGACCAGGAATGAGGCCATGTAACACTGGCATGCTTGAGAGTTGCTGTTACTGGTTATCTGTCGTGTAATCTTGTTTGGATTCTAAAGCTGTTTATGCCATGACCAACATGCCATATTTCTGCACCTACTAATTCTCTTTTTAAAGCCTGTGATTTTATTAAAATCTCTTTTTTTTAATAATTCCTGATCCTATATTTAAGCTCTATCAGGATGGAGCAGCATACAACTCCTTAGGGTTAAGTCGACTTGAATAAACCTAATTCTGTCTGCACACGTTGTGCAGGAAATGAGAGTCGAGATTTGATTAATTCTATATTTCATTTAGACCGTAATCTTGTTTGAATCGTCGCCATTCCAGTTCAGATTAGAAGTGACACTGCAGTTTAAGATTAACATCAAAGCAAAGACGCTGATGTCTGCATCCTGGATCCTGGGTCATCATGCAGCATCTTTGTGCCCGCGTGTGACAGTTAATACTGTATGCCACTTTCAAGGTCATGTCCTGAGGAAGTCAATGTCACGTCATGTGTTTGTGTGCATTACCTGACTTTGTGGTCTTCATATATAGTAAAGATTAAATGAAAGTGAGCAAACGCTGATGTCATAGAACTTTTGATGGACCTGCTTCATTGTATTTTTTTGAGGGGAAATATTTATCACTGAGAAAAATCTCTGTGAGTCTGTCTGAGGCAGAGAAGATTATCTGTTAAGTCAAAGTTATTAGGACTAAATAACAGAATTTAAAGGTGGTATTTTTCCTTGAATAATGTACAGAACAATTTATTGTCACTGTGTGCTCAGATAATTACTTTTATCTTTCTTCTACAGTTTGTAGTCAGAATTCACTTCCAGAGGCTAGTTGTGATATGTTTGTAGGTTAAAATTGTTAGTGATGTGAGACATTGGAAATAATGTACAGAATATTGCCATGGTTGTGTCTTTCTGTATGTAATAAAAAGGAAAGGTTCAGAGGACAGAAATCATGTTTTACACAAAAGTAACACGACTAAAAAGCAAATTAAGGGAACACTCGATCATCACTGTGTAACACCGAGTCAGTTTAAATTCAGTGATATTAATCTGCGTGTCTGCGAAGCGATGAACGTGATTGTGAATAACTTGTTGTTAACTTGTGTAGAGTGCAATGTAGAGGAAAAAAAAAGCTCCAAATGGTTTGGCATTTAATGGCCACAGATAAATCCTCTCTCCTTACACAACCTGGTGGATTCTTTTCATGTCTTGCGTTTTTGTGGTGTAGGTTTCCAATGAATGAGGCTTAGCTTGACGCTCCACCGTATCCCTCATTTTCTTCTATCCAAAAATCCACTAGTCCAGTTATTCTAAATGACACAGTGACCGAGTCTCAAGAGCATGGAGGAGATACCAGGAGCCACGACACCAGGAGAGCTGGACGGGGTTATAGAAGGGCAACCACAGCACTACAATCTGCAAGAAGGAACACGTGGGGCACTGCAAGCTTCCAGCAGGCTACTGGTGTGCACGTGTCTGACCAAACTGAAACAAACTCCACAACCGTGGCATTAGGACCTAACGTCCTCCGACACAACCTGCGCCGACAACAGTCTAGCACCATGCAACTTAACTGGCCCCGTCCTGCCGCTTTATAGTCCAAACCAGGTTCACACTGAGCATGTGTGTCGGGTGTGGAGTGTGAGTCTGGAGACGCTGTGGGGAACCTTATACCACCTGTGACATCATTGTGATGTCCTCTTCTTAAGCTGGTGCAGTGGGCCTCCTGGTGCCGGACAGTGTCTGGCCTTGTGTGGCCAGAGAGTAAAGGTACATTAGTAAAGACTTTCGACTTAAATTATGCTCATCACGTTCTGATTTGATTATTCCCTGAATTTTTTAGAGCAGTTTTCTTCTATAAATCATAATTTCTGTTCTTCTCTGAGAACAGCTCTTTCTTCATTTTCATTTCTCCCAGTAGAGATGCAGAGATAAAACAAAGTGTTTGTGCCAGTGGGTCACATTGTTAGTAAGTTATTGATGAGGTGGTAAGTGCATAATAACCTACTAAGCCTTCTCTTTAACCACGCTGATGATTTCACATTGTAATGTAAATCTATGTGAAACCATGTTTTTTTTCTCTTTACAAATTGAGCTAATTGGACTCTGTTTCAAGATTTTCTGGAGGAATATCCATCAGTTTAAGCACACTTAAACTGTTTAATCAATGTGCACATAATATGCATTTGAGCCTTTAGGAGCAGAAACACATACTACTAAATAATGTTACTGTATCTAAACCCTGCCTGCACAGCAACTGTTAATCCAGTGGTTTAGTCCCGGTCTGGTCTGGTCATCATCACTAATAATGACCATCAAAGAGAGAGAGAGAAAGGTTGTTTGGGGAATGGGAGGTTGACTTCATGTAAACTACACCAAGCTTTAAATGATGACTAGTTCTGATATTTAGTTTTGGGCTGATGCTGTGATGATTGGTAGCTACAGTGCCCAGAGAGGTGTGATCAGTCTGCAGCGACAGCTGCCCTCACCACATGCATGTTGCACTTTCCCTTTTAATCCTGGCACTTCAACCTTTGTCCAAAGGCAAAATATGAAACGGAGTCTGGAAGAGGCTGTGGTGACACACCGGGTCAACAACTGATTTAATTAATTGTGAAACCTACAGGGGTGTCATGCAGCTCTGAGGCCACGGAGATTATTGCCTTTCCATGATGTTAATTAATAATCTCATTACGCTGCACACGGAGAGGGACAAAGGGAAACGTCTCCGCGCACACATTTAGATGCCGACCGTTGCGTGTCTGAATCTGCTCTTGGCAGCAGAGAGACGGGGCTCAAAGCGCACGTCCCCAGCGTGCATCGCGGCGCCACCTGGGACTGACCTCACACTCTCCAGTTCCGTGTCCAAACTTGTTTGCGGACCCCAAAGAAAATTTCCAGAGTTGTAGATAAGCAGCCTCCAAGGAGCGGTTGTTTTAACATACTGTACCCCCCCCCCCCCCTGACCGCGTGAACAAATAGGGGGCGAGTCCTGAAGCGCGCACCGTCGCTATTAACGTGCATTTCAACAGCTTTCTACGCAGAGCGGCGCGTCCGAAACAAACCACTGAGTCTTTTCCGTCAGCCTCTAAATGACATAGTATGAATTTGGCGCACAGCTGCGATGAGGCAGACTGTCTCCAGGACTTGTCCTGTCGAGGAAACTGCGTTTCTGTTCAGAAATCCAGACCCGCTGAGAGTTGAGGTATTCCCCGCAAACGCTGTATTTGAAAATACTGTGTTCGGTTTGTGAGGGTTTCTCTAAATTACCAAGTAACAGGTAGAATTGTGACTTCATTTGTTGTCATTTGTTGCGCGCTACAGCGTGTCTTTATTTCTGGACTTCTTGCACGCATCGCACTCCTCTTTCACACTTGATGCTCTGATAAGTGAAACAGCCTCGTCTCTCCTCGGCGACGCACTGCGCGTCAGGCGCGCTCAGAGATCTGGCTTTTGAAGCGCGCTCAGGATCACACCTCCAGGATCGATCTGCCCCTCGTGTGTCGTTTCAGCACCGCGGACAGCGCCGGGCACGCGGCTCAAACTTCACAGGCACCGAGGTTTTAGTGGAGAAAACGGGAACTAAAGCCACGGCTGCGGAGGATCTTCACCGTCCATTCATCCAACGGCTGCGACGAACACGGAGGGACCCCGCACAGGTGAGAGCTTTGTGTGTGAACTTCTACTGTGGTGCTTGGCAGAGAAGGTGAAGTGAGTCCGTTTCAGATTCAGGGAGAGCTCGTAAAGTCTTGTCACATCCCTTTGCTTATGAGCACATCTCTGGCTGGAGCCATGTCTACTTGATGGACAATGCCTCCGAACAGGCGTCGCGGCGCCAAACCATTCCGGAAAGCACTTTGTGTAAGAAAGTGAACTTGATCATTAGTTTGTGTGTCACAGGGTGTTGGCTAGGTGCCACGATTCATGCAAACGTTGTGTCGACACGATATCAGAGAAGTCATCCCTTCAAAAAAATTAATCTTCTGCATCACTATCGTTTTTATCACTTCAAAATCAAATCTAGTCCGAACTGTTAGAAGACATTGTTTGTGTGCCTAGAGCAGAGAGATGGACCCAACCATGCTCCTACTTTAAGGCTGCGACGCTGTAAGTCATGTAGGATGGGGATGCAGCTACAGTCCCAGTTTGAGCAGATAAAACCCAACAGAAAACCCAGCAGCATGCGGCACATACATGTCGTTGTCAATAAACTGTAACAACAGAGAAACAGCTGTCACGCAGCAGCTTTGATCATTAATACATCTCACACGTTCCGCCTCAGTCAAGCGAAGTGCTGTGCATGAGCCCAGCATTCACAGCTGAAGACTACTGTAAATTTAGGTCATGTCTGACTGAAGAACATGCTCCACTGCCATCATCACAGGAGCAGGGGGAGGTGAGGCTGTCTGACCTGTGGCCCCTCCGCAGATCAATCCTCCTCACAGTATGCCTCACCCGTGTCCTGTGACGCGATGCTGGATGGGGAAACGTTTGCAGTGGTACTTGAGGACAGGATTCCCTTTTTATTAAGTCAGACACTGGATAACCAGTGAACCAAAATGCCTCTTGTTAAAGCAAATCCCATTGTTGCAGTGAGCCTTCTCGAAACAACTGTGAAATGTTGTGTGGTTGCATTTACTGCGTTTACCAGAACACAACCGAACTCTGTAGATTTGAGCTTGTGGACATCTGCCTTGTTGCTTCATCATCACCATTCACAATGCACTCGGGCTGTTTCGGCTATGGGCTATCAGTAATTACATTTCTGTATGATGAATCACTCTGGTCTCATCAAAAAGGACAGCTTAATAGCTTCCTTATGATCACGCACATAACTATGTGCACACACACACGGGTACAGGTGAGGTGCGCCACTTCTGCCGTCCGTCTGCCAGTGTTACCCACATAGAGTCTATGCTGGATGCCCACAACATGTATTAAATGAAGTAACGTCCCTCTGCACCCGTTGTTAATGTGCTGTAGGTATTTATTTTATGACGTGCATATTTTAAGATGATAATAATGACCTGCATCAGTAAGACACAGAGGCGTGCATGTTAGGAGATTTCTAGTGTTAATTCAGAGGCGTAGCTTCCTCCAGAATTAACTGAAATAATTTCATTGTGTGTGATTTAATGATGTATGCTATTTATAGTTTCTATAAATTTACTTTCAGGTCAAGCACGCATTGAATGAATATGAAACGTGAGATGGAGTCTTCACAAAATCCCAGTGTTAGACAAAGAAAAAGCTCCATATCTTCAGTAGGATTCATTCTCATTCAAGCGAAAGCACAGCGAAGGATCCAATTTATTAAAGACATGTGCATGACTTCAAAATGACTCATTTCCGTTTTACATTTTCAGTCTATGTCTGAGAGGTTGTTAGGTGAATCCTGTGTTGGGTATGTCAATCATTTCTATTGTTCATTATTTCTAATGAGCTGGTTGGGATTCCTCCTACTTGCAGGCATCGCTGAGGTACATTATGACTTTAGTAATGCAATATTTTGTTCAAAACATCTCACAAAGATTTTGCCCGAACATCTCAAGGTCCTTTTCCAACTGGTAGTTGTCATTAATTTAGTGTATTTGGTGCGTAAAGACACACAGTAGGCAGCTGTTTGAAAATACTATATCTGGAGAGTCAGGCAAGCTGAGCTCCTCACTTCACACCCTGCTAATAAACTGTTAAGTGTCCTTTAAGTGTGGCTGACTGTACTGTTAGAGCATCACCTATGATATGAAGCACAAATTAGGTGCTGAAGTTCAGCCTCTGGAACTGTCCCTCCAACCTCTTAGTGCCCATCAAATTATTACAATCACAAGACTGATGAGCCAGATGATGCTTGGATGTAATTTTGATGTTAGATAATAGCTGAAAAAATGTGTCATTACATTCTTCTCTGTACCAGTCAGGATTTAGCGTGATCGTTTTCAGTGACAATTGTACTGGATGTTACTACCACACTGTCCTGATGAAGCAAATTAGAACATAGATGATATTTCCCCAGATATATTACAACAGTCTAAATGCAGGAAATGAAATTCCCAAAATTTAAGGCAGCTATTTATGCCTGATTCCCCCGAGATGTTGTCATACAGTGTAGAAAACCAACACGTGAGCTTAGGTTCTCTCGTTTTAATATGAGTTGTTGGTCCAGGAGCAGCACCAACTCAAAAAATGAAAAACCCTGTGTTAAAAAGATCGTGCTGTTTCAGGACACTTTCTTTTACCAGGTTTAGGTAATCATGAATAATGCAAAGATACAATAAAAACATCTGAAACAAAAGCATCACACATCCCTCATGGCGCTCCGGCCAATCATTGGCTCGGCAGTAATGATCTCTGAAAGACAAAGAGAGTGGATGAATGTTTGATGAGGGAAGAAGAATTGGGCTCCTGGGAGGCAAAGGACTGTTAAACACATGCGAGGGATTCCCTCCTTTACAGGTGGAGAGAGAGCGGAGATGGATGAGGGAGAAGTGCAGTGCAGTCAGCTTGTGAATATAAGATACATGTACTCTTCTATTAGCACACACTCTATAGAATGAGGCTAAATTGTATGATAGTAAGGAACTGAATATAATTGTTCATTTACCCTTTACTGACTGTCTAAACTGTGTGTAAGCTCATTTATGTGACAGAAAACAGTTCTGCTTCTGGATTGATTCCCCCCTTAATTGCAGTAGATGCTACTCAGGAAATGTCTCGAAATTTCTTCAGCAGATATTCAAACCTCAAGCACCTCTTCACTCTCTAATTGCTAATTGTACAAATGACCTTATCGGGAAAGGTTAGTGCTTTTATTTCTGGAAGACATTTCATTGTTTTATGATGTAACTTTGAGGTTATCATTGATCCAGTCAGTCTTGCTTGCAGCATTAATTAAACTGGATTCAAATACACAGTTGCTTTCAAGTAGCGTCCAGAAATAATAAGTGTAGGATTTTCTTTGAATATGTTATGTCACTACAGATCATGTAACCGTCTGTAAAATATATTATCCCTATTTATTAGGCTGACTTATATATACGGATACTATTGCAAGTTGTCATGTTCCAGTTGGAATGAATAATTATGACTAATTCTACAGAAAGAAAAAACAATAATGAATGAGAATGCATTCACTACAAACAAAGAAAACACAATAAATCATACATTAAGTAACCTTACAAATGAGCGGTGGATTGTAAATTTAAGATCGCAAACATGGAGAAATGTAAATGGTCCAAAAGACGCTGAGATACGCAGCACAACTAAGAAACTAGAACTCGCTGTGTCCACGTTAATAAACACCGAGACCACATTACAGTTGGTATTTGTGTCTTGTGAGTCATGTGTGAGAACTCTCGTCTATTTAGATGTAGCTTTTATGCAACTCGTGGAGGCGTGCACAGTGAATGGAGAGACAGTTGGTGTTTGTCTTTTTTTTGACCTTCTCACAACAAGGAATATCACAAACTTTATCATTTAACTTGTGTCATCAAATTCAATCAAACTTCCGATCCGAATCTGCACGACTTTAATTTGTCCTAAGAGCTTTCAGAATCACAGCTTCATCCTGCGCCCCTGAGCCTTCTTTCCCATTAGCAGGTCATCGTCGGTCTCCTCCCACACTGGACTATTCTCTTTGTCAGCTGGAAATATGATTTTAGGGAAGCCTGACTCCCATTACCTCTGCTTCCTCTTAGCCATACTCCAAGTCATTCCGCTGGGGATTTCCAACCTGCTCATCCAGGCACAGAGCAGCATATACAGTAGATGACCTCCCCTCTTCAACGCTTGCTATTGCCTGGGGGGATATTACCATATTAATGCTGCACTCCACTCCTGGGGCAAATGATTGTCATAAAGAAAATCAGCTTGGATAGCATCTTTTATCAGACCCCACCCTTATCTCTTTTTCACTGCTGCCCACGTTGCCATCCTCGTTCTTTTTTTCCTGCCCTCTCACATCTGCTATCTTTTCTTGTACTTTTCAGCCCCCCCCCCCACCATCCACTCCTCCCATTCCTTCACACAGTCTGGTTTGAAGTGTGTAAGAGGCTGGCAGGCTTTACGCTCTTGAATTAAAAAGGCCATCTGGTGAAGCGGGTAACAGGGGTGGCTGTATAGGAGGAGAGAGGAAAAATAACATGCATGGTTTTTCTTTGATGTTAATGTGTAGACAGAACCTTGGGAGGGATATTACATCTTAAGTGTAAATATTGCTCTCAGCAGCTGTCATTTAAACATACACAGCATTTTAGAATATATCAGATCCGTTTAGTTTATAATGTAATATTTGTGGTAATCGTTCCAGAATTTCCATGGTTTGGGGAACTTTTGTAAAACAGCAGTGAATTGTTAATACTTCTCATGTTGAACCAGACGATAAAGCTATAGTTTGATATGTTCTTAGAATAAGAGCCTGACACCACCCTCATAGCTGCTACTAAATACAGTATTAAGCGGGAGCCACCAATTCAAATTCAATTCCAAAAACTTTATTTGTCCCAGAGGGGCACGGAAATGGCACAATGGCACGTTTCTTGATTTTTGTTTTCAGTCTTTGAGTGTAGTTAACTGACTGCACAGTTGCAGCTTCATACTATGTGTACAGGTCTGAAAGTGGAGTCTGTTTTCTTATCAAACTCTTGGCAAAATAACAAAGTATTTTCCCAAGAGATCTAACATTTCCTTTAATTACTAAGCTTTTCTGGTTGGCGGATTTCTAAACAGCAGCTTGTTAGTGTAACTTTACTACCGGGCATAAGGATATATAGAGGGCTCCCAAAGCCTCAAACAAATAGCCTTTAAATAAATAACTACACTGTTGCTATTCTGATACAGGCCTAGTATACATCATCTGTTCTAATTCTCACAGAAAAGATAATAATAATGTTGAAATCTCCAATCACGTTTTACATGTTTGTCAAACTTTTCATTCAGATAATCTAACAAATGTAAACATTACACAGAGAAAACCTGAATAAATACAAAATGCAGTTTTTAAATGATGAAATGATTTATTTTGGAAAAAAGCAAACCTGCCAGCTCCCATATGAAGTTACTTCTCCATAAACTGCTTGTGCCACCAACTGCTATTAAGCATTTGCAATACCGTAACTACAAAACCTTTAATTTAATCTTTTTTAGCCATTCAGAGGTGGACCTGCTGTGTTTGGATCAATGTCCTACTGCATAACCCATGTGCTCGAGCTTGATGCTCATGGCACATCATTCTCCTTTTCTGGATTTTGACAAATTATTCGGGCCCTGAAGCTGCAAAGCAGACCCCGGCCATCACGCTACCACCACTACGTTTGACCTGTTGGTACGATATTCTTTTTGGAGCCACGGTGGAGCAGTGATTAGCACCTCATAGCAAGAAGATGGAATAAGAATCCACCGATTGGCCAGGTGCCTTTCTGTGTGGGCTTTCTCAGAGTACTCCGGCTTCCTTCCACTGACTAAATTGCTCATAGATGTGCATGGTTGTGTGTTTCTATATGCCAGTTCTGTGGTAGACTGGCAACCTGTCCAGTCCAGGGTGTATCCCTCTACTCACACAATGACAGCTGGGATAAACTCCAGCACTTCAACACTCTTAAGAGCCCTAGCGGTTAGGATAACGGATGGACTTTTCTTACCTTTAACATATGGCTAGAACAAAAAAAACCACAAAAGCTCAAATACTTTTTCACACAACTGTGGTATAAAATATAAAACACAAAAGACCCTGAGAGAAAGACTGAATACACACCCCAAACGTGAAAATGTTCTTGTTGTACAAAGATTCGTTCCTTTGTTACCCTACAGCTACCATGGTGTGTAAGAGAGGTGGTAGTGCCTTGGTTCCAATGTGCAGGGACCAAATGAAAAGTCTGACATCAACACGTAGTGTAGTTTGTGTGGAAGAGATATTACATTTCTCGTTGCATTGACAGTTGATTAAATATAATGCGACATATCACATCTTATTTATTATTAAAGGACTGCAGAGATTGCACCAGAAAGAATTCTACAGCGTTCTTTATCAACAACAACTCCTGGACAACTGAGAATCCTGATAGATTGAAGATAAGATATTATTTCAAATGTTTGTGGTCTGAAAAAGAGGCTTGTTTTCAGTTATTGCTTTATCTGGATTTATGGGAAACTCGGCAGAAGTCTGATCAGTTTGGTCAGTTCATAGTGCAGACTTCCCAGTTCTCCCACAGGACCTAGCACCATGCATGGTCAGACTGGCCCACTTGTCACCTTCTCCATCTACTGGCAAGTTTCCATGGAAACAAGGAGAGAGAGAAAGCAAAAAAAAAAACAGAGAAAAATCCTAAAACATTGCGTCTGTAGTCAGATTCTTCTTGAGTTATTTTAATAGCTATGTCGGTAGTTTGAAACAGAAAATAATATCCCTGTGCTCGGTTTCTGTAATCTCTTGTCACTACAGTTAATTACTGCTTGTCAGCCCACTTGACTTGTTGAGACAATGGAGATGAAGCAGATCGTACTGGTTCAGTAATTTCCTGTGCTAAACTTTTTCCACACTAACCACTCTGCTTAGTTAAGCCTCTGGGATTTGTGGTGACTAATGCCAGGACTGAACAATAACCCTGCATCTATTCTGTTGCATACATGAGCTGGATGAGACGTAAATTCCTACAAGTATTAGACTAATGTGGCTCAACACCACATTGATGCCAAAGTTATGACAAATTTAAGTTATTAGAAATAAAAAATATTTGTATATGCTATAAATTTACACATTAGACAAACAACCTGATAGAAGGAAAGAACAGATGGGGCACTTTGAGTTTAAAAATGTTAAGGAAGAGGAACCTTTTGGAAAATACATTCATCTGCTTTCATGTTGTGAGTTAATAACCATTGTCATGCATGTCCACTATATAAATTTTAAAGATGCTGGCAGAAGCTGGTCAGAGAGAAAAAAGTGGGAAAAAGCTAATCTGCCTTTGTTCAAATCAAACAGGTCCGTCCATGTGCACCTATAAGGCTCAGTCACACCTGAATTAATGGAAAGATGGAAAAAATTACATGCTTTTCATGCTGTATTTTAGGTATATGTGGCGCCTGTAATATTAATGAAAATGAAAAGGAAGGCTTTTATTTTATTTTATTTTTTCAACGCATTGTGAGCACTGCACAAATATATTTACTGCTCCCTCACAGTAAAGATTGCTGTCAGTTGCATTTTCAATAAATTATTACTACAAACATGCTTATTTAATATTTATTCATTTAGCTGACCCCATGTCTGACCTGGCAGATTAATTGTATATGAAAATATAAAATGCATTTATATTTAAAAGACAGGGATGAATGTCTTGTCTATAAAATGTTATAAGAGCTAATGTTGAAGTGTTTTTCCAGAACTATAAAATACACATTTTTGGCCGCAGGATAAATGCTCACATTATTTTGGACTTGGACTCTCAAATAAACAATGAGAGAAATGACAAATTACAGAAAAATGCTTAAGTTTATGTAGCTCTAGATTAAATTGCATTTTATCACAAACTGTTGGCAATAAAATGAATTTATATGCTTGTAAATAGAAATACTAGTCATTTTAGTACTTAATGTTTGCAAGCATATTTTAACATACAAAAATAATGTAATGTGTAACATTGTGTTGTAGCACTTAATGAAATTTGACAGAATATTTCTTGGGGACATGATTAGTTAACGTCTTTCAGTGTGCAGGAGCATGTGCACATGTGATTATAAATGAGTCGTACAATCATTTGCTTCAGAAGCATCATGAGGTCAAACAGACATCGAAAGTGGAGAAAATAGAGTTGGTAAATATAACACACACTCACTAGTCTTTTCCCAAGGAGGTATTAACGGTTTTAATATGAGAAAATGCATTTGTGTTGACCCCAGCAAACTCTGCTTTCAAGCTTTTAGCATATCAGAATATACAATATTGCTATTAGTAATAATATTAGTAGTAGTAGTATTATACACTGGTAATTGTCTTTGATGAATGGACTATCACCAATCAGCATCCAAGAATACAAATATTGCCTCAGTTGTGCAGATGTTAAATATTTCCATGGGTCAGTATACCAGTCAGTCCCTGGTATATGTGATGTGAGTGGGACAAAGGGATCATTGTATACTCTAGCTCAAAGGCTGTTGCTGAATTTCTTTCTGTTTGATCTGCAGGCTGTAATCTACAGAAATCTCTGAAGAAGAGAAGGACAAAGAGGATGGCACTGATGCTGTAAATGGCCTCGGTCAGAATAAAAACAGTGGTGCTTTAAAATCTGGTGCTGCTGCGCCTCACTGTTCTTCTCTTGAGTGCCGCCATTATAAAAAGCTGACCAGACACTGATCAGAAACCACAGGCAGGACAGTGACCTTGTTTTGCCCAGGGATATGTCATTGGGGAAATCCCCTGTGGTGGGGGTGCGCCCTGTGCCCCGACCCGTCTGGCTGTCCCACCTCAGCCTGCTGTGCTTATGTGTATCTCTCTTTGCCCAGGCTCCCCAAGGTTTGCCTGTGGTAGGGTATAACACTGACTCCAAGAGGGAGATCACACTGGACGGAGATTTGATGATTGGAGGCTTGTTCCCTGTGCACCAGAAGGGTGAGGCAGCAGAGGACTGTGGGAAGATCAATGCTCAGAGAGGGATCCAGAGACTGGAGGCCATGCTGTTGGCACTGGATGAGATCAACAAGGATGAGCGCATCTTGCCTGGGATAAGGCTGGGAGTGCACATATTGGACACTTGCTCAAAGGACACCTACGCTCTAGAGCAGGCTCTGGAGTTTGTTAGGGCCTCGCTCACCAAAGTGGATGACAGTGAGTACACATGCCCCGATGGCTCCTATGCCATCCACGATGATGTCCCTTTGGCAATCTCTGGAGTCATAGGAGGTTCCTACAGCGATGTCTCCATTCAGGTAGGAACTATTAACTATTGTTCACCATGCGTAATGTGATTTTTTAAATTGAACGTTTTATTCTTTCCGTAGCGAGCTGGTAAAATGCTACAGTAATACTGCTATTGTTAGAGAAAGACAGAGAGGGGGAAAAGCATAAGAATTAGTGTGATGGATGTCCATTTAGACTTAAGTACCATGTGTTGATGCAAGGACTTGATGAGTATCGGTTGCACAAGGAGGATCTGTTTACCTGAACACTACAATGCTCGGTTGATCTAATTTAGAAATTCTCTTTCCTGGTAATTCACACTTCAGCAGCAGTCCTGTCAGTGGCAGACATGCTGCAGATGTTGTGCTGTGGACGGGCTGACAGGATGACTGGTGAAGGCATGATTACTTTCAGCAGCAGTGCTCCTTCCCGTTCACTCCAGCTGATGATGTGATGAAAGGTCTGCTAATTGGGTCTACAGCTGAAATATGACTACCACATCAGTGTAATTCCAGGTTACTGTGAGAAGGGCTGAGGTAGAGACCTGAGATTTGTAAATATTCACAAATAAACCCGCGTTAAAGCTTAAATTCCAACTCATCATCCTGGCTCACTCAGCCGGAGAACCGTTTCTGCTGTGTTGGACGAGCACGGTGCAGATGTATGGTTCACCTCACTTGAGACACACAGCCCCATGTTCCAGATATCTGCCTGTCTGAAGAAAGAAATATACTTTCCCATCCAGAAATAATAGTTGGCTTCAAATCATCATTAAAACCATGGCTGTATCTGTTTGTTGTTTGTCCATATGTTTTAGTCATGACTTGTGGACAGCATTTGTCAGCGCTGAGATGCTTACACATACTGATCGCAGTACAAAGCTGCTTCGCTGTCTACTGCCATGTTTTCTGACATGGCCACGTGAAAACCCTGTATTTTGAGGACACGTTTAAAGACACGTGTGTTAAACATACGTTTATCCAGATTTATTCACATGAGTAAGTGCTGCAGTTTAGGCAATGTTCTCTGATCATACTGGTACTTAAATATATCGTTCCAAGACAAATATCTTGGGCCCCATGCTGACAAAACACAATGCCAACCATGCAGCGCACTATAGTGATACATTACACGAGTAGAAGGCTCCTGGGAAATGACGAGGGTTGGATTTGGAACACCTATAAAAAGGGATTCCTGGTGAAAAGAACAGTTTGGAAATAACAGATTTGATTAACGAGCTGTAAATTTAGTGAAACCCTGCATCTGGGGCTCCTGTGAGAGCGCCCTTGTCTTGTGGTAATTTATGAGTGTACTATTACAAGCCTGAGGTCTGAGGTCTGCCCCAGCTTCTCACTGAATCTTCCTCACCAGTAGGACTGCACCACGGGACACAATTCCTTTTCCCACCATGAATAACCCTCTGTATTGTAATACAGTTCACTTATGAGGTGTGCCAGCAGACAACTACCCATCTTTTGAAAATGACATGATCACATTATTATCTCGTCTAAAAACAGAACACTGGCTTTCCTTACAACTAATATCATTATGCTGATGTTTCAAAGATATGCTTTGTGAGAGGTGCACTTTAAAAAACAAGAGGTGCATCTGTTTACATGCACTGCTGTCTTGCTATTTCCAGAGACCATGTTATTACACAAAGATATGCATTTGGGGCATATGAATATGTGGCATTTCTCTGCTCATTGTTGCTCTGCAGATTGGCTAGATAATGTTTTTGTCCTCTGTGGCTGCCTGTCTAAATGTGTGCAGGTAAACCATGTCTGTTTCATCTGTGTGAACAGCAGGTAGTTAAGTCAGCTGTGTGGATTTCACCCTAACAGCAAGGCGCCTACAGGAAAACCAACAAAATTAGTTTAAAGACTTCAATTGCCATGGTGACATGGTGGAACACGGTGAAGTGACAGGTGGTGAGAATGCTGCGTACTGTCTAAATCTGTCACAATGAAGGAGTGTGTTGCTGTGCTGCTGGTGTTGTGGTGTGACAATCGCAGATATGGGGGGTGTATCTGGCTGCAGGCCTAGCCATGCTGCCATTACATTGGCATTGGCACAGGCTGAGTTAAATGTGGAGGCGAAGTTCTATGACGCTCTTGCAGGCTAGGCCCTCCCGTCCCCATCTGTGGGTGCAGCCAGGCCGTCTGATGGTTTGGCAGAGGGGTGCATGCACACATGGGAGTCAGAGGGATCGAACGGGAGATGTTTCCCAGCAACACAGAGACAGTGACCGGCAGATATGATCAAGGAGGGAAGTAGATGGAGTGGCATTATATGGCATCAAACAATTGGACATTCAAAGACCCTGTGAAACAGTCTCTGATGCCACCTGGACAGTTTGAAGGAATCTATTTGAAAAATATTTACATAACTCATACAGCCTGGACCATCCTCCATGAATAATCTAAACAGCAGGTTATCAGTGAAAGGTTATCAGTATCATCTGATAATATCTGATAATAATAATTTTACAGTCCAGGAAAATCTAGTGCAACTTCTGGGCTCACTTTTAATTAATACAATATATGGGAGAGATTTTGTGTTTCCCCGACAGCAGCTGCTAAATCCGAGTCACTTGTATTAGAGCATCAGCAGGCAAAACATCATAGTCGCCAGGGCGCATTACAAGAACAACATCTCCAAAATGTCAAATACTCAAAGTTCACTGAAGAACTCTTCTCAGGCATGTAACAAAGATAAAGGAAATTTCTGGAACCAAGCAGCAAACAATGGAAAATAACCTGCTCTGATCTATCAGAGATACGCAAAAATGGCAGAAGCCCGACTTGTTCCACAGCAGTTGATTAATATGCAGCTTTGTATATTATTCAAGCCTTTTAGCACAATGTCTGAGATGTGATCCTTTTTACCGATTAGTGAGACAGCAGAAGTCACACTCACAAGGAGGCATACTTGAATTTGAAGATATAGATCCTGATACAAATGCACATTGTTTGACATTTGCAGACTAAACTGTGAGCAGCATAACAGGGTAAATGCAGGAGCTTTCACAGAACTTAATACTCCCATTTTTTAACCACCCCCAAACTCCCCTATTTATAGAGTTGTCTTCACCTGCAAGTAAAAATATCTGTAGAATATGTAGGTTTTACAAGGGATTTAAACAACCATGAGAGAATTCATGCTAGAAGTAAGTTTGATTCGTGACTTATGTGCATGTTTAGTTGTTCTAAACAGGTTTTCGCCTGAATTAGGATTGAGGTGTATGACACACCTCTGACAGAACAGAACTGAGTCACAAAAGGCAGGCACAAGTTACTGATATTGTAAATGAATGTGACTGCAGCCATAGCTTAACCCGTGGTGTGTGAATGGTGGACTCTGGGGGCTATGAAAGACTACTGCAGCATAAAGATGATTCCTTTTATCCATCAGGATGAGGGAGCACGACTTGATCAAAAAGCATCCTTCCTCTAGGTATCGAACAGCTCATATCTCCACCCTGCTGAGGCTGTTGCCAAGCAACAAAATCATAAGAAATACACTAAAAATGATCCAGTGCACTCATATTACACTCTCTGTATGTATGTGCCTGCATGTCTGCTCCGCATGTATGTGTTTAAACGTGTGTTTCAGAGTGATGCAGTGGGCTGTATATGTGTGATAATGAGTGGAGCTAAGGACTGCTGCTCTGGGAATACAGTGTTATTGCTGTAGAAGCACACTGAGACAGTCTTCTGGGAGGAGCAGATGGGTTTTTCATGTAGAAAAAATCATGACATCTCTACAAGGCCTGATATTTCCTGGACCAGGACACTCTCCCAGTCTCCTATTTCTGTGTTCCTGTGTATCACTTGCTCTGTTATTTGACAATTACCCCAGCTGTGTCTGCTTTTACATTTCTTATTTCTTTCTCTTTAATGCGTGTCTCATATCAAAGTAAAAGCATGCTGTAGACTATATTTGCACCTCCAAATCAATACAATTTAGAAGATAGTTTCATAGAAATAGATATCAGAAATATATTGGTATTATTGGTTATTACTGGTTTTATTATGTATAAATGTATTTTATGTTGCATTAAACAACTGTACAGTTTTTTCACATGGGCAGTCGAAAATGCCTTGTGGCATTGTCTTGTGTCTTAAGGAGTATTTTTATGGAAACAGCTTAGAGCAGCTGAAAAGAACAATCCTGTTACTCTGTGAGCTATACTATACTCTCATTGCTTGGGAAAAAACACTTCTACTGTAATCTGCTCAGTTCCAGGCCGCTTCATAATTTTCATTATTAAATAAAGTGCTGCCTGCAGCAGGATGATCCATAGGTGAATGCATCAGACTATGCAATGTATAGTGTATCCAGAAACCCCTTCAGCCAAGAAATAATGGAAATTGTTTCATATTTACTTGAATTTTAGTCTTATCGAGTTTAGATCTGATTTTAGCAGAGTTCAGACGTCACTTGTGTGTATGTTTTGAGATTCTGTAGCTGTGAATCTCTTTCTGTTCTTTATCTCAGAATAAAATTAAACTATAAAAGAGACAAATGGCAGATTATTTGCTTGTTTTTGGTACTGTTCATATTACAAAAACACAAAAATTTGAAGTATAAGTAACTTATCATAACAACTGATCACAATATATACTAAACATAGAGATGGAAGATCCATAGATGTTACAGGTTGCTTTTGAAAAGTGACATTATTTAATGATGTAAATCTATTGTAGTAACTAATATTGTCACAGAATATGGACTTTGAAATCCAGAAATGTGGGCTAAATTACAAAGCTAAACTCACTAAAGGCTTTATTCCTCTTTTATTTGTCATGTACACATGCATAGTTACGTTAATTTACTGTGCAACACAGAGACAAATGTATTTATGCTGTGCTGTGGACACATGCTGAATTCTGTTGGAATGACTACACATTCACAGAACAAAAACATCCTTACAGGCTTCTTACAACCTGCAGCTGGAAACAACATCCTCCAAGCAACAACAAACAACAACTGCTGAACAAAAATGTCTGCAGGATATAAACGTGCCATAGGAGCCCTTAATGCACAGCATGTTTCGCCCTCTTTTGGCTCAGTAATTTAATGAGAAATAGATTTAGCAATTACTGCAGTGGGAGAGCTGATCTAAGCCGCGCCAGCGTGTGCGCCACGTGGGGCGTTTGCGCCAGTTGCCATGCCACGCTGAATGGGCACTGGGCGGGTCGGTCACTGCAAGTGTAATGGGTTAATTATGGTATCAATGTATGGGGCAGCATAAGGGTATATGTTTCGCATAAGGGCGCAGAGTACAGCACTAAAGTAGCGGAATACAAATATATATGTGTGTATTATGTTGAATCTGTCCTCCGCTTTGAACGGAACGGAACGGAACCGAGAACTTCTACGCACAGTCAAAACATAAACACTGTATGTTTGTCGTTAAAACATGCTAACGTGAACATTTTAGCCATGAAATCGTCTGAAAATACCACAATTCGGGGCAATTTATCTGCTCCTACGTTATGCTTCTATCAAACAACTTACCGGTCTATCAACAATGTAAACAGCCCAGCTCTGATCCCCACACTGGCGTCTGAGAAAGCAGGCAGGTTAAACGGGTTATTATGGTACAAAAATGTCTGACGGTGGTATGTACGGATACCAGTTTCTACGGTAAAATAGGCACGCTACACTATACAAGTTAACAGGAAAAAGTAAAAAAGGTATCTCGTTTTCTCTGGCGCGGTTTTGATTTCGTTAGCTGCTTTTTAGCACGCTAAAGGCTATTAGCATGCTACAGTTTTTCTGTCTCTTGAAAAGGAGGCCTGGCTATTGTAGCAACAGACCCACAACCAATCACATTAGGTAGGCGTGGACAGCATTACCTTGATAGGTAGTGCACCGCCGACAGCCAATCCGGTATGAAGGGGCGCGGCTTTAATATTTAGTCTGGGGTAGAGCATCGGCCTCATCTAGTGACCGAATATGTGCATAACACCCCTGTTTGGTCCTGCATTGTAAGTCGATGGGACAAATAATGATTACAGAAATTAATTACAGACGAACCACAAGATACAAATTTTCATCAAATAGCACAGGATTCTGCACGTAGACCCACATTTTGAAGTTTGAATGACATTTTTTGGACAAAGCTCGTGGGGCTAGTTGCGCGGCAAACTTTAGAAGGCACAATAATAATAAGAAGAATAAAAAGTGGAAGTCATACTTGGGAGAGCCTTCAGCTTTCCCACAATTATTCCACACACTCTTCTTGCTCTTCTTGACCTTTAAGCTCCAGGACTACTGTGCTTCTTTGATTCCATCACAGTTAAGCTTCTTCGCTGAGAATGCTCATGCTGTTAGACCCAGTTGGCAGAGGGCTCCCTGGGTGAAGGTGCATCACTTCACCAAAAAAATCATTAGTTGTTAATTACTTTAAGTGGTTGAAAAGAAAAACACGATTGCTGTCTGGCTCACTGATTTGCATATCTACATCTGCCACATCTGTGTAAGTGTCAGTAAGGTACGCCAGTCTTCAAATAAGCATCTTTTCATATGTAAATCTACTGTATATAATGATTTACAATAGCACATTGTGTCAGACATGTCTGACATGTGCTTTATAAGCCGCATGTTAGTGGATTACTAACTGGCACAGAGCGTCTATAAATACATACATTCAAACCAAATACAAGACCAAATTATTCAATATGTCTGAGTAATCTTTTGCCTGTGTGGAGTAAATTATCAGCCAAAACAGATATTTATATTAATATTAAAGGTTAAAAAAATACTGTATTGTACAGATAAATAATGATTTGACCTGATGATTATGTATTTATTGTATGTGGCCAGTAAATAGTGATTCATTGCCCATCTTGTTTTCATTTGTGAGAAGAAAAGCGCATGTATTACTTCTATCTAAACACATAACAAAACTTTCATCTTAAGAAAAAATACAAGTTGCTTTATTAGCTTTGCCCAATTTTTTGAAAAATTACTATCTACAGTGTTCACGTGCATTTATGCAACATGCACAGTTTCTAGAGCAAACCACACCACAGCAAAATGATAGCTGACTTCAAAACTGTTAGCTTCGCCTTTTGTCGGTATATATGTCAGTCATGTGAAAATGAAATGAATTATCGCTTTGTCTAAGTCAAGCTTATCATTATAGCTTACTGTGTGCAGATTTATGTGTAAGATTGTCATTACATCATTAAAAAATGCATTTACAAATTGCAAACTGTTAGACACATTTTGCTAGAACTAATTTGTATTTGATGATGTAAACTGTGAAATTATTATAAAATTAAGTATGTTCAACTGTCTTTCAATCAAAGGTATAGTAATACAAAACTATTGATCATTAGCTGTAATATGTTGAACTAGTTAAGCTATGGAGAAAAAGAATAAATAAAAATGCGTTTGTTGCTTCTTAGAAAGACAAAGTGCCTAGAGATGGTTAAAACCATCAGATTAGCAACTACATGCAGTCTTACTGGCCTCAATTCAAACCCCACCAGAACATGGTGTATCTACTCTTCAGGAGTCCTCTTAGCCTCTCTGACTGCCTTTGTGTTAAGAGACACCAAGGGAAGCCAGAAAATGTTCGTATTCCTTAGAGAGCACAAAGAAGTCTATCACAACATTAGTAGTTATTAACTTATTTATTAGATTTTACTGTTCAATCAGCATCATCTATCTAATTAATCACCCTTAAGCAAATGTAAAAAGCTTCTATTATCTGTACTTACAACAAAGCTGTTAGTGCGTCTTTCTTTTCTCTGGCTGGTTGGATTTGAAACATTGCCTTTCTGGTGATTAGCATGTGATATTGTTCATGTATGGAGATCACTGACAGTGCAGCAGCATCCCGGTGTCCTGCTGTGTACTGAAAATTCAGTAGAGACTCTGTGAATGTTTTGTGATCCATCATATATTTGTGGGGTTGAAAGCTATATTCACATTGTTAAGTGGACAGTCCCCAGTGTTAGACATTTGTTAGGATGAGTATTCATATGCAGGTATGAAGGAATTATGGAGACAAAGCTCAGAAGAATCACACATAAAGGAAATTGGTCAGCTGTTTCATTGAAGAAATGAACAATGCTAAAATGATTCATTAGTGTTTATGTGTCACTTTCCACTTTAGATCTTACTCTGATTTCTTCCTAAGGGATCAACCATACGCTGCCAGCTGTTTCACCACATGTTGAGAAGAAAGATCATTTTATATAGAAAAATGACTATAAACCTGTCTGCACAACCAGGGTCTCTAAAGCTGTCCTGAGACAGGCATTTTCATGGGAAGCCATCTGAGCCTTTGAATTGTTTCAATGATCTAGATTTAATTTTGTTCTTCAGTTGCTGCTGCACAAACACAAAAAACTGCAATGTCAAACTAGCACATTAGTTGCCACTTTATTACATTGTTTGGGTGTTGGCAAAAAAAAAGTCCAGTCCCTTTTGATTGTGCTGATCTATTTAATTTTTAGCGAGACCTTCTCTCATTAATCCCAATAAATCTAGTCTTGTGGAAATAACTGCCATTGGCTCATTTAATATTCATCTCTCTGATCCTGCAGAGTAACAAAGATCCCATTATTAAAATCCATTGAGGCGCATCACACTAGAATTACTGTAATGTCTCAGTGTACCGCTCTGTTTTCACTGAGGATATGTTCTAATCAGCGAGGCGTCTGCTGATCACGTTTCCCTCTGCACTCGTGTCTTTGAAGTTATGGTTTATGTCTAATATACTGTTGACCTCTAAGCGCACCGATAGTTCTTCAGAGTGGCAGCTGTAATTATGTGAGAATGTCTTCCTACCTGTCACAGCATAAAAAGTGTTATATATAATTGTCTCTTAAACTGTTTTTTAGGAGCAATTCTTCGCTATAGTCTTAGCTCTGTCCTATAGAAACTGACAGCTTTAGTGGTAAAATGATCAGAATTGGCACGTGAAGCTACAATATTAAACTTGGGTGTATTTGAAATGAAATTGATTTGGGTCTTCCTTGGGATTGACTCATTGGCATTCAAGCTGTTGTGCCAAGAGAGTGCTGGTGTGAGAGCCAACATTAAAGTCAACCAGATTTAGGTTGGCACTGTTCTTGACTGATCAGACTGGCTCCCCTTAGGCTCCCACAGAAATGCCTGAAGCAAAAGCTAGACAGTAGCTCCTTCAGCACACCATGTGCGGTGTCACGACACTGACAAAACCTCTTATACAGAAAACGCAAAATGTGAAGATTCTTTGATTCCTTTACTCCTTTTCACTTGCCAGTCCCTGCCCTCAACCTCTCTGCCTCCCTCCCTCTGTCTGCTTCTCTCCAAATGAGAGCAAGAACTTTCTGAAAATGTTTTCATTCTTGTGGTACAGAAAAGTCTATTCTCCGTGACTAACACTTCAGATGTTGCAGTCCTATATATACATTTTCAACAGTTCGGCTGATCGCAGAGTAAAGAAATATAAGGCAAAAAAGCACTCTGTGCATTTGCAAAATATCTTCTCACTCAGTCACTAAGAGAACAAAGTTGTGAAGGCCCAGCAGGGATCCAGTGAAGACGGGAGAGTCTGAATGGGGTTAGACTAATTGCGTCTGCAGGGGAAAATTACAGTATGTAATATGACCAATTTCATGAATTTATTCAATGATGAGCAATTAAAACAATTCCCACAGTTGGCAGGTGTAAGTTTTCTGTGTGACCTACAGTGTGTTTATTCCCAGTTTTCAAAGCTACTAATAGTTTGTGTAATGGCATAATGAAAAAAACAAACATTATGAGTCTGGTGTCTGTCCCTTTTTACCAGGTGGCCAACCTGCTGCGGCTCTTCCAAATCCCCCAAATCAGCTACGCTTCCACCAGTGCCAAGCTGAGCGATAAGACCCGCTACGACTACTTTGCTCGCACCGTGCCTCCTGACTTCTACCAGGCGAAGGCCATGGCGGAGATCCTGCGCTACTTCAACTGGACATACGTATCCACGGTCGCGTCAGAAGGTGACTACGGGGAGACGGGCATCGACGCCTTCCAGCAGGAGGCTCGTGCCCGCCAGATCTGCATCGCCACTTCGGCCAAGGTGAGCCGCTCCATGAGCCGCTGGAGTTACGAGAACGTGATCCGCTCCCTGCAGCAGAAGTCCAACGCCAAGGTGGTCATCCTTTTCACGCGCAGCGAGGACGCGCGCGAGTTGCTGGTGGCAGCCAACCGCATGAACGTCACCTTCACCTGGGTGGCCAGCGATGGATGGGGTGCGCAGGAGAGTGTAGTGAGGGGGAGTGAAGCTGTCGCAGATGGAGCATTCACTATTGAACTGGCCTCTTATGAAATCCCCCAGTTCAACAATTACTTCACCTCCTTGCATCCATACAACAACACGAGGAATCCCTGGTTCAGAGAGTTTTGGGAAAACCAGTTCCAGTGCAGCCTCCACGATCTGGCCTGCGGGAAGCACTCCCTCCGCGAGGTTCCGTTTCAACCTGAGTCCAAGATCATGTTTGTGGTGAATGCTGTCTATGCAATGGCTGCAGCCATACATAACATGAGGCAGGCCTTATGCCCCAACTCCACAAAGGTGTGTGATGCTCTTAAACCTGGCAACGGCAGAAAGTTTTACAGGGACTACATTCTCAAAGTCAAATTTGAAGGTAAGCGAAATCATGTCAATTCATATTATTACGGTGTTGATTTAAAGATGCAGGCTTCTTTTTTCTTAATCCGTCAACTGCATATGCTCATAACTACTGTCAGTTCAATCAGGAGAGACACAAGGAGGGAGTTCACCACAAAAATGACGACTCCATACTGACTTTGTCCTATTATATAATGGGCAAGTCCGGTTACGAGGAGTATTAGTGGAGTATAGACATTAGTGAGGTAGTGAATAGTAAAGGATGAAGATGAGGATGGAGTAGAGTAGAGTAGCGTAAGAGTCTTGTGATATAAATAGAGTCTTGTAAAGGACGTCACTGAAGGTGAAGGAGACACGATGGCCTAACAGGTCGATTGAACAGTGCACTCATGAGCATGGGGAAGGATCCGAGGAATGCTGATCTGATGAAACCTGGTTGTGAAGGGGTGCACTGACACTGGAATGACAGCTGACAGTAGCAGAGAGAGGAGTCTATTTAGGTTTGACAGCTATGAGATGATTGACCCACGGGGATTGTGGCAGAAACAGTCTAACAGAAGTGAACGCCTACAGTCAGCTGATACAGTTTGAAGAGAAGAGGGAAAATGAGACAGGCAGATGGAGGAGAGGAGAGAGAGAGACTGAACATGAGATTGTGTCTTCCTGATTGAACTCTCACTTTGCTTCATTATGATTTAATCCCCCAAATTGCCCTCTGCATGTACAATATGCTGCCAAATGTAGTTTTTATAGTTATACCAACTCATAGAAAATACCGCTCCGCATGCTTTACGCTGCGGTTGTAGATACACCCGGTAATGTTTCAATTTGTGAATTTTTCACACCCTCGTGGTTCGAGTTTTCTTATTTTCGTGCATCCTGACTTGAGTGTGAATACAGCG
Organism: Microctenopoma steveboyesi; assembly: GCA_032359275.1. Taxonomy (NCBI): domain Eukaryota; kingdom Metazoa; phylum Chordata; class Actinopteri; order Anabantiformes; family Anabantidae; genus Microctenopoma; species Microctenopoma steveboyesi. The sequence goes on from JAUMHF010000021.1 coordinate 10,636,682, forward strand.
ACGGTTCCTCAGTTTGAACGCTGCATATTCACAGATGTATCACTTCTTCTAATCATGCAGAGAGAATATGTGTTTTCTGCCCGTCTGCACTAAACCGCAGCACAGAACATTTGCATCCACACATCACAAATAGTAGATATTAAATCTGCTCACACTACTGATTTAGCTTTATTTTCCTTCAGTCTATGAAAATAGTGTAAAAACCTGAAGGATATTAGAATAGAAAGACACATAAATACACTTCTGCACTAAGCGTGATGTTTTATAGATATTGATATAATAGATATAAATAGGGAAAGCAATAGATTCATGACCATTTTTCCAGTTAAACAATAAGATCTTTATAATGTTTTTAAAACTCTGTCTCTATTTTCACCTTCAGCACCATTTCGTCCACCAGACACAGAGAATGTAGTTTGCTTTGATGCCTTTGGAGACAGCCTTGGACGTTACAACATTTTCCATTATCACAAAGAAAATGGACGCTACGTATACCGTAATGTTGGGTACTGGGCTCAGGGCCTCACCCTGAACACTACTCTAATCCCCTGGGCTGGCCAGGTGGCCCCTACATCCCAGTGTAGTGACCCCTGCAAGAAGAATGAGGTGAAGAGCATGCAACCTGGAGATGTGTGCTGCTGGATCTGTATCCCCTGTCAGACTTACCAGTACTTACAGGATGAGTTCACCTGTGCTGACTGCAGCTTTGGACAGTGGCCCTTGGCAAATCTTACAGGCTGTTACGACCTGCCTGAGGAGTACATCCGCTGGGAAGATGCCTGGGCCATAGGACCTGTCACCATTTCCTGTCTGGGGATAATGTGCACTCTATTCGTCATTGGCCTCTTACTCAAACACAATGAGACACCTGTGGTGAAGGCCAGTGGGCGTGAGCTCTCCTACATTCTCCTGCTGGGAGTGCTGATGTGTTACAGCATGACCTTTATCTACATCGCCAAACCTTCCACGGCAGTGTGCACGCTGCGTCGGCTCGGCTTAGGCACCTCGTTTGCCGTGTGCTACTCGGCCCTCCTAACCAAAACCAATCGCATCGCTCGGATCTTCAGTGGGGTGAAAGACGGAGCCCAACGTCCTCGCTTTATCAGTCCGGCCTCCCAGGTCGCCATCTGTGGTGCTCTGATCTCTTGTCAGCTGGTAGTGGTCGTGGTGTGGATGCTGGTGGAGGCCCCAGGGGTGAGAAAGGAAGTGAGCCCGGAGAGAAGAGATGTGGTCACCCTTAAGTGCAACAGCAGGGACTCCAGCATGCTCCTGTCTCTCACCTACAACTGCATTCTCATCATCCTCTGCACGGTCTACGCCTTCAAGACCCGCAAATGTCCAGAGAACTTCAACGAGGCCAAGTTCATCGGGTTCACAATGTACACCACCTGCATCATCTGGCTGGCTTTCCAGCCCATCTTCTACGTTACTGCCAGCGACTACAGGGTGAGTTAAGTTAGGTTATACCGGATTCTTGAGCGGACACACCACAACACGTTTGGAAATGACATGTGTGCTGTGGTACTGATTCATACGACATTGTTTGTTCAGATGGTTTTAGGTTGTCAGTCTGGGCAGAATACATCCTCGCACATAATAACTCCTTCTGCGGTTGAATTAGAATTTTATATGCATGAAATCACAAACTGATGTCAGCTAGTATTGATTCAGCAGTCAGCTGTTTTACAATAGATGTGTAACAGACTGCTCAATATTTTAGCTCTTCAAAATCCAAGTCACAGTTCCTCTACAGATAGATAGCTAGATGCTAACAATATCTACTGATGGTGGTCATTCTCAAAATACACTGAGCTGAGCAGAACATCAGAAAAAGGTTGACCTGAATCATGTTTTTTCTGTCGGGGATGTGAACAGCGTGCAGGGAAACAGAGGCATAAGGGAGAAATAGACAGAGGATTCCCCTGACACAGGGGTCTCTGCAGTAACACGAAGAAGGCAGGCAAGACCATGAGGGCTGAACGGAACTGAACGTCCCTGTGTGTGCTTGTGTGTAGCTGGGTGGAATGGAGTGTGAAAGACTGGGATGTTTAGTCCCAGCTGTGCCCTCTGTCCTGGGACTACAGTGTGGCTCAGAGGAATCCTTCATCCAGGCCCTCCAGCCAACATGAACAATTCACAGCCAGAGCTCATCAGCTAGATACTAAACTCCCCGTTGAATGATGAATAATTACTGAAGCAGCTGAGTTGGCAGAGTGACTCCCTACTAGTTTTAGTAGGGACATATTACTACTGTTCTCATAGTTTTACACTACTCCTCAAACTGTAGTCACAGCCTGATGCAAACCTACAACTGAACAGCAGATACAAATTTGACTGTGGCATGTCATGAAATGTTAAAGTGAACTAAACACAGTCTACTGAGCCATGAATAACGCATCTGATTACCATATGAAATATTGAAGATGTTCTCCACACCCTGAGGGACAAGGCTCTTCTCATAAGCTGGTGCTGGACATCTCATCTCAGCAGTAAACACAACAGATTAAACAGCTACTGCAGTCAAATGTCACAGCACCTTTATGAAAACACATTTTTTTTCTTTGAGGCAATATAGGAGTAAACACAGCAATGCAGCATTAGTGGTAGAAATATAATTAAAGCAGCACTACTCTCTCTCGGTCACAGACGGAACCAGCAACGTCAACGTCCTTTTAGTCATATATGAGTTATTCTTATTCGTGCAATCTCAAACCAGGCAGTGGGATTTATTGTGGATTATTACAGTAATGGGTTTTGTCAACTTATGGTCCATATCAGACTAGTTAGACTGGAACTTCCAATAAACATGCACCACAATAGAAGCCCAATTTAAAATAGGAGGTATCTGATCTCCATTGTGAAGATCTCTGGGAGAGCAGAGCTACCTGAACACATTATTTATATCTGAAGCAGCTGTATTCATGAAATGAAATATCTTCAAAGGCCAAACACAGTAAAAACAACAGTGAACAGAGACAAGCAGAAATCGTAGTAGCCATGCTCTACATCCTGTTCTCCACCCTCGGGCAAAAGACATCTGGAAAAATATCACTACAAAGGCAGATTCCTTGTCCTCTGCTCTTCCAAAGCAACATCTTGTAAATTATTAAAACCTCTAATGCAGTACTGTCGGTGGTTTCATCCCAAACCTGTGCTGAATTAAGCAGAGGACATTAGCCTCTATGTACTTTTGGTATTGGTCAGATACATGTGCATGCAGTGAATTCTCCCTGTTTGTCTCCATGTTACACTTATTCAGATATATAGTTAAGTAAAATGTCCATAGCTGGTTTTGAGAATTAGCTTTTCCGTGTCAGAGGTGGCACATGTTGTAAAATATCGACATACACAGACTGAATAACGTAGTGTAGTTTCAGATTCCACATATAATGTACCTGTATGTTACAGACGTGCAATATATGTCAAATACCAAACTATAATAAATCATTTTATATAGATATTTTTAACATGAATCCCTGTAATTTTTTATCCAACTATAAATGGTACAACAGTAGTATTCGTAGTAATTATGAGAACAATGCCTCTAAGAGAGTGAGATGGTAGTATCTGGTCAGATACTAAACTGCATTTCGATAATTAAGTACCTGTAGTGACAGTAAGATTGAATTTAATTAATTCTCATCTAATAAATGGGGAAAAATAACTTTGTTCCTGCATCTAAATGAATGGCTGTATTTCCTCACTATTACTAGTATATGTTATTTGTGTGTGTTATCTTCATTGCTGAACAGTGTATGCACAGCACAATACTTGATTCCTGCTTTATTTTAATACCAACATTAGCATTCAGGGTGATGACAGGCACCTGCTGTGCCTTGTGAAAATGAAACACACCTGCCACACACCACACGATGCTGAGCTATATCCTGTTATCCAGGAAAAACAAAAAGGAGGCTGTGAGAGGGCTGGAAATGAAGTAGCAGACTGATGACACATAGCAAGATGATGCAGGCAGGGTGATGGGAAAACGGAGCGAGGGTTGAGCGTTTGATTGACAAGCAAAATAACAGATCGCTTAACACCTCTCTTTAACAGTCCCAGGTGATAATGTCCTCCTTCCTCCTCTGTTGCACCCAGCTTTGATAGCGAATTAAGAAAGATTTCCTTATCGTTTTTTTTCTGCCTCCTGAGACCCTGTCTTATTAAAATTAATATTGTCAAACAGCACCTCCATGACAGTGATATTTTTTTTAATCTTTATCAGTAGAGTTATTTTTGATAATTTAATGCGAGTTTTAAACTTTCCTCTCGGTGCTTTATCAGATTTATGGATGAACGAACATTTGAATAAACATTTCTAATTGCAAAAAATGTCCCTGAAAGAAATCCACATTAATTCACACTGGGACTACGTGTGAATTAATTCAACATTTTATCAGTATAATATAACATAAAATGAACTTAAATTGTTTTTCCAGTGCTTTGTAAACTGCGGAGAGCCCGATTAGCTGTCAGATAGTGAATTTCCCACCTGTATTTCCTCTTCTAGGTGCAGACCACCACTATGTGTATCTCTGTCAGTTTGAGTGGGTCGGTGGTGCTGGGCTGCCTCTTCGCTCCCAAGGTTCATATCATCCTGTTCCAGCCACAGAAGAATGTCTGCACCCTCAGGGTGGCTACCACTCGCTTCAGTGTTACCACTGGCCCAGGCTCCAGTTTCTCTCAAGGTACCAGCTGATACATACATAAACATACAACATAAATTCAACCAGTAACTACATTACATATATTATATCTATATAAGTATGAAGCCGCCTTTCATTCCCACTACTCTGCACCAAACAAGGTCTAAATCAGGCAAACAAAAAATGTTTCACAGTTTACTTGGTCTTCTTGTTTCATTACTATTTCCCCCAGATAATATAAAGGACACCCACACACATAGGTGCTAACCACCAGACTACACTTTAATTTCACATAATTTATTACTTGATTATCATACTGCAGGCACACACTCCTCTAAGATGTTTACAAAACTGCTGAGTGGAAAAGGAATGACTGAGATGTGTTATATACTTACATCTGTAACATCTGCTTGTGTAATCCATGATATCTTTTTTCTAATGTTTTGCAGCTTCAGTCTCCAACGTTGTTCCAACGGTGTGTAACGGGCGAGAGGTGGTGGACTCCACAACATCGTCCTTGTGAAGATCAGCTGGGTTCCTTTGCATTGTAAACTAAATTATATAATCACTAGTCCTGAATCAGGTGTCTCAGATAATTAACAGGTCACGCAGGCGACTGTCCTGACTTTGTTGTCCTCAAAGTGCTGTGAGTACAATGTCCCAATTATTTTCTTTTGTTCTTTGACTCGTAGCAACTTTAAATGAGATGCCAATAAAGTCGCATATAGCCCTTGTTTTTATGGAAGAATCTACTTGCAACAATGGAGTAAATTATAGTAAATCTGTTAAATGTAATATATACAATACGTTTTTAATGTAGATTTTGGTGGACCAGTTTGTGCTTTCTTGTAATTTATGTAAATAAAGTGTGTTTTTTATTAATATAAAACAGATGAATGGTCTGAATGTTTCTTTCGCACATCACAAGATGCATCTTTTGGTATACAATGTATGTGAACATACTTCATTTAGTTAATTTAGTTGAAAATACAGAAAAGGATTAATATTATTATGGTATAAAATACAGTACATTACTGCACAGATCTGCCAAAAATATAATTTACAGAATTCCCTACTACCATAAACAGCTCACACATCTCCAAGTTACAAATTTAAGTACACCGTGTTTTGCTTTCTCAAAGCTCAAATCACTTTTCACTTCTTTACTTTGTCTTGTATACACTGCATTCTCACCACACTGATTTTGACAGACACTGGCCATTGAGAACCATTTTTGGTTCACTGCCTTGCTCAAGGACACTTACACGTATGCAGAAGGCTTCACGGACCAACAAGCGTTAACTGGCGAAGCTATGATTGGATGCCTCTACTTTGAGACACGACAATGACAGAAAGTAATGAATAAAGTTGTGTGAATTCACAAACATTTCTGTGGATTCCCTGCATATTTAAAATATACGATGGCATCACTGCAATTTAAGTTGGAACTGGGCAATTTTGAAATCGGAGCTGTCTAATATTTATTTATATTTATGTAAGCCTCAGTTTACACCATCTGCTTAGACCAAACAGTCCCTGCATAAAAATTACCAGCACAAATATCATCATCTGTTGATATGGGGAAAAATGCACCAAAGCTGCCTTAGGAATACACAACTGTGTACACAAGCCAGATGCTTTGGGAAACACTCTGAGCCTGTCTGTGATTTAACACTGCCATCTTGTGTCCAAACTGTTTAATCTAATCTTGCATATTTCAACATGTGGAGGTAGTGGAATGAAAATCACAACACTTTTCATGGGGCCTCTTCAGCAGGCATCGAAACACAATAACATTACCATGATTGTACAGGTGCTTACATCAGGTACGTAAAACAGCAACCTGCGTTTTAAGGTTAAAGGAAGGCGGACTGAGCATATTGTCTTTTTACCTCCATAAACTGAATTTACCATTGCTCACACGTGGGCAGATTTCAATACCAACTGCAAAACATTATCTTTCATAGGAGATCAGGGACACGACTGTGGGTTCACGATCAGGAGAGTTGAAAAAAACAATACCATTAGTGAACAGGTAACAGGTTAAAACACCAAAACCGGAACCAGAACCACCTGCTACCAGATACTAGTAGTTCACAAATGAGTTCATGTTACAAACTGGGGCAGATGTATGGGGGTCAACTCAACTCGGTTGTATCAGGCATGTACAATATATGCAATGTAATCAATGTAATGTTTCTACTATCATAATCCATTAAATGTGCAAGTACGATGCTAAAAAATACTTCACTGCATAGTGAGCATGGGTATATAAAGTACACAAACTCAATAAAAGTGCAAATATTTGCCTAGAAAAAAAAATGCACAACGTAGAAGTACGAAGTTAAAGCACTACAGTATGTTCCTATAATCTTACTTAAAGAACAAAATTAAAAGTGCTCCACTAAGAAAAATATACTGATGAAAACAGAAATGTTTTGTTTTTTTTTTTGTTCAACAAAGTGTTAAATGTGCTGCTACCTACACACAGAACAGAAACAGAAGCTGGTGAAGGTGGAGCTGATTTTATCCACCTCGCATAATGACAGGAAGTTAATCCATGCACCACACATCAGCCTTTTACCTTTACAGAAACATTTTAATAAGAATCTAATCCTGCAAGAAGTAACTAGTGTCTTGTGATGTTAAAATAAATGCACTGGAGTAAAAGTACCTCTGGTTTGTAGTACCATAACATGGAACTACTGCAGCAAAGTGCTCTCCTGTGGAGCCTGGTTCTGATGCCCTACACCTGTGAGGAGCAGAGCAGAGCAGGGCGCAGCAGCAGCACCGGCCGGGTGGCGCTGCAGCTGCTCCGCGGCCGCGCTGTAGCTGAGCTCCGCCTCTTCCTCCCTCTGTGGACAGTGATCGCTGCTGGCTTCCCTGAAGTCGGGCACTGGCTCTGTGTCCCAGCAGAGATCACGCTCTTTCCTGCCTCGTTTAAAGTTCACAGGTGAGTTTCCAGATGACGCTGGTAGCGCGATGCTACTGTCACTGTAGGAAAAGAAAAATCAACACTACTACAGACAGCATGTAGTTACTCAGTTAGTCCACTCCTGGAGACGTGCTTCGTCTGTTGTGACGATGAGCTGGAGTGGGGCAGCTGGGGCATGTCTGAACCTGTCCACTGACCAGCAGGACGCGTTTCTGTGCAGGGTTTGCAGTCAGCAGCATGGCACCAAAGAGACGGGCTGCGTCCGCCGCCAAGGCAGGAGGCAAAAAGGTGAAGGAGGAGACACAGCCTAAGGATGCATTCACCTCTGCTAAAGAAGCCCTGCTGGCTGCAGGGCCCCAGGTAAAAAGCAGTCGAAAGGTGGATGAGAGCTGCTCGCTGTCAGCCTCCGCAGAGGTGAGAAGTGCTGGGCGTCCTGCTTCAGTGGCAGCTAACCATCCTCTGTCATGTTACTTCACTCTTTTTTCTATTTGTTCAGGTATATGAGGACTACGACTGTATGCTCAATCAGACAAACATTGGTCAAAACAATAATAAGTTCTATGTGATTCAAGTCATTAAAGCAGGCAACAAATACTACACGTGGAACAGATGGGGTAGAGTGGTAAGTTGTCTTTAAGTTCCTATGGTTACAGTGACGCTTGTCATGAACATGTAACTAATTCTACTGTTATTATTATTATTGCTGTTTGTCAGTTCCAAAAGTCAGTAATGGCTAATTAAAATATTGATTATCTTAATTGAAATAAGTTTCACAGTATTGTTTAGCTTCTATTGTGTGTTAGTGTGTATATGTCAGAAAAACACTGACTTCTAATCTAAATTCAGGGGGAAGTGGGACAGTCCAAACTCAATAAGTTTGACAAAGCAGAGAATGCTGTCAAAGACTTTGAGAAAAAGTTTAAGGATAAGACACAAAACAAGTGGAGTGATCGGATGAATTTCGTGTCTCACAATAAAAAGTACACTCTGATTGAGGTGGATGGAGAGGCGGATGCTGAGGTCAAGGTAGGTCACTGATAGAAACAAACACTATCCACAGATTTGATTCAAGAACGTGATGGACACGTTTCACATGTTTTTGATTGTTCAAAGCAATAATAGCTTTGGAAAATTATGAAAATGTCACTGGACATTCTTTCTGCAGGTGGACAGTGTGGACGGCAACACTAGCAGGGCCGACAAAAATGTCCTGCCATGCACCCTTGACAATGCTACAAAGAAGCTCATCGAGCTGGTTTTCAGCAACGACATGTTCAAGGAGGCGATGGAATGTTTGAACTTAGGTGGGTGTGTTTCATTCAACCAGGCCCCAGAGCAAACAAGCTCATCTGGTCTGTTGAACGTATGGAAATACATGTTCTGTAACATGGTTGTTTCTGTGTTGTGTACGATTTAACCTTCGTTACAAAGTCCACGTACACCATACAACTTCTCTCCTTATTTACTCGACTGATCATAAACTAATACAAGCAACATGTTTTCTAATAACGTGTGGACATACTTAAAGTTTGCACCTTAACGTAGACTAGCTTGGTGATAGTTTGGTGCTGATGTGTACCTTTTTGTACATGCATGTGGATGTTACACAGACATCAAGAAGATGCCTTTGGGCAAGCTCAGTAAACAGCAGATTGCGAAGGGCTTTGAAGTGCTGGAGGAAATCGAGGCAGCCATGAACCATAGCAGCGAAAGAGCACGTTTGCAGGCGCTTTCCTCAAAGTTCTTCACCACGATCCCACACAACTTTGGCCGGAACAGACCGCCAGTCATAGACAACAAAGAGATCGTAGAGCAGAAGAAAGAGATGCTGATGGTTAGATCCTTTAACGACATATGTGTGCATATGAAACAAGCTGTCATAAGAGGCTGACTCGATCCTAAAGTCACTCTCCTTTTACCTGTTCTATAAAGGTCCTGGCTGATATTGAACTTGCTCAGACTTTGAAGTCGGAGACGGAGAAGGCTCAGGAAGAGATGATAGAGACAGTTCCTCATCCTTTAGACCAGGACTACAGCTCCCTGAAATGCAAGCTAACTCTAGTGGACAAGAAGACGCAGACGTTCAAGGTGCTGTGTCAGATGGAGATGACAGATGAGCGACTAAATGACATAAATGTTGACCTGTTCCCCACCAATATTAACTTTTCTTTCATTCTAAGATCATAGAGAAATACCTGAAAGCGACTTCAAATGGCTATTACAAACCAAAGATCAACAATGTCTGGGAAGTGTATCGGGAGACAGAGGTAGAAGCTGTAGTCAGTTTGGTTTAATGTGGTGCAGACAACTTAAGTTCTGCGAGCTAACGCAGACGTTGCGCGTTACAGGGAGAGCGCTTCAGACAGCATGACGCGCTGGAGAACCGCCGCCTGTTGTGGCATGGCACAAACATAGCGGTGGTGGCAGCTATTCTGAAGAGTGGCCTGAGGATAATGCCTCACTCGGGAGGCCGCGTTGGCCGTGGAATCTATTTTGCGTCTGAAAACAGCAAATCTGCATGTTACGGTGAGGCTGTAGGAAAGAAGATTAAAGCGATACTTTCAGTCAATGATCATATGGTGATTTAAAAAGTCCAATTTTTATGGCTTCTGTTTTCAGTGCGCCCCTGTAAAAATACTGGAGTGATGTTTCTGAATGAGGTAGCTCTTGGCAAAGAATATACCATCACCCAAGATGACGGTTCCTTAACACAGGCTCCTGCAGGCTATGATAGTGTGGTGGCACGCGGAGCCATGGAACCAGGTACAATGCTTTATCCAGTCAAGCTTATCTTGCACTTACAGACTATTGTGTGCCAATACCAATAAATAACATGTTCAAGAGTCATTTCAGCACAACTCTGGTTGGCTCAGAATCCCCAACATTAAAAAGCACATGTGAAGGCCACAGTAGTAAATGCCACTGTGCACCATCCTTGGCTGGGTAAAGTTGTTCTCCTGTGTTTACAGATCCCTCCAAGGACACTTTCATCACCCTGGAAGGCAAGAAGGTTGCTGTACCTCAGGGGACTCCCGTACCTCAGCCCCAGTTTGCAAACAGCAGCTTCAGCAACAGTGAATATCTCATCTACAAAGAGAACCAGTGTTGCATTCGCTACCTGCTGGAACTGAACATGCACTGATAATCCTACGAATCATGCAGGTCTTTTGACAAAAAACTTTCTTTTTCCTTGTATGTAGGGGCAGTTCTATGAAGCTTGGCTACGTTGTTTTTTAATCTAATACGATTATTGACAAACTATTACAGTTAATGTGCAGATGTTCCTACTGTGATATATAAATTAATCACACTTCTCTGTGCCTTACCGACACACATACCGACATTCTGTATTTACTTTTACCTTTACCATGACAACCATGGTGCATGTTCATCATTTCTTCTAGTAGTACCTTCTACTTGAATTATCAGGCCTCTAGATATTTGCACATATTTCTATATTTTTATTTTATTTACCTTTAGTTGGTAATTGAAATATACATGTTGGATATTTAAATGAAGTTTGCTGCATGCTGCAGTTATTGTCTACTAGAGAAGGCTCGAAGGGCTCGTTATGCACCAAAACGTTTACAGGTGGAAGTGCAATATGTGACTAATGTTAATGTTGTGTGTTGGTGTTAAGAAAGACTCTGAAAGTTGGTTTATATCCTGTAAAACATACGTCACGAATAGTTCTTTAAGGTGCGCCATAAATGGTGCCATATTGTGTTGGTAATGAGCGACTCCTTTATGAATGTAATTGCTTCAGCATTTGTTGCACAAGACACCACTTGAACCGCTGGTTAGTCATTAAACTGAAGTGGCCTACCAACCTGTTGCAATTATTTTTATTTTGGATGTTGAAAGATGCTGTTTTTTCTGTATTCTCCTTTTATGGAATCAGGTGAGGTGTCTGGATTCATAAGAGAACAAACAAATGAAAACCTCAGCTAAATATTTCAAGGGCAAGACGAGTAACTTTACTTTATTCGTTGATCTCCTGCGTAACACTTAAAATCTTGAAACTACATTTCAGAGGGAAATATTATTATTATTACAGTTAAAATGATTTTGCTTTAAAGTTCAGAACTGCTAATTAAATGACATAGATAAGCAGTATAAAGTATACGTTTGCTTCACATGATCTATAATAGAAAAAAACTGTAACACTGTGGTAAAAAGTTTTACCTAAAAGGGAAATACCAGTTTATGATTAAAATAACTGTTTCATATGTTGTTATTCATTTTGATCTGCTTGATAAAAAAAGGTTTTTTTTTCTAAAACAGTACTTTATATTCAAACCCTGTCTCCTAGGCCTGAGTGTTTCTTCTACCAGTGACAAAAACACTATTATTTATGTGTTAATTTGAAGCTAATTATTTTGTAATTACAACATTTGATATGTTACTTGCTCTCAGTTCAGCTGTTTTATTCTATAGCAATTTATTATAGTTCATCCTTAAAAATATACAGAGCTGATTAAATGTGACTCTTCCTTTAAACTGGTGGTAATTAGGACCCAAGGAAGACTGGACTCCAAAGAGGCACAGTGGAGTGTGTGTCTATTTGAAAGGGAAAAAAATTCAATCACACACAATACAATGTGTGACAGTCACTGCCATACACAGCACAGAACAGGACTGAGCTGCTGGGGTGAGCAGACAGAAGGATCACCTCGTATCTAAAATACTCTACTATGATAAGCACGCCTTGAATTGGAGATATACGTGTGTGATAAGCTTGGACCTCTAAACTTTACTACAGAAGAATAATTTCTCAGACACTTAGAATTACCTGGACTTAATAATATGGATTTCTTATTGGAACACTGACTATTTTTCTTAAGAGCGTAAGCTTCTTTGTCTGGCTCTGGTCAATACAAACGGTATGCAAGATTTCTACAGAGGCTTTATCAAGTCAGACACCTGGTCAACCTGTTCGTCTGATTGTACCACACAAAGTAAGAGTGGATCATGGGTAAGTAAATGCATGTTTAGTGTTGTCTCATAGTATCAATATTTAGATTTTTTGTGTATGTGTTTTGAACATATTAGCATGTTATTAACAGTATTATCATATTAAAAGTGTTATTTTTATTAGTATTATATATTTTTTAAACACCCAACATAGACCCACAATTTTTGCTTTGTTGTTAAAACTGGTAAAATGTGTCCTTTGGTTGTACAGTACAGGACACCATCTAATAAATCAGTAATCATTTAGCAAAGATTCTCATTCAGATATATTCAAGAGATTGGACTGAGTGTAAAACAAATTCACAGTTGCAAACGGACAAACTGCTGTGCAGTTGTACCAGGGCCGGCCCAAGTCTCCATGGGGCCCCAAGCAAAATTTGATTTTTGGGGCCCTCTAATACCGCCAATAATGCTGAGTGATATATCAACTAACTAGCAGGTCCCTTGTTGCTGAACTGTTTCCTGCCGTGTATAAAGTGTTTTTGTCTTTTTTCTTTCCAACACAGGACATCCAGACATGAAAACATCCGAGCTACAAATAAAAGATGTTGTGAAAGAATGATGGCTGACAAGACGGGTCTCATGATTGCCTCTGTACCAAATCAGTCAGCGCCAAATCTCACAACTGCCCTATGGGAACACAATCCAACAGTTCCTGTTGATGTAGCCGTTGTCACAAGCTCCCAGTCCCAGATCAAAGACCTTTTTGGGTTGTTCTGCATGGTGACACTTAACCTCATTGCTTTGCTGGCCAACACTGGTGTGATGGTAGCCATCGCTCGCGCGCCTCACCTGAAGAGGTTTGCTTTTGTGTGTCACCTTTGTGCAGTAGACCTGCTGTGCGCCATCCTCCTCATGCCGCTAGGTATTATATGCAGCTCGCCGTTCTTTGGCACTGTGGTGTTTACTGTTCTGGAGTGTCAGGTTTATATCTTTCTGAATGTGTTCCTCATCTGTCTGACCATCCTTACCATCACAGCCATCAGTGTGGAGCGTTACTTTTATATTGTGCACCCAATGCGATATGAAGTTAAGATGACTATCAATCTCGCCATTGGTGTAATGTTCCTAATCTGGGTTAAGTCCCTTCTCTTGGCTTTGGTCACACTGTTTGGGTGGCCATCTTATGGACATCAGAGCTCCATTGCTGCAGCTCACTGTTCTCTTCATGCAAGCCACAGTCGTCTGAGAGGAGTGTTTGCTGTGCTCTTCAGTGTAGCTTGCTTCCTGGTTCCTGCCGTGGTTATCTTTGCTGTTTACTGTGCCGTGTACAAGGTAGCTCGTTCTGCCGCTCTGCAGCAAGTCCCCGCTGTGCAAACATGGGCAAATGCGAGCTCTGCCAAGGATCGCTCAGACTCCATCAACAGCCAGACCACCATGATCGTCACTGCCCTCAGTCTTCCACAGAGATTATCTCCAGAGAGGGCCTTCAGTGGAGGCAAGGCTGCACTTACTTTGGTATTCATTGTAGGACAGTTCCTGGTTTGTTGGTTGCCGTACTTCATCTTCCACCTGCAAATGTCTCTGACTGGCTCCATGCAAAGCCCTGGGGACTTAGAAGAGGCAGTCACCTGGCTTGCTTATTCATCCTTTGCAGTTAATCCATTTTTCTACGGCCTGTTGAACAGACAGATCAGGGAGGAGCTAGTAAAGTTTCGACGTTGCTGCTTGACCCAGCCGGTGGAGATCGTGGCATCCAGCCACGAGGGTTCCCTTCAGGAGAACTTCCTACAGTTCATCCAGAGAACCTGCAGCACAGCTAAAACTTACTCCACTTGTGCCAAGTCCAGTCCCCAAAACACTATGGAGCATGCAACGAAGATTCCCGGGCAAATTCCAGAGCAACACACATAGACATTGACCAACATGAGACTACATGTATAGTATACATTGCTGACAGGTCCACGTGTACAATGCAAAAAGTACTTTTTGTTTGTTTGTTCCTGTTGTTCATTGTCCACATTTGAATTTGCCAAATCAGCTGAAATTAAATATCTTTGTGGTCCATCACCACTCAGGTGAATTACTACACTGTAAAATGTAAGTCACTGTTAAAACATAAAACACTGACCAGTAAAGCATCCTAATCCTGATGGTACCAGTTGCTTGGACCCAACTGAGGTTTTTGGAGATTAGGCACAGTAGTGTTACTGCCTCCCTGGCTTCATGATGTAATTCCATCTTTTGTTGCTATTGAACTTGATTTTTTCAAGTTTGCCTCACTCAAAACAACAAATAAATAAAATTTAACTCTACCTTGATAAATGTTAGAAAGAAGAACACACGAATAAATGTTACTCATTTCTGTAAGTTAGGGAAGTAATCCGAATTTTTTGGGGGAAAAAAGAGCATTTACAGTGACTAATAGTCCTGTCAGTGTACACACATGTCACACACATGTCAGTGTTGTTTTCAGAAACACATGTGAGAAACAGTGAACCCCTTCTTTCAACTGCATTTTCAATGTCCAACACAATTTGTGTTTAATTCAGGTAGGCTTTTCCATTACAGGCCAAGGTGCTATTGTTGTACTGTACCATGAAATATTGAAATAGTGGCACAGTAATTGTTCCTTTATGTATATTTTTCTTTTGTTTTACAATTGCCCACATTTTAATAATGCCTGTATAAATGTATATAGTGCGTATTTCTAGAGTGAGACAGTAATGACACGATTGGAAGGATAGTTAAAACATTAATTGCTCCTAATAAGGAATGATTTATATTATATATGAATATAAATTGGTTCTCCTGTGTAATCATCAATAACAACATTCTGCCTAAGCATGTGCTGTAGTGGTGACTCTGTTAAACTTAAAATAGTAAATTATTGGATGTCAGTAGTGGTCTATACCGTATATGTCTAAAGAGGAATGTAGTGCAGTGTAGTGTGACTCACACTGTAGTGACTCACTAAATGATCTCTACAGTAGACTAACACAGTGGGCTCTGCAGGTGATGGGCTTTCATAAATCGGAAAGACAATATCTCAGCTCTTGTGTGCAACAGATATGCTGATAGTTGGTGAATGTCACCGGCCACTGTCGTCATGGAAATTGAGTGGGCTTGTGAGTCACGTAGCAACGTGGACTGGATGTATGGTTTAGGTTTAGATCCTGCTGGGACTAGACCAGTCTGGCTCATGCCTTCTTTTTACATAAAGCAGACTGATCACACAAAGCCTATATGTTAAAATAGAGGCTTATTAACATGTGAATTCCTTCTAAATATGGGCAAATATAGCTACACAGCAAGGTAGGGTGGAGATGATGAGTGAATTTACAATGGAAATCATTACTGGGGATTGATCATGTTCTGAGACCTGCCACAAAGTGCTATTTTATGGCCTCCGCTGTTTGTATTTGACTTTCACAAACAACAGAAAAGTCATAATAGAGTGGTTATGGCAAATAACAGCAAACAGCATTTTGTCACATGACCGTTGCTAACAGGGATTTACACCACTCTTACCTAATAGTGAGTTCAATATTCAATATTTTGAGCTGAACACTGCATTGGTGTACTTACAGGATGATTTAGGTACTGCATTGTAGTAGTAAAATAAGACAGACATCACATAAGTCACATCTTTTCTCTGAACCTGTCTCAATAACATTTATTTAATAACTGCCAAACAACAATATTCACTTTAATCAGTGCTTTGAAAATCAATTATATTTTTACTCCTAATTAAAATATTTAAGCAGTTTAGAAAAGCCACAAGCATGTGGTTCCAGAAACATCGGAGCAGGTATATCAGTCCTTTCACATTTCACTGACATCTATTATTTCTGCTTTTGAAACGGTCATTTTTTTGCCATCTTAGTCCTATACACACACAGGTTGAGTTTCCCTCCCTTGTGTGGAACATCGCGTATTTTTAATAATACTTTGCACTGTAGCCACTGGAACTTGAAAACATATAGATACGGTCTTGTAGCCCTTTCCTGACTTGTGAGCAGCCGCAGGTCCTCACTGAGCTCTTTGTCTTAGCCATGACTGTCAACAAACAGCTGCAGAGAGCTGCTGTTTTTCACCTGTTGAGTTGATTAAAACAGCTGTTCTCAGCTAATCAGGGTAATTAGGATGTGTTAGAGCAGCTTGGACTATTTGGAATGGTACAGAACTTTGGATTTTCCCAGAGACTGTGACAGTTATATGAATAAAAGTAACTTTAAGTCAAAACTTTCCAAAGGTATGATTAATTATGGGCTTGACTGTATATATATATCTATATATACTGTATATATACATAAATATAGAGGCTCTGAGGCTTATCACCACAGTTTCCACATAAATCATTAATAATCAGTTAATAATGCTCTTTCACATTTTGTAGTACAGAAGTAGCACTTCAGTTGAAAAAACAGCTTTGGTATAATCTGCAGAAGGAAATGAGACATACGTGATGGAAAGATGCAACTGAATTAATAATTTGGTTAATAATGATCAATGATTTCCCATCTCTGCTCTTTAGACATGTTCGACAAGAGGCCATCTGAATGTTCAGTTAACAGTGAGACGTTGTCTGCATGTGTATGTGTGTGTGTGTGTGTGGTTGATGATGTCCTAAAGTTCTAATACATTTCTCAACATACAAAATACACACACTATTTATTAATTGAATCAAAATATATCTGTGCAGGTTCTCATCAGGTTATCATCCAGGTCATGATAGTCACAGCCGCCCTGTCCAGCGCAACATACGTGAAAGCCAGAGGGGAAGACAACCCACAGGTGACCACCAATCACCAACCTGAGGGTTTCACAGGGTTTATAAACCTGCTACTCACAGCAGTCAGTCAGACTTGAGAAAGCCCTCTGGACAGAAGGGTGAAACGTCCTCAAACAAGTCCACTTTTTGAGTGAATCAAACAATCCAACATCTGTACTACAGACATACACCACACATTATTGATGAAGGTATTATGTAGAAAAGTTTATTAAACCTAAGTAAGCAATACAAGTGATTAATGCGATGCAATAAATACACAAGCTCAACATGATCACACAGTAGCAACATGCTTTGCAAAACAAAGTTTGTGTTGGTGATTTAAAAGAAGAGAAAATAATCTCACTGTTGATGAGGCTGGATAAAGCAGGCAACTGTCCCTAAGGGACCCATAAATGCTTCATGGTTAAATTTAGGTTGTTCGGTTTGTTGTAACTTTAATAGTAATAAAAAATGATATTGTATTGATCCCCTTGGGGAAATTGCTGTTTGCAAAGCTGCCATGCACGTATGCACTAGTATTGGCTTTCAGTGTCCTGTCTAAGCCTGCCAGGACTGGGAATCAATCCACAGCTCTACTCACTGAGCCATCGTGCTCCAGGTAGATTAATTGCAATTTTGTTTCAACAAAAAAAACACTAAAAGACCAACTGTGTTATGATAAAATAAGAAAGGCTACAGTCAGCATTCCTATATAAACAGTCGATCACGTCTACTCATATCTCAGAGGTACCTGAAATATCTTGCAGTAATAAACTCAGGGAATCAACTTTAGAGATTCTTTGGGCTCTAGGAGACGTTTTAACTCCTTTAAGCTTGCTGTTTTTGTTTTTCTCTTCCCTTGCCAGTATGATTTTCAGCTGCATAATTTTGAAAGGAGAGTCTGAAAACCCTACCTGCTCTATACCAGCTGATCAGTCCCCAACAGCAGATAAAGGTAATGTCTAACTGGTGGGAATGTCCGGTTTCTGCATCGGTGTTTATGAATAATAATAAATGGAAATAGAAAAGCGTTTGTAAACAAGTTTATTTAAATGTTATAAGATTATATTTTATCTACTGTGTGTGACGTAGCTGCTGGAACCGAAAACATATGGTAACATAATTAATTAACTTCTTCAAAACTTGTCTGCTGGTGTTCTGTACCTGTCAATCAAGAGCTACACAGCTCCTCGTCCAGGCAATGCTCATCTCTAAAATCAACTATTGCAACTCTCTCCTGGCTGCAGCTTCTGCAGTCACCATCAAACCCCTCCAGATGGTCCAAAATGCGGCAGCCCGCCTCATATTCATCCAGCAGAAATACACCCATGTCGCGTCTTCTCATCTCTCTCCACTGGCTCTTGCTGAGTGTTAATCCTTGATGCTCTTGAACAAGGCTGTAATCGGAAACGCACCGTCTTATATCAACACGCTATTAGTTAGCTACACTCCTGCACGCCCTCTCAGATCTGCAAATGAGAGGAGAGGAGAGAGGAATCCATTCCATTTTTCACGGGTTTTTCACTTGATGTCTCTGACTGGTGGAATGACTTGCCCTGCTCCTTTCGACTAGCTGAGACTATCACCACCTTTAGATAACATTTCCAAACTCTCCTGTTCAAAAAGTTTTTCAAATGAGTCTATCACACACACACACACACACACACACACACACACATACACACACATACGCACAAACACAGACACACACATGCACACATTCACACACTTGTCTAGCACCTAATCGGACCTTATCAGGGCTTTTAGTTTGTAGTAACCTGTAGTAATAATTTACAGAAATCGGATTGCTGGTGTCTCCTTCTTGTAAGTTGCTTTGGATAAAAGTGTCTGCCAAGTAAAGTAAAGTAAAAGTGAAATAAAGATGACAGTTTACATCCAGAGCACAAGGAAACACGACACCTGAACATGTTAACACAGCCATGAGTTTATGGCTGTGATATCTACACCAGGCGAGGCCACAGTCCTACTTGTTTTTCAGCTATCCCTGCCTCACACGTGTGCAGAAATAGTTGGAAAACAAGCAGGGCAGGAAGAAATACTCACATTCTAAGTTTCTCTTTGAATTGTTTGCATAAATTTAGTGCATGAGAGCCTATAGTTATGTTTTCTGTGAAGCGGAGCGTTTATTGATGGGTGACAAACTAAAGGAAAAACCTAAATTAGGGAAAAACAATGAATGCAGATGTTTAAATATCGATGTACTAGATTGTACAAGTGAACAATTAGCATCCAATCATGTGCTGCGGCATGTTTGTGACAAATACTACACAGGCCTAGTGGATTGTGATTTTGGATTGAGATGGAAGAGACTAAGATAAAAAAAAGATCTAAGTGACTGTGGAAGACATTCTTTGTGCTGGAACAGGTGTTTCAGTGGGAAAGAAATAAGTCAGAAATGAGAAACAATGTTGGAAATTGTAGTCAAAGCAGCACGATCAGACTGTAACACAGGGAGAGGTATTCTATAACAGGGTTGCAGTGCAAAAACCAAAAAAGTGATTTAGTCAGATACTCGTCCTCCATATATAACAGCTGCAAGCTTCAATCAGATTTTGCGTTTAATTGTCATGTAGTATAGTGAAAGTTGAATTTTGCTCTAGATTGTCAGGTTATGCAAAGGTTTAAAGTAGATGTGTAAAGTGTGCATATGTCATGCTGACATTGTGTCCCAGGAGACATTCAACTGAGTATTTACAACAAGTGGGATCACAATCACAAAAAAAGCTCCGGCTGGAATGAACAATTAGGTGGAGAGCTCTTGGCAAGAAGCTTTCAAAGTGATGAGCAGTCTGATCCTAATGGACTGACACAGCCGTCATAAAAAGACGTCTGCCTCATCATGACAGTGCTAAAGTACTCTGAATGCAGATCATTCCCTCCTTCCATCGTTAAGGGGGAGGCAAATGTGAGTGGTCATTTCTCAAGTTGATCTAAATGAGACTTTTCTTGTAGTGTGTCACGTGGAAAAAAAACACCAAACACAGCTCTGCTAAAGCCAGTAACAGCATTCCTCAACAATGTAGTCAGCAAACCAATATATTCCATCCGGGTGTCAGCGACAAGCCTGCACAGTAATAAACCATCCTGATGCTTCACCCACCTCAGCCTCCATGTTTGCAATGACGTGACCACAGCAACCATTCAAGCAGGGACTCAGTTCAACGGAGTGGAAATGGAGGACCAGAGATCAGAAAAGAATAGATCAGTAGAAAAACTGATGCAAGTAAAAGTGAACATACAATCTGAATAGCTGGATCCCAAAAACAGTTTTCTGTGTTTTGTGTTTTTCATATAGTTTATACAAGGCCGGAAAATTGATATTGAATTGGTTAGTTAAATGTTAGTGTAATACTGACCTCAAGTGGAAGTAATTATACACACACGGCTGCGTTTATTCATTTCTATTAGAACCCAGATGGCAAAGTGCATGAAATGATGTAAAATGTCTTTGGTGCAGAGCACTGAGGTCCCGCATTCATCTATGTCATTCTGCAAGTGTTGGGTTTAACTGCGATGCCCTCTTACCAAGGTCCCCAGTGGGAAAAACATTCTTCAGAAGTCACTCAGAGTGTGTCTGTATGTGTGTTGAGGTGACATTTGAGGATGTGATTGCAGAGCCTCCTTCAGTGCAGAGCTGTGATAATGTCTGGTGGTGGAGTCACGCCCTCCTTGAGGTGTCCAGACTGTGGTGCTCCTGCTTATTCTCCATCTTCCTGGCAGCACTGCTATCAATGGCAATAGGGCTCCTCTTTGCTGTGCTCATCTGGCAGCATGCTCAGATGAGGTAGATTTACAGACGAGGATAAACTGCTGAACGTTTTGATTTCTGGTAAGTAATAATGATTTAGTAAAACTGGTTGAATTTCAAATGGTAATATTTTACTTTCTTTACCAGTAGACTGGCAGAAATAGAATTTCTATTTGTGAATTATATATTTGTGTCTTGCCCCTTTTTCTGCATCTCTCCAGGCTGATCATGCCTTGTTTGCAGCTCCTTCACATCAACATGAGCTGGGTCCAGACTGTGTGTGGCAGCATACTGAGCAGCCTCATCAACCCCTTCTGTATCAGCATTGGAGAGTGCTGGTGTTCAGTCATCATCTATGTGGCAAAAAGAGAAATATTTAAATGTTAATGTTGTTTTGTAATGTTTTAATGATAAAATGTTACATGCTGAATACATAATATTATCTGACGTAGATGTGAATAGTTACATACAAAGGAAAGAACCTGATAATAACAACATGTGGGATGAAAAAAGTCTGCAACTAAATTACAATATTATCAGCACAGGCAAGTTGCGTAATAGCGCTGATATTAAAATACACCAGCAGGGTACATATGTGTGAATAAATGTAGAAATTGTGCATTTTGATAACTAGGAAAATTAACGTGTTCACAAAAACCCCACAGTAAATAATAAGCTATATTTTGTATCTGCATCAAGTACAGTCACGCACTGCAAAGGAAAGCTATCTACACTTAACTTCAGTTACTGATACAGTGATGAATTCTACTGTATACAACTCTAAATATAGGTCTGAGAGCTCTGCGTGTCTGTCCACATTAAATGAAAGACGTGAGCCAGTGCAGTCTCAGTTGATTGCATTGACACCCATAGAGGCAGAGGTATGTCCACCATGACTCTCTGCTGAGCTATTTTTGTCCATCTGCCTTCATGCCTAACTGGCCTCCACTCTCTCCACTGCCACAGCAAGCATACTGCTCTAATTGGGTTGGCTCCCGATCACATGCGCTATGATCCCGTTGCACCCCACCCTTCTTGTCCCTGTCTCCGCCACTAACTGGGACTAGGAATGTCAATCCATGTTCGAAAGTCATGCTTCCTGTACTGTTCTTCCAGTGCTATGAGCCCTTGTGCCACTTTTCGTGGTGACCCCTCCTCCTCCCCCTCAATCTGGCAACACAACTCTGTATATGTTTGTTTATCCACGTGCTGATGTAGAAAGCTATGACTGATAGCAACAACTGTGCAGTTGAAGTGTGACTGAATCAGTGTTATTTTTGGGAGACTATTGAATTTTATGTTTTGGACCTTGCTAAAATCGGAAATGTCTGAAGTGGCTTATGACCTGCCTTGAGTGAAATCATTCTACTCTGCTTTCAGTCTATGAGATTTTGCAATGCCACTTTATGAGTGAGATTAGAAAGCAAATATGTGGATTCCAGAAAAGAATATCCTTCTCTTATAATGTATATAGTGTACATCATATACAGTACATGGTGTCATTTTTAGAACACAAAAAACTCCTGTGTCCAGCTGTAACCAGATTGTGAGGGTGTGTTTGTGCTTACTGTCTCACTCTGTAGTGGAAGTTCGTGCCACAGCGTAAACCCTGCCTACTCAGCCCCACAACTCTGTGTGAAATGTGACACAGCCGTGGGTGCTCCTTTAAGTCATGCCTTTTCTGTCTGTGTGCATTACATTGTGTGTCTGTGTGTATGTGGGTACAGGGTGGGGATCAGGCCTTTTACCAGTACGTCTGCAGCAGCTGTTCCCTGGCATGTCAGCAGGAGCGTCACAGTAGTGATACAGGGGTTCAGAAGTGAACTGAGGCGGCTGTGAGCAGTTTGATTCAGGAAGGTTTGCTCTCACTGTCTCCGTCCTATCCAGGACCTCCAGCCTCATCATGGCAGATCAGTACCAGTACAACACCAACGAGGAGAAGATTGTGAAAGACAGCCACACCAAGGAGATCGATTTAATTAACAGAGACCCCAAGCAGATCAATGAGGACGTTGTGAAGGTTTGTGCAGTATGGAGACAACACCCTGGCAGAGAGAGAATTGAGAATGTAACCCATGTGTTCGCAAATATAGAAGCATGCAAAGAAAATAGTGTACTTAAAATGGTTACTAGGAGCAAAGATGGAAAAACCGGTTGTTAAACTGTGTGGAAAATCCCTAAATAGACCAAGAACTATTCCTGTAACTTGTGCAGAACATTGGGTTTATTTTGGGATGGGGAAGAAGTGTGTGAAACTGATACACAGCACCACCGTGTTTTATTTAGGTTTGGCTGCTGTCACTGTGATTGTTGCTATGTTATCATCACGAAATATTTTTTGTAAGGACGGGGCTGAATATACGTTCAGATTAGATTTTGTCTGACTAAAGTGGTTTTGTGTAAACATCAGGATCATGAGTCCTTATTTAAGCCTCAGTTCATGTCTATTGTCATGAAATCAAAACAGCTAAATGAGATTTCTAACTTTTAGGGTTTGTTATCCTTACTCTGGATAAACTTAAATTACCACCTACAGTTTGAATGTATCATTTTGTGGTAACTTTTCAAATGTGTGTTCCTCGCCCTCAAATTAAATCTGTATCCTAATTCATCAGGGAAGATTATTTTCTGTGTAAGAAGACCAATCAGCTTTGCATCACAAAGGCATCTAATATTCTTCTGTTGAATCTGACCCTAGCAAACCTCTAAGGGCTGAAAGATGGTAGAGTAAATGTAAAGCAGCTGTACATGTGCAGGCATTAATTCAGAGGATGATCTCAGGATCTTATCTTGGGAGTTTCCAGAATGTAACTGGTGACATTAAGATGACCAATTATTTTAGGAGCCAGTGTACTTAGTTGAGAGCGGGGAGCCTGCCACTGCAAGTAAACATGCGGTTCAAATCCAATTTCGAAGCGTCCTGATTGTGAGATCTCTCTATAGCACTCTGGGTTTTAGCTAAGCAATCTTTAGCTAATGCATTAGCTTGGGTTAAGCAGGTAGGAAACTGTCGAGCATAGTCAGTCAGTTTCTGAGGCAGAACGTCAGTAAAGATATCTGCAATGTAGTTTCCCCCGCGTTGCCCTCCTGTAGCTCCGCCCCTGCTGCAACTTCATTTAGTTAAAAGTTGAGTTAAAGATATCTACTACGGCATTTTGACTATCCTTATGTTAATTTCAGAAGAAGTTCACAATGTAGTTCAAGATATCTGGAACTGACATTAGAAGTCAGCGTGACATTCTGACTAGTCAAAATTTCGTAATAGATGTCTTAAATTACAATTATTAGTACCAATGTAAATATGTAAATGTTAAATGTTACCATAGCTTGCCATAGCTTCACAGACATTAAACAAATGAAATGGGATCCCATCATCAGGGTTTGGTGCCAACATTTTAAATCACGTTGGCATTCGGGTTTGTTGGCAAGTGCCATTCGTCCACAGAGATTTGGGGGTGGGAGATGGATACAGCTGGCGTGCCCCTGCTGATTTGCTAATGAGAGACTCTTAAATTTCTTCTTAGGTGGAGTTTGAGGACGTCATTGCAGAGCCCGATGGTACACACAGCCTGGATGGGGTGTGGAAGCTCAGCTACACAACCTTCACTGTATCCAAGTACTGGTGCTACCGCATCTTGTCTGCTATCTTCGGTATCCCTGTTGCTCTGCTCTGGGGCTTCCTGTTTGCCTGCATCTCCTTCTGCCACATCTGGGCTGTGGTTCCCTGCATCAAAAGTTGCCTGATTGAGTCGCAGTGTATCAGCCGCATCTACTCTCTCTGCATTCAGACCTTCTGTGATCCCCTCTTCGAGGCCCTGGGCAAGATCTTCAGCAGTGTGCGAGTGGCACTGCGCAAAGAAGTCTAAGAACTCACATACTAGTGTTCATGATATCACTGGATTAAGTGTGATATCTTTTTATACACCAGAAGATCAGTCCCTGTATTTTGCTTATTCCCTCATATTGCTTGTCCTTCTTTCATAACATACTTCTCCCAAGCCTCCTATCCTCAAGCGCTCTGCTCTGAGTACTGACATGCCCGGTTTGCCTACTGCCACCAGAAGCTCTGTGACAGCTGCAGCAGACAGCACGGTTCTGTGACAGCTTTGGCACTGCTGGAAGGCTCAGTGCCCCTCACTGAGGGAGGAGGGAGGGCCAGCTGCTATGAGGGGGATCTGTCCATCCTCATTTATTTGTATTTGTAAAGTTACTCATTCATAACAAATGAAATGAATCCCCCAACACGGTGGACAATACTGCCTGTATGCCTTATTTGGCTGTTCTTAAAAGTTACGTTGATATTGATGCTGTATGTCGCTGTGTCTGGCATTGTGTAACTTTGTATTGGTTGACTTGGATTTGACACTCATATATTAACTATTTACAATTAATGTAATCACATTAGAAAAACTGAAATATTCTGTTGAGTATTGTCAAACTTTATGTATTAAAAGATGTTTTCCCTTTTAATTTGTGATGAGTCCACAGAGTTTCCTGTTACCAAAGCATGTTGAGTGAAATGTTTAAATAAAAGTACGTGTTTGCATATTTCAGCCAAACATGTACCTAACATCTGAAGTGACATTTGCTCAACTGACTCAATTTAATATTATATCCTAATCTGGTTTTATAGAAATGCATGCTATTGTGTATCGGCAGGGCAGAAGCATATCAGAAACTGAAATGTTTCTAAAGATGTCTTACAGATGATTAAACTGTCCTGTGATTGGTTTGGTCTTTGTTAGAATACATATTTTATATTATATTTTAAATCTATATGATTCACCAGATATATTATTTCAGCCACCCAAGGGGCAATTATTTTAGAGGTGTGATCAATGTGTTTGATTCTGGCTGATTGATTCTTCTTTCACTAAAAACAAAGAATGTTTTAAGTGATGTGAAAAGTAACGGCTGTGTCAAACCATTTTAAGGTAATGAGCTGTAGCCATCACACACGAGTGATTCCTTTCTATCTTTAATTAAATTCAAACTTCATTATAAAATAACAGCCTTAATCACTTGTTTTTTAATACAATATGGACCAGAACATTGGACCACGCGGTTCACTGAAATACATAAAACATACAGTACATATCAACATATTAAACACAATACATTTTTACAGGGACGTTTAAAGTTGAAACAATTCAAGGTGGGTTGCAGATAGATGACAAATTCAGTGTTTTATTCTGAAACGTTTACATGTTTACAAAAACTAATGGACAAATAGATTTTATCTTATAATGCAACTTAGTAAACATTGTACTTTTAAGTAAAGTGAGCTCAAACTTTACAAAAGCCATAATATTTACACTTATTAAACCAAAACATAAAAAGAGCTCTGCAATCAATCAAATATTTTAATTTCTTACATTTGTTCCGTTGTGTTTTTTGCCTCTGCAAAGAATAAATTAAACTTGTACTTATACACGTTATTATTGATATTTATTATATATCAAAACCCCATTTTAAAATTTTTCATTATATAAAATATCTTGTTGCGGTTCAAATTTCTGATATCCTTATAGCATCTATATTTTATAGTTCTGTAAATTTACAGAATGTTTCCTTATTTAATATTTTCCATGGGAACAAGGTGACAAGTCACAGCATTAACGAACAGCTTCACCAAATAGAACTGTAACTGTCAAATATGAGTTTATATATGCAAACGGATCCCCTGTCTCAGTGTGTCTCAATTAAATCTGAAATATACATTATTTAACAGATTCAGGAATTTTAAACCTTTATTTATTTTAAACCTTTTTTATTTCACACCCAATTCCCTTTATTTACGTCAAAACTCTTCATTGTGGTGATGATGGCCGATGGCCTGTAATTAAATTAACAAATAGCTTAAATCCTAGAAACCTCATATACTCTCAAACACAACACATTGTACAGCCTCGGACTTAATCAGCTTAAAACAAACAATGCTGAGCAACTGCATGATTTGTTGAGGCTCTTTTTGTTCAAAACACCTCAACAAACATGAGTTACTTTAGTTCATTTTGGTGATAAGCATAGGCCCCAGACCTTAATCAATACATGCAATTTGGAGCTGAGGCTGAACAGGATGTTCAAAGTTTCTATGTGCTGCCAAAAATTTGCAGGAACTTAGTGACGTCATTGATTCAGCGTGGACAAACATTCCTCTGGAACTTGTTGAGCCACCCTGCCAAGGATTTCTTCAGTCTTCTCAGGATGCAAATAAAGTGCTAATGGGGATTAGTTGATGTGAATATTAATGTTTACACTACGCTGCTGCTGCTTCTGGTCTTTGTTTTTAAAAAAACATGATAAGAAAACATTTGCCAGTGACAGCCAAGACATCTCATGTATAACAACAGCTCAAGTAACAGTTTTTGTACTGCTATTGCAAATGTAACAAAGCAAAAAACATAGTACACGGAATTTGTTGTAGATGAGCCATTTCAACAGGGACAAACATAAGCTTTACTGATGACAGCAACAAAATCAGTTAGATACACTTATTTAATATATAAAAGTACATCAAAAAACAACAAACATATTTCAACAAAACATTTAGTTGACTGTTTCTTGGTCCGTGACTACCTTATATGTTTTTTTATATGACTAAAATATTGACCCTGAATTGTAATGTTTCCAATGTATTTTTATTTGCAATTCAAAGTTTGTTTTATTTATTCTAAAATGCTATAAAAAATATTAAGACGTTTGTTTTAATTCCCAGAAAGCCTTTGAGGCAAGAGGTATCTGAAGGAGTTAAACGGCTTGATATTTTACAAGCAATAGCAAAAAGCTGGGTGGGGATTGTGACAGGGAGACGCTTATGCGGTTGAAGTCTGTGTGATGCTTCTCTGACTGCTAGTGCTTTTAATGGCAAACGTTGAGGAGTTGCTCTTGTGGCTAGAGTTGAACTCGTGCTCAAGGTGGCAACGGGATGATTTGAGGTAGCGAGTGGAACAACACAGAAAGTTCTGTCTAAGATCCTGGAAGAGGTGACCAGCAAAGCACATGTAAATCCAGGGGTTACAGCAGCTGTTGAGGCTGGCCAGCAGCATGGAGATGATGAAGGGCGTGGCTGCAGGAGAGGACAGAGGGAGACACGTTACTGTGCTGTGACATCGAATATGAAATTACTTCAATTGATTTTGGAACAGAAATCCTCCAGAAAATTTCCAAAGACACATTTATTTAATTCATGGTGAGTAACTTTGGTGAGCTTCTGCTTTTCATAGTATACACATATGTATATCTGATCCTATTTTGTTTCTGTACAGATGTGAATATAAGACATTAATAAATATAACTACAGGCCATGCAGTGTGTATATGTATTTTACAGAATAAAAACAAAATCAATAAAAAAGAAAGTAAAGAAGATTTTACAAATGCAGATGCTAATGTCATGCTAAGGGGCAGTAGCACGGCTAATATGGCAAAACAGAATCAGTATCAGTTTTTTAAATCACAGTAGTATAATCAGTATTATGAATGCTAAATGGGTTCTCATTCTTTGAACTTAAAGTCAGAATAAAACAGATAAAAAGAAGCAGGTCAACATCTTTACATTTCACTAACACTCACTGTGCCAGTAAATATGCTATGAGTCATAGGATCATTAATTCTTAGTTATTAAGGGCTTAACTTATGAGACTAAAACTGTAAAGCACCCTGGTATTACAGTGTCATAAGCTTTATAATCTACTTTACAGTAAGTGTTAAATAAACAAATGGAAGTGAAATGAGAATGTGCTTTTTTATGTGAACAAAAAAAACCGTCAACCATGCATCAACTTGCCTATAAGTCTATAATGCTAATGACACGGAGGGTGTAATGCACTTTGCTGGAGGCACTGCAAGTTGCATTGGTATTAGGGTGGTTGAGGCTGCATTTGAAACAGGAGAAACTATTAGTCTTCACCAAATTAGCACATGACGTCATTCTGAAGAGAGTGATAAATCACTTAGCAAGTGAATAGACGATAAAGGTCCAGTGCGTAGTACTTCTGTCTGACTGTAAGAGCTGGTACAACCCAAAGTATCTGAGATATAAAAACCTTAACGTTGACATGAAATTGTATTTGTGATTAAATGTGCTTTGATAAGTCTTTCTGCTGTTGCTCTTACTGTTTATTAGGACATTTTTAGAAACTGACCTTTGAAAAAGTCTAGGACCTTGAGATTGGACACTGGGCTTTGTGTCCATCCAAACACTTAATGCAAATCAATAGAACACAGATTGTGAGTCAGTGTCTGAGGGCATCAGGCTCAGCAGGAGGAGATGTTTGTGTCCACAAATTTTCTTTGGGGGCTGGTGTGAGTGTCTGAGTCAGGATTTAACCTTCAGGTGTTTTTGTCCTCGACATAATGAAATCTGTCTGGCAGTTAAATGTGAAATCACAGACGCCACTGATGGCTCTACGACATAGCTTAGAGAAATGTAGCATTTTACTGTCTTCTGACATTTCCAAAAATTATACTGATAAGCCTAATGGGGTGCAAAAACTGGTAAACTTTCATTATCTGAAAGGTCCTGCCTCCTACAGAGCAAATCTTAGTCTCAAGATCTAATAGACCGAATAGATCAATAGTTGAATAGAAATTTGGGAGCATGATAGAAATTGGAATTTTATATATGTTGATATTGGATCTTTTGTTAATTTTAAAAGAACAACCTATGACAAAGTTGCATAAAAATGCATACAAATGTAAACTTTTAAGGATTTTATGTTTTGCATCCCTTCTCCTTAGACAAGAAGACTCCTGATACAACATCTGCACAATGAATATAAAGCTACAGCCTGGCAATACAGTTAACAGCTCAAAGACTGAAGCAGGGGAAACAGCAGGCGATTGCTTTGTTTTGATAAGAAAATCTGCCTACCAGCACTTATATCCTACTTAATTAATCTGCACAAACACTGAAAAGTGTGAACTGTTTTTCTAACAGGTTGCTAGTGGGAACCCAAGAAAGTTGATGATCTGGCCAAAGAACAGTCTTAAACAACAGCCAGACTAGATATTTCCCCTGGTTTTACCTCTTTATGCTAAGCTAACTGCTGCTAGTTGTTGTCTCACACAGTCCAAATGTGAGAGCTTTGACATTCTTCTGTTTCAACTTCAAACAAGCATCTTTGTTTGACACCAGCAAATGTCAACACATGATCTTGGACAAATTTTCTATCAGGTTATTGATTGTCTCAGGGAATTTCTTAATCACTCATGGTATTTCAGTAATGGCTTACAATGAGTCATTACACAGCCTGTTCCTGTTGAGAGTGGCCTTTTAAAGACAGTCAGCAACCATTAAATAAATGTGTATGTATGTTGAAGCAGCTGCTTCATTGAGAAAAAAAATGGCTTTGTTAGGCGAATGTCACCTGAAATAACAATAATAACATTTGATAATTGTGTCAGTCAGAAACGTGCTGTAACAATTTTCCAGCCATTTTTCCTGTAACACAAAAACTAAGGAAGTGAAAATAATACATTTTGTTGACTAGTTTTCTAAGGATGTTTTTCTTAATGCAAGTTTAATAAAAAAAAATGTTATAGCTACAGTATGCTCCATTTTAAAGCAATAAAGTGAATATATCTTATTACCCTTTAATATAATCTATTATATATACATTTATGATTACACAGTTATGGTGCATATTATTGTATGTGTCTTTTGCTGATATTTAATCTTTCACTACTGTAAAATGTTTTAAAATCACAGCCTGTGATAACAGTTGGCTCATAACCAAATTTCAAACGAGTGGTTATCCAGATTGACGGACAAGACTGACCTTAAATCAATAAAATAAAATATATCAACATGATGCATTCTGAAATGGTCTGATTACATCATTGATATTTGCCCTAAGTTGCCTAAGATCAGTGTGATGCTAATAAATACGACTCTAATGGGCATTTTGTTTTAACACACACAGGTGACCCTCCAGCCTATCTTCTGTAAACACAGACTGGTACATGTTACTGTGTCTGCCTGCTGTTCACGTGGAGCTGAGCCAGACATCAGTCTGCTCCTTGCACTGATTGGGGATTTGCAGTAGAAAATGTAATAACCACCTTGTTTTGCCTTCACAAGCACATTTGTTGGTCTTTTCTGTAATTTTGTAAGGTTGTTGTGAAATATGGCATCAGTCCATCAAACGATGTTGTGCAACTGTTCCAAAGTTTAACTAGCTGGTGTGATCAACACGGCTTGTAGTGGATGACAGTCACCCACAACCAGTCAGGTCAAACCTTTTACACAAACCCATAAAAAGAAATTAACCAAGACTTCAACAACAAAATCTGTTTTCACTAAAAATGTCCTCACATCAGTGTCTTATTTATAGCATGTGTTCTGTTTGCTTCATTTTAGATGATGTTGCTCTTTCTTTTTGTGCTAAACACAGTCAGAGAATAAGCAGTGGAGACTGTTTTGTACAATTATGACCTAGTAGTTAATTAGAGGAGTCAGACTTTTTAATATGATGCTAATTTATATTGCAAATGAATTGGTACAATTAAATGTTTCCCCAACAATATAAAAACCATATCACCTCTCAAAGTAACCCCTTGTTCACCACAGTTCTACCTAAATATCATGATAGAATTTCAGCAGCTCAGTCTCGCATAATCTGACGTTGCTTGATGGGTGTGGCCATGGAGAGATCGATGAATGTAGGGAGCACATACCGTGATGGGCTTATGATGCTTAAATGTCAACACTGCACTAACACGTGCCCCAGGCGCACGGAGAGAAACTGCTTGGCGTACACTAACTTGATTAATGATTAGCCGCCAGAGGATGGTCCGGGGCCATTTGTAATATCTCGGACCTGGAGCTGTGAAAGCAGCTTTTACGCTTTAAAAACTCAATAATACATTTAATGAACGTAATTTACGTATTTGACATACATGAAAACCAAGAATTGGTCCAACAACAGCCCTGATATAAAAAAGAACCTTTGTAAAAAATGACAATACTACGTAATATCGGGTTGTGACAATAGGAGCCACACATGAATGAGGAAACGGTACAGCTGAAGTAACGTTCCTGTTGTACTCTTGCATCTTCGCGCGTAAAGCGCCTGATGCCCACAACAACACTGATGCGTCTCTTGTAAATCTTTACTTTCACGCCGCTCAGTAAAGTGTAAAGTAAATGTTTAAGGGATTTGGATCGTAGATAATATGTGTTTAATAAGTGTGAGCGTACCAGCCTCTGCGCAACGAGGTGCGCAACGTGAAATTTAAAACACCACATACCTTCGCGAGGCGCCTCGGGATCCCATGCAGACCACATCTGGACAGAGAAAAAGGGAGTCCAGCAGACGATGTAAGCCAGCACGATCACAAAAGTCATTTTCACCGTGGTTATTTTCGCCTTGGAGATGAGCCTAACGCTGCTCACGCGGGTCAGTGTGCTGCTTTTGGAGGTTTTGGGCGTAAGACTTATACACTGCTCCTGCCTTGTTTTCAGTTTAAAGTTTTGCCATATCTTGAAGCTTATTAGACCATAACAAATGCTCAATATAGCCACAGGAATGATGTATATGGTAAGACTAATCCATGTAATATATGCTTTGGCTCCCCAAGGCTTCACGAAATCGCCCCAGCAGTCATAAACCCCTGATCCCACAGAGCCAACCTCTCTGAGGGAAAAGATGAAGATCTGCGGGATACTAAACAGCAAGCTCAGGACCCAGGAAAAGATCACATAGAAACGGTCTTTTCTCCTGTGCAAAGACCGTAGAGGCTGGCAGATGGCTAAGCACCTGTCTATGGACATTAGGACTAACATGTAAGTGGAAGCGAACATCCCAACGACCTGTAGGTATTTCACAAACCTGCACAATATGTCCGGGCCATAGAATCGAAATGTAATGTCCCAGATAAGTTGAGGGAGAACTTGAAATATCGCTACGACTAGATCTGCGATGCTCAGGTGCTTCATGAAGTAATACATGCGGGACTGGCTGTGCTTGGTGCTGTGGACGGCCAGCAGGACGCACACGTTCCCCGCCAGCGCCAGAAACAGCACCAGGGCGAGCACAGTCACTTCCACCTTCGCCACCTCTTCATTGCGCTTCAGAGGGTTCGTGTGATTCGAGCCACTGGTCCCGTTCATGAGACTCGAGTCCCGCCAGGATTCGTTGAATTGCCAGAAGTCACTTTCATTAGAAATACTTTCCATTGCCGCGGTCTTGTCTTTCGCAGATGCGTCAGGATTGTGCAGTCATGCGATGAATGAAGGAGTCACCTGGAGAGTCCTAGGTGGCCTGAGTCTTCCTTTCGTAACACGAAGAGTGAAAATTATGAGCTTCAAAACATATTGTTTAGTGATTAAAACTCCTTTTTTTGCACAAATTCAATCATCCATGATTTCTCAGAGAAGCTCCACAGAGGAGAAGATCCAACATTTCCATCTACCCAAATAATAAGGAGCATTTGTTCAAATGTGGCCACCGAAAATAAAAGTCAAATTTAGACGCACGAGGCTACATTTGGGATAATTCAAAGATCTATAATGCCAAAGATACTGTTCCAAAACCAAAACAATCCAAAGAGTCTTAGGGTCCTTCTGCATTAAAACTTAAAACAGAAATCTTAAAATCAAAATATTAAAACAAAATGAAAATGCTGCGGAAATTGGAAGTCCCACCACCACCTCTGGCAAGAATCGAAATGACCAGCGCTTCTGTGTGTGAGCTGCTGTTATATCTGTCAGTAATAACTGTGGTCCTACCTCTTCCGCCACTAGGTGGTGCTGTATGCCATTAATCAAACAGCACCCTGCTGCAGCACGTCAATCGTCTCTAGAAGCAGGAGTCCTCAGGTATGCTCTGAATAACATCTCCTCCTATAACCAACCATCCTTATCTGATACGGTTGCATGTAATCTTGTTCAATTACGAGGCTGTGGATAACTCAAGTTGGAAATACCAGTGGCTGCATAATGGAGCGTGTGATAAAAACGCATCCCGGAACCAAAAAGAACAGAAGATTTTACTTCCAGCCTTTTACAAATCCTGCACGTACGCTAAGCTCCGTTTGATTTCATCTACTGTTTAACAAGTAGACAAATGCTCAGCTGAACTCCCAAAACAGTGAGACGAAATACAAATGCGGAGGTTACAGACATATAAGAGGTTTAGTTGAGAAACTCATGCATGTTTCTCAGCAATGGCAACGTTTTCTACTCTAACTCAAAATAACCAGGAAATATCCAGGCTATTTGTACAACAGGGCAGATCTAAGACTACCCGTAAACACTTCTATTATGAAACATGTCTTTAAAGCAAATGGACTCGCTAATGTGACATCATCAAAGCAGCATCCTCTGGAGCTGATTTTAAAAGTGAAGATGCTGCTTCAGTTGTAGTCCCAAATCACATCCACAATCATCTAAAGGCCCTTTATTTGGTAAGGACAAGACCTTACAGATTTTTCTGACACAAGCTTTTTGAGAAAAAAGATCAGAGACAATCCCTGCACACATGGTCTAGAAAATGCCCTTAGGTGGTGTCAATAGGATTTTATTGTTCATCTAAAAGGTATCTTAGACCCAGTTCGTGCCTTGCTTTAGGCTTTGACGATGTCTTATTAGTGAATGCAGAAATAATGACATAAATCATTATAGAGTTGATTGTTATTAATAATAAAGTTACAGTGACTACCCGTTAGCCTCTTACATGGGAAGAAAGCAAACACGCATGAAGTTGAAATTGTATTGGCAATGGTATGTTAATGCCCATGTGCTAAATTCCAGCGATTCCTGTGAACCCCCCTTTTTTTTTTCTTCTTCCCACCTGCACGGCCTCGTTACAATGTGCAGTGGAATTCAGACCAAGACAGCAATTTATTACCTAATTGTTAGGGGGAGGGGGGCATGGTGCAACACATCATAGGAATTTTAACAATATGGAAACTATGACACATGAATGCTGAACACATAATGCATACATTCCTTAATGAATAAAACAGAACAATAGCTCTTTCGGGAAGATTTTTATTATCCTCCATGTTTCTGCTATTTAAATTATGCTCTAGTACCCTGTGGCACACAAGTAATATGCACCATGTGAGACACTGCAGATGATGACAATTAAAATGTACTGAGACTAAACACATTTGGAAATTATGGAAAATGCTCCTGTTAGTGCTGTTTGCCTGCTACTGTGTGGCTTTTGAAATTTCCAACAACACACGATTGCAGACTCTGTGGGAAGAAGCCTGCAGTCCTACATGCACAACACAGTCATTCCCCCTTTTTGTGGCTTAGTGTTTAGTAAACGACATACCCACTGAAATTTGAAAGCAGTACCATAATGACTGAAAATGATTTAGTACCTTTTTGAATGAAGAAAGCAAAAGAAAACATCAATACTAATACATGACATCTAATAAAGTGACTTGAAGATTTGAAAGTAAAATATTTAATGATCTAACTAAATGAATTTTTGGTCAACCACATTAAATACGATACTATACAAGTAATAAAACTGGAAACAATCTAAAAACAAAATCTAAATAACAAGTGGGATAGCTGCAATGTGCCAGTGTCACCACTGAAAAGGGAACACAGAATATTCCTGCATCACGGCATCATTTCACTGGAGCCACAGATATAGAACTAACCAATGTCACGCTTTGCGTTTTGACAGTTAAAGTCAGGTCAGCGTTTCAAAGCTTTCAGTGGGTTTTTCCAGAGAAATTTAACTGGAGCTAATTAATGCACAAGGCTGAAGTCCAGTCAGGAATTTGGGCCTTGTGAGCAAGCGTGCTAAAAGATATACACAGTGTACCAGATGTTCAAGGTTACAGTCTGTTGATACTCAGTTACTGTCAAGAAGCTCAGAGGCGACAATAAAGCATCCTTCTGAACTCTGGGTTGCATACAATAGTATGTATATATTACTGTAGGATAGACTTAGCGTTATGGTATTGCAAGAAATAAGCTGGGCCATATTTCAGGGGCTGGAAAAGTACTGTATGTCATAACAATTTGGCATGGTCTGTCCCATTTCAAAGATTCCTCCTGGGTGTACACGACCTGTGTTGACCTTTCAACCTTCAGTAACCTACAACCCCCAGTGTGCTGCTTCTTTGTTTAATGCGGCATTTAGGCATTCCTCATGGGTGCATAAAGTCCAGCAATATCAGATGACTTGTTGTGACCTGATGTGACCCAACGTCCTGGTAAAAAATTTAAACATGAGGTGCCTCAGTAGTTGATAAAAAGCACCTGAACACAAAATCCAAACATGATCCAAGTATAAAGTAAGACTGGGGTGTGTTTGATACAATTAATAATCATTCAGCTCCAGCCTGTGGAGCATTTTACTAAATTATCCAAGTGGACTGTTGATGGATATAACCACACAACCACAGCATTGTGAATTCAGGTGAAGGGGTAAACAGTGGGAGGTCTCGCTTGAAGGTTCTGCTGATGGATTAAAAGAAGAGAAGACTGCCCCAGTAGAAGACATGAATGCTAAAGAGAAAATGGAAGAAAGGAAAATAGAGCAGTCCAAGTTTCTTGTGGTAAGCAAAACCCATCATGGAAAATAAAGTGAAAAGTAATCACAGATGGGAAAAATGATATCCTTGGATTTCCTGATATTAATAATTATGTTGGGGAAAATATTGAAAGGAATTTATTTAATGTCAGGCCTTATTCAGAGAGATGAAGGAGAAGATGATAAATTAAGACTTAAGTCATGTAAAGTTATCATTTGAAAGGACTCAAAAAAATAAATAAAAAGACAGCAGTTAAGGACATCTCTATGGCCTAAGATGGATATCATCACCTGGATCACCTCGTATGCCCACTCTCCACTTTTCATGTATATCTCCACCGTCATTTCCATTGGTGCATTAAGGAGAGCAGAATGTGAACTGTTATTACCATGGTAGTAACCTCTCCAACTCTATTTTATTCTACATTGCATTTAAAATGTTTGTCCATATAAGAAAACAATGTGGATATTTTCTTTTCTATTTTAAAAAGTCATTTAATACATTAATAGTATGTCATAGGACTTAGAAATGCATGTCTATTAAAAGAGAGTTTATTTCACAATAAACACAAATCCATTTTTTATATTACTAAGCTACCTGTACTTATTCATACTTATTCCCTCATATTTCTAGCTCATACATCATAGCTACTGCAGTTAGTGATGCACAAATATTTGCATAATTGGGGAAAATCACTGCGCGCTGACAGATGCTTGTTGTTTGTCCAGCCATACAGCTGATATGGTACCAGGACAGCTGCTGTCAAAATCAATATAAGGTGTTGAATTAACTGATCGTTGTGAACAATCGAAGCACTGTGAACACTGGCAAAAGTGTTTGTCTTAAACACTGATACATTTGCTGCGGTTTGCTCGTCACCACATTCAGCATTATTGAAATGAACTTCTCCAGCTGCTGAAACTTGTGGAGCATATATCTTCCCCTGGGCTGATTTCAGTGGATCAGCAGTTCTTTGGACTATTCCCACAGATACTGGGCTTCGAGCTGACAGATCTCATTAAAGACAAGGTTCAAACCCAAGTCCCTAATGAAGTAAGAAGATACAAAGGATCTGCAGGCTGGTTTCAGCTCCTGCTGCTTACGTAATGTACATAAAGTTCTCATCCCATCGTTTTCCTCTGGGTGATCTTGTGCCATGAGTTGCATGTAAAATGTAGACCCACAGGCTGTGGGGTGCTGTCACTC
Source organism: Microctenopoma steveboyesi (assembly GCA_032359275.1). Taxonomy (NCBI): domain Eukaryota; kingdom Metazoa; phylum Chordata; class Actinopteri; order Anabantiformes; family Anabantidae; genus Microctenopoma; species Microctenopoma steveboyesi. The sequence goes on from JAUMHF010000021.1 coordinate 10,674,432, forward strand.
CTGGCTCTGTGGATGCATGTTGAATTCTGTAATTTAACATCACATAAGGACGCAGGACTGGGGACAAAAATGGGGACATTGGATTCAAACAGGCACATCAAAGCCTAAAATTCACCCAGCCCATTACACTTAACACATCTATTTTGTATTGTTATAGTTTTTATTATATGTGATCGATAAGACAAAAGCTAGTAACTGCTGTTCAGTTGGTGTTCAACTGTATTTCTAAATTTGACTTTGCCCTCTTTATAACTACACAATATTCTTATGCAGGATTTTTATTCTGACTGGACAGTACAGTAGTAAATACAGCAACAGACACGTTTTCCTTTCTTCCTTCACTGGAACGTAGGTAGAGTAAGTACTCTAGGTCTATACAAGTACAATTTTCAGTTACTTGTATTTATATTACTTTAGTATTTATATTTTATGTTACTTTGAATGTACTTTACTCTTCACCGCTTTACCTAAATTGTAAACACACATTCTTAATCCAAAATATAATGAACTAATAAATAAATAGGTATCATTATGGGTTACCATCTGGCAGTGGTTCAGATTAGCTCCTTCTTTACCAGCCGCTGCCCACACAAAGTCTCTCTATGCAACATACATTTTGTAAAAAAGTATCTTTTTTAAGTTTCTTTGCCAAGTATTTTGCCTTTTAAAGTTTGTTTGTAGTTTACACCACCAACGTTCAATAGGTTCTCAAGAAATGTTTTCTCAATATAAACTTCACTTAGCAACATTTTTTTTGTTGCTAATCGGGAAAGGGAAAATGACATAAACGTTGAATGAATTTCTAATGAAATTCTCAGTAAATGTTTTGAATTAAACTTAACGAGACCTGAACATTGCTGCAGAAACTTTTTTATAGTATGAGGCACACCACATGTCCACAGATGTTTAACAGGTCCTGTTTGGGTCCTTAAAGGTACCTGTCTTAGCATTATGAAATCTGAAGCAGTAGGACCTCTCTGTATTGGCTGCATTCACCCTTCCTTCAATTCTTACTGGCCTTCTGCCCCTGCAGCTGACATGCCGTGCTTCACTGTAGGGATGGCATTAGCCAGACCAGCAGTTCTGCTGTACTCCAGATGCAATGCTTGGAGATCTGCCCATAGAGTTGCATTTTTGTCCTACTGATCCAGAGAGAAGAAGATTGTTTAAATGTGTTTTGGAAAACTCTGTCATGTCATGTCATGTCATGTTTACTGGCTTCTGTCTAGCTGCTCTACAATAATGGCCTGAGTGATGAAGTGCTGCTGAGATGGCAGCACGTCCTTCTAGCTGTTAACCCATCCTTGTAGAAGATGTCTGAAGCTCACCTGACCCAAATACTTACTGTGGGTTAACTCAGTGTGGTTGGATGGCCAATTGTTGTTCCAGACTTCTCTCAGTTGTTGAGGCCATTATGCATCTGGCGTCGTGTTAAAACTAGGTTCTGGGCCACATTCAGTCTACAGTTTCAGCAGTGAAGTTTAAGAGCTCCTCAGTTCTTCTTTAAAAATGATCGAGCAAAAAAGGCAATATTCTAATAAATGTAGAAGGTTTCTTGTCAAACAGCAGTCAGACAACAAGCCAGTGAGCCAGACGTCTAAAAACTGATGTTTTTTGTAATACCTTAATAACTTAAAGATCACGATCAATACATAATCATGTCTATTATGTCCTGGTGAATCTAGAAACTAGTAGACGTTTAAAGACACAGAGAAAGAGAAAACGGGCTGCAGGTTATTAGCTGTAAGGCACATGTAATGGACACATTGACAAGTCCCAATGTGACTTTGTTTAAAGACTCCTATGGTTCTGTCACATGCCCTCCTCACGCCACCAATAAACACGTGTGCCTCACAAATCATTTCCTTATTCACACTGCAGGGCACCATGGTGCTTTGGAGATAAAGCAAAAACAGCTCATACTGAAGATACACAATACTGAGAGCAGCAGCAGTAAAGCAAACAAATGCTGGATGCAGATGTAAACGGCTGTTAGGAGCCTTCATCTTCAGATCAAACAGAAAGAAACAAATAGAAAAGGGGTCAGATGATGACTGATAAATTATGCTTTTGTAATCTAGCCATATAACAAAGCTAGGACTTTCTAAGAACAAATAATTTACCTGCTGTACAAGCAGAAACAAGTGATGACTTTGATGTAACGACAATGCTTGAAACACAAGTTTCTCGTCTTTGTGCAAGACGTCAGTAACAAGCTTTCATATATTAAAGAAATTCAGGCTGACTGGCCTGTAGCCTATGATCATTAGACCTGGCACACAGTTGCACGTGATGGAGGATAATCTGAACTCTTTGAAATACAGGCAGCCCCTTCTCTCAGACCATTACCTCTAGTTACTGGCCATTGCATTGTGCACATGCGGTGCTCTGGGACAAAAGCTTTTGGGTTTTTGAGTTTATCACACTATTACAGACATCTACAAACTGCATCTCTGGCTCTTTTATATGTCCAGCAGTATGACAGTGGCTCTTATTAGTGGGGGAGCATGGAATGCTCCCACACTATTGATATTCCTTTTTTTCTTTATTAGGTGCCTCCCACTCATTTTAATGGAGGCACCTACTATTCTCCACCTCTAAACTGGTCTCTTTTTTGTGGGGGCGCATGGAATGCTCCCAGACTATTGATTTCCTCTTTTTCTCTTTATTTTTCTTATTATTTCGCCCTTTTTTCGCCGTCCTACTCCTCCTAGACGC
>JAUMHF010000021.1:10677249-10695709 GCA_032359275.1 Microctenopoma steveboyesi
TAGCGCTGGGTGTCTCGCTCAGGGACACACCTGGTATGGGGGGTGGGCTGGGTGCCTCAGCTGGGAATCGAACCTGGATCTGCTGCTTTCCCAGCCCTCTGCCTTAACCACTCTGCTACCAGGCCGCTCATGGTATAACTCATGGTATGGACCGTCTCAGGCCAACAAGTGTGTCAAGAAGTGTTTGTTTGGGATCTGGTACTGAGCTGGTAAAATGATTAGATTTGCCAAGTTTTGTGGACAAACAAAACCGTCTTTGATTCTGTCTGACAAAACAGAGCCCAGAAATAAGGCTGATCACATACTCACAACAAACAATTCATTAGTCTAAATATTTATGTAGCTTTCTTCATATTAAACATAGAACTTGTGTTACTTTTGATGAGACTGGTTCTGTGATGGATACTGGTACCTGTAGCAGTAAATCGCTCAAATTCTGTGTAGTTACTCAATATTCGCACTGTAAAAACAGAAAATGCTTCTACGCTTTGATCACCTGCATACATTTGTTAATAATAAAGAGAAGTATTTTAGAACATATAAAGTTTAAAGAAATAGCAATACGCAATACTGAATGTTACAAATACGCATTATATATGTATACATAGATACAGATATAATAATTCCCATAAAATTAAAACAACCACGCTAAACCCAAGAAGGAAACTCAAACTGCAAGACAGATGATCTAACCTATGCCTGAAATCCAACCCATCACTTGACCTTGCATGTTCTGAATATAAATCTCTTTATCAATATGTTTTGGAACTGTGTGACCTCTGTAGGACTAGACGGCTCAACGTGAAGCATTACCGCATAGCATAGCATACATCTCTGACATATTTAATGTATTATGTGAAGAAACCCGAGATCTCAGATCCACACCAATGTTCTGATAACATGCCTAACAAACTAAAGAGGAGTCCTAAAAGCACAGGGCCTTCCATATGGGCTCAATTACAACCTAACATGAAGGGCTCTGTTCAAATTATTGTACTAGTGATGTATATCACCCTTTAGCCAGAAACAAAGTCCAAACCAAAACTGGAATTTGGGTCACTCCACATGTGAGCAGTGGGGGGGATTAGGAGATAAACCACAGTGCATTACAGGTAAAAAGTTAGCCTCTGTGCAAAGTGTGGATCAGGAAGTAGAAAATAAGTTACACCGCCATCTCTGCCAGAGACTGACAAAGAATGGCGATGAGTTTTTTTTTTTACAAAAATAGCACAGGTGGGCATTCCTGGTCCTCAAAGGCTGATGTCCTGTTTGTTTTCCAACTATCACACTGCTCATTACCAGGATCAGGAAGCCAAGCGCATGGATGTTTGGAAAAGAAGCGGGACAGCTGCCCTTGAAGACAAGGAATGCCCACCCCTGCTCTAAGAAGTATTTATATGTGTACTACATTTAAAACAAAAGTCAGATTACAGTGATAATCACTTACTCAAGATTTCCAACAGGATCTGGACCAAATATGTCAGAAATAGAACTGAAAAGAGAAAAAGGAAGAACATTTAATTTGCTGTTTACATAAGTAAACTTACTGCAGATGCGTGTATTTATACTATTGTGCAAGATAAATCCTTTTAATTAGTGCCGATACCTTTTATTTTAGACTCAGATAATTTAAATAGTGGCTGTTTTATTACTGCATTGTACAAAAAAACAAAACAAAATGCCAATAAAATGTTTTGACCTGAGATGATGCTTCACAAAGAGTGAAAATCAGGATGCATCATTTTTTATAGGATAATTTCACCATTTCACTATTCCTCATTTCCCAACTTCAAACTACAGGCTATAAATGCATGAGGTTGCCTCAGGCAAGTACTTTATAAAAAGATTACAAAGCATTTTTTTCTCTCATGCTGTCAGTCAGTGAGATGTTGAAGTAGAGGAGTTTAAACTGTCATTACAACTCATCACCAGTGCATTTCCTCCATGCTCCCAACCTTTTTTGATTTATCTCCATTTTCTATATATTGTTCCATATACTGTATTGTCTGTATATGAACAGAAGATTTCCCACACATTTTGTAGCTTTTGGTAAGCCCAAATAAAATTCTGAACAACGTTTCAGCCAGGTCTAACAAGGAAACTTGATACAGAAACATTCACTTAGCACACCTAAATATAAATTCTTATATTTAGCATCTAAGCAGTAGAAATCTAATTCCTGCAGCCTCCGTTGACCAGAGCAACAACAAACAAATACCATTAGTGTTAATAGGGGCACAAAGGGTTGTTCTGATATGTCTCTGATGTAGATCATAAATGCTGGGGTTCATATATTAACAGCAAGTGACCTTTCTACTTTCTAATTATAGTAAAGTTATAATTGAGCTCCAACTGTGAGATTTCACATGGATGCCCCTAATGCTCAATTAGTAGAAAAAATCGGAATAAGTCTGAACAACAAAAAAATATATATGTCAGACTTAGGGCTGGGTGATACGAACCAAAACGCTTATCTCGATATTTTTAAGCTAAATCAAAATTTTTATCCCATAAAGTAGTTACAAAAAGACAACTTTGACAGAAATGTTCATGTTGGCACAGAAGAAGTAGGTTTTTTGCCTCCTACATGATATATTTAACGATACATTTTTTATAGTAACAACCGGCGAGTTATACAGGAAACTCATGAACATTGACATGGTTGCCCAAACTTACGCAGCCCACTGTACTTACACTCTATGTAATATAAGTTTGTTAGTGATGCACATATTGACCAGCTGGAGCACACTGGAGCAGTGAGTGCATCGCTAATATTTGTATGTATAATGCATTGTATGTATATTAGGTGGACAAAATCTATTTTGAAGGGTAGAGTTTTGGGCCATAGCCTTGGAAATAATCATGATATACAGGCAGCTTGTAGAAGCAGTTGTCAGGGCAAAGCAGTCTTTTTTTTTCGTAACATTTTTGCATGTAAATAAAATTACCTCAAAACGGGTTTCCACAACAATTAAACTGGAACTGGTGAAAAAATCTAAATTAATCCAATTACAGTGCTGTTGTGTCTGTCATCACTGTAACTTACAAGACGAGGAGCACTCAGATTTTCAGCATAAATCATAAATGGTCAAGGTCAAAGCAATCTTCACTGAATGTATTCATATCCAAACTGTATGTGAAATGTTAAAGAAACTAGCTTTTATGCTGAAGAGTAGGTGTTATTTATAGCTCACCTGCTGATAGACACATCACTATAAGTAGGGCTGGGTGAAAAAGCAATCCCTCTTGTCAGCGGTTCGATGTCACAGTCTTCATCTTCCACCTTAATCCCCAAGCAGTTCTTTGTTTTATCACATTTACCTGATGGAGAACAAAAAATATTATGTGAATATTATTATGTCAGACATCCTGTAGTAATCAATTAGTCTGGAAAAGAATCTGTCATGTGATCCCCAGCGGTGGATTGTCAGGGCCAGCAAAGCCTTCTCTGCTGGCCTGGAAATAGTTAGAAAATACATCTTTATGACTTAATATACATTTATATTAACACCGTTTTTAAGTTTAAGAAATTTCACATCAGTCTGTTACTGTCATTTCATTACGACTTTCTTCCTCAGTTGCACCACCTCCAGCTGCTTCTAGTGCAGCACACTACCAATCAGATTTCTCTGATTTCTGCTGTCGTACGCTCTTGCTTTCAATACCGTCAGAGAACGCTTCAGCCGTTAATAGTCAATGGAGACATTGGATTGTCATGCTTTTTAACCAATCAGATGTCAAGTTTGCCATATTGTTTGTAATTGTGTACCCTCCTGGCTCACAAGTTTTCCTGCCGGTCAGTTTACTAACTGAAGCCAGCTAGTACGTAACTTTGAAGAGTTTTACTTTAATTTAACATGATGATGGACGTGCAGCTTTGGTAAAAAGTTACTCACTTACTTGATAAAAGTGCCTCACACACACACACACATATAAAACAGTCCTGATCAAAAGTTTAAGACCACTTGACAAAAAAATCATATGTTGCATGGTTGCTCAAAGACATGTTTTTTCTCACTCGCATTCCTTCTTGTGGCATGTTAAAGCTCTACTTGGTTAAGATATAACCAAGCAACCTATGATTTTTTACCAAGTGGTGTTAAAGTTTTGATTGGCACTGTATTCTTCCATGAATAAAAAACAAAGCAATGACCATCAGAATGTCACAATGCATTGCTCGGCTAATTTGCATATTACATTGGAAAAACTATTCTTTGATAACTTAAAAAATGTTTTACACTATAAAACATTGAACTTTTACTTTTCTCAGTACCTGCAGAGTGTGTTCTTTGTGTATCCCCTCCTTCCACAGTGCCTTCCCGCCTGATATGCGTCTGCTTGGACGTCTCTAGGTGACCTCGGACCTGGGCAATTAGGCAGGAAAATTCACTGCTGTGCTGCTTCCCTGTGGGGAAAATATATATACACACATATATTATGTGGGACAGGTTCAGAAGGTTTATGCTACTTGTCAGTGAACTTAATACAAAACTCTTAATCTTATTATTAAACAATACTGTAGCCTTAGAACAAGCTGCAAAAAAACATACTGTAGACAAAGCAGCAGAAGATATCAGAAGCGGATTAATATGCATTTACACAGTAACACTTTATTAGGCTGCTGTTTGTGGCATACATTATTCTCACTAAGATGGGTTTGAATCCTAATACACAGACAACAGAGATGCAACATTAGCTCACTACAAAATGCATAAAAGAATACTGTATTGGCTGCTCCGAAGTGGTATCAAGCAGACAAAAAAATTATGACAGCTGAAATTTTAAATGAATGATTGAGATGTAAAGATATGACAAAAATCAAGAGTGTTAATTACAAAAAACACAATAGGTATAACTGATTTAGGACCAGAACAGAGATTTTAACCACAGTTTTACTGTTGGTGGGTTTGTCCAAAGACATTTTTTTTCCCCACGTCAACAGTTTAAGATAATGTTTTTCTGAATTGCCAGCTACTTATTGTATTAACACTGAAAGAATATCTGTCACACTGAGAAAAGGCTGCAGACTCCCGGGACATTCACTTTCCTGTCTGCTCATTCACAATTCCCTGCACTAGCAGAGTGAGTCATCCACATCGTCCTCAGATAAATAAAGAGGTTATCACAGCAGTACAGCTATTTATAGAACTCTCATCCTATGAGTCACATCCATTTTCAACCACTTTTAAAGTTATCTGTCCAGTTATTTCCAACAAGCATTTCATCTCCAGGAACTGTGTCGACGTGACTTTAGACGCCAATGTTCTTATTTGACCTCTGCGCCTTTCGGATAATAACAAAAACCTTGTCTAGACATTAGTATTTTCATTGAGCTTATAGCACATAAGGTACAAAAATCATAGCCACCTAACTCTACAGGACATTATAGAATAGCCTTGGTATTGTTTTCACATAGACTAATACACAACTCAACTCATCTGTCTTACACTCTCATTCCACCCCTTGCTGCTAAGTCGCTCATTGAAGACATTGCAATTGTGCTCGTTTCTGTGCCTCATATTGTGTTGTGGGAGGCTTATGAGGTCAGGCCCTAATGGAGATCTTTTAGACTGAATAAAGTCAAAATTACATGGCTGGGTGACAAGTACACAAAATTGAAATGATCTTGAAGAAATAAAAGCAGGTATTATTGAAGAGGAAGAAGAAGAGCAGTCTCTTCTGCTTTACAGCATCACCACACAACAATTACTCAAGTTTGACAAATATATCATCATACTGTTTCTGTGACTTATTAACTCTCAAGCAATAGTCAGATCTTTGCCAGGGGATTTTCCTACTGCACTGGCTACTAGTAGTGGAAATAATAAATGCACTGATCATTCTAAAAGCTCATGGTCTGCATTGGACTGCAACCACAGTATGTCTTCAGGAAGACTAAAGGGTAGCTACACTTTAGATGTGTATTCAGACACATTTTTATTCTTGTTTCAAATGTTAAAGGACGAGAAGATCAAAACCTTTAGGTGGACCATAATCCGCTACTCTTTTCACTTGCTTTGGATCCTGCTGCTTATTCTGAGGGGCGGCTTAGTTTTACAGCTAACAGACACCAGGAGCACAAGGAAGCGCAGAAGCAAGACAGACAGTTTGCGCCAGGTAACGAGAAGAGAAAAAAAAGGGCCCAAATGTAGTAGAACGAGAGCGAGACAGACAGTAGGAGAGCGAGACAGACAGTACGAGAGCGAGACAGACAGTACGAGAGCGAGACAGTTTGCCTGAAGAGAAGAGGATTCTGTTGACACCACATTATTTTTGTACAAATGACTATTGCATGATGTTACTGCATTTCACCATGCAGTATTGTTCATGAGTATTGGTTTATTGGTTAAACTATTTAACAGGAGAGCTACTTTTGTTTTGTTTTATTTATCTGCAAATACGTAGAATCACATTTTCCTCAGCTGAAGTCTTCACGGTATCTTGAGAATTATTATTATTTAACAGAGGTAGTTTCATCAGTTGACCTTCATTGGCACTGAGTTTGGTGAGTCACACCTCCACCGTGTCAATACGGTCGCAATGAACATTTACGCAGGAAATTATAAAAAAATATAATTACTTACTATATTCTGAATGCATCTTATCAATCTCCTTCTCAGACTGATTCTTTGAGAAAACCATGACCTGCAAAATGTTTGAGTGAAAAAAAACACACCAACATTAACCATAAAAGAAAACAGTTTCCATTTCGATTTAAGACAACAATTCAAAACCAATTTCCTTCTGCAATCGAAAGCTTTTTTAAGGCAACCTAGAAAATGTTCATCAGATGTTAATTAATTTGTTAGGACACACCGGCTTGGATTTCCCTTGAAGTTGATTCCTGATCTTCTCATTGGCCTCCACCTCTCGGGCAATATCTTCAACTGATACAAGAGTAAAGAAATCCTTATTACTCTTTAGATCACAAACATTGCCTCTTTTTTTTTATTCATCTGTCAAACAATAAAGGTTTCGATCTACAGTATGTGGTTAATGTTCAAAACAAAAGCATTCTTAGAAATGCCAATATCAAAGGAAAACAACTTAGCAGGTTACCTTAGATACCGAGTATTCACGTCATCTAAAACGTATTCTATGTGACAAATGGACCTGTGGTCTATTTGATTCATAGGACATCATAAATACTCGTGTCTAAAAACATTACATGTATCAGTTGAATATAATATCACCAATGTGGTTCTTACCTGATTTTGGGTTTAGGGAATCACACTGGGCATTATATATATGGACAAAGTTCTGGTGCCTTTTGATCAGCTGGTCTCGAGAACCCTGCATCGAGAGATGGCATTCTTTTAGCCTCCTCTTCAGCTCCTGCATTGAAAGTAGGTTGTACACAAGTTTGGCCATTGGATGCCTCCCACTGCCAAGGGAACTGAAACAAACAGGTTTCCTGATTTACTTCAGTAATAACAAGATACTCATTGATAATGTTTGATGGTGTGTTTCTCTGCTTAACAGCAATAAAATCCCATATGTGAACATCATAAGCACGAAAGAATGATGGTAATTCCAATTTAATTAAATGTATCACACAGTGGCCACATCAGTTGAGCTCATAACAAGATGATATTAACAAATGGGAGTTTCCATATTTCAGCCTGGTCTGATGATCTGTAATCACAGAAGTCTATCAAATCCATTTTCCACTTGAATAAAGGAATCCTCTTCATGCAGGCTGTCAATTCAAGGCCAGAATATTAAAGCCTTTGCAATTCATCATTATGACATATAGGGCTACTCCAGATTAAGTATTTTGCACTGTTACACAAATATGATCATTCATGGCAGAACCTCATAATTGCTGCATAAGTCATTAGGATCAGTCTCTCAAATCATATCACATGGAACAATCTACTTGCCACGTCCAGAAAAAAACTGTGTAGGCGTACCAAGGAAAGCTGGTGCTGTTTAAAGACAAAAGGTAATCACACAGATTTGATTTGAGTTCTATATATATATATATATATATATATATATATATATATATATATATAAGAATTCTCACATTACTTCTAATCATTAAACCTTCTAATCATTAAACCTTTGCACAGTATGTTAATCATACGCATTGCAGATAATCACAAGTGCTTACAAGTACAGGAATTCAGAACACATTCAATGATGGCAAGATCGAGAGGTAACCTGATCGAGTGGCATCTAGTGGCAACAGTAAATGCACTGCCGGCTGCTGGACGGTGTGCACTTGGATGACACCCAGCTATATTTATCTATTTTTATATTCATATTTATCTATGAAACCAAAGTAAAACAAATCAATTAGTAGAACTTCAATCATGTTTAAAATGACGTAGGCCTGGATTTATTGTGACTTTCTACTCCTTAATTCAGACAAGACTTAAGTTCTTATATGTGGTCCCCAAGGCCTAAGAGACTATACAGTCAAATTGCTACCTTAGGTGATATTACATTAGCCTCAAACACTACTGCGAGGAAGCTTCGTCCTTCACCTCAGGAATATTTCTAAAATTAGGAAAATCCATCACAGAATGTCACTTCTAGACTTGACTACTATAATTCACAGGATGCACCAGTAATTCATTAAAAAGCCTCTTCTGATTGGAATTAGCAAGAGTTTCATATTAGCTTCTCTCCGTTGATTCCTAGTTAAATCTAGAATATATGAAAATCTTTCTCCTCACTTATACAGCACTAAATGATCAGACCCCATCGTACCTTCACGACCTGATAGAACCTTATTATCCCAGCAGAGCACTTTGCTCTCAAAGTGCTGATCTACCTTTTGCTCTTAAGCTCCTCTCCTTTGCTCTTAGTTAGGCTACTATACTATAAATTTTGACTGCTGGGGGACCTTCTGATTCACTGAGCTCCTCTTATCTACTCCTCTCTCTGTCCAACATCATCCCATTGTCATGACAATGGCCCTGCATGAATATTCATCATGTAATTATCTAATCTGTCACAGAAATATACTGCGCTCAACGACACCTAATTTCCTTATATTTATCTGCACATCTGTAACACACTGCATGTTCTCAGCACATCTTGTTTATCTGCGATTTATCCTGCAGCAGGTGTTGTTAAAAGTGTTGTAAAGAAATAAATTATAGTCTACACATGATTTAAGGCTGTCAAAAATGTGATTGTTTTGGTTCAGTGCGCGTTCTCACCAGGTGGACCGCACAGGAATAAGGAATTCAGCATTTGGTGCAGAGTCAAGTGAACCGAGGCCACCTCTTTTTGCAGGTCTCAGTCCAATTGATTTAGTGTGCACCCAAGTGCGATTGATGCTTTCACACTAAGAGCTTTTGGTCCAAATAATTTTGTCTCATTTGCAGTCCAAATATTGATTAATCGAAAAATAATAGACAGACTAATCGATTATTAAAATATTCTTTAGTTGCGGCCCTAATCTAGAGGCCAACTTCAAGCCAATTGCACAGGTTACCATCAAGTGCAGGATTTACCAAGGAGATGCCCTGTCCCCACTGCTGTTCTGCATAGGCCTAAACAAGCTGTATGCCAAGAGTGACGGAGACATCAACTCACTGGTCCACACACCAGGATCTACAGTAATGACATCAAAATGTCATTTGAACTGGATAAGTGCAGTTGGATGGTAACATGTAAGTAGTCAGAACTGAAGGGATAATACTTCCAGAATGCAACACAGCCGACATTGGGGATAGCTACAAGTACGTTGGAATCCCACAGGCAAAAGGGAACAATGAAGAGGCCGCAAGGAAAGCAGCAACCACATGAATACATGCAACAATTAAATCAAATACTCAAAAGTCAGCTGAATTGAAAGAACTAGATGCCGGCAATTAATACCGAAGTCTTACCAGCTATCAGATACCCTGCAGGCATAATAAGCTGGCTAAAAGATGAGATGGAAGCCACTGACATGAAGACAAGGAAGCTCCTCAAAAGGTAGAAAGGTACAAAGGTAAGAGGACAGATAGAGGAAATGGCTGACATCAAAAACTCCTACTAGAAGTTGGACAGAGCTGGACTGAAAGACAGCCGGAGGCACTTACTGTGACAGCACAGATAGCGCTCTATGTACAAGATCAATAGAGGCTAAGGTCCAAGTTGTGAAGACCTCCCCCTAGTTGCTCAATGCTGAGTAGTGGATTCTTAAAAATAGATATTAGCCACTGTGAGAGAGGCCTCTTGCCTCCTAGACATAACATTGAATCAGAATATCTTTATTGTCATTATAAGTAAAAAATATAAGAACATATAAATATAATATATAGGGAGCATTTAATGTCCCCTGATAGAAACAGAAAATAAAATCTGTTCGTCTTTTCTTTAAAACTCTTTAAAGCATGTTTTGCTTGATGGGGAAAATATTTTAGGCAAGGTGTGAGAGGTTCATGAGATGAGAGAGCTATGCAGTGGCAGTACGGTAGAGTTTTATAATCAACACACACATGCATACACATAACAAGATGCTTAATGGGAGAGTATAGAGAACTGTTGTAGAGGTCCCTTGTGACCTCCCAGTCTATTAAATGAACTTGCATTTTAACATTTTCTTTATTTATAGTCGATCACTCCCGGGAAGGTCATCGATGGTACCCTAGATTAGAAGACAATCTGCCTGACAGTCAACTACCAGTGTCCATTCTTAATTATTTTTCTTTACAGCCTGATACCTCGGGGTGTGCGATACAACAATAGATTAATTAAAATGTCTCCCCGCTCTGCCTTTGCAGCAAGATCATTTATAACCCACTACTGTGCACATTCTATCAGTTAGAGGTCTATGGCTTATATCCAGTATGCAATACAAAGTGACCTACCTTACTATGTTTCAAAATGGATGAAGCCTTTTTCCCTTTATATATTATAATATTTAAGATCAGATCATTTCAACAATAAAAGACCAAATATGTAATTTCAGTCTTCTTTATCTAATTGCATCCCCTGCACTTTAAAAATCTGATCACAATTTTGCAAAAGAGAAACTTCTAAAGGGTTCACAACTCTCTAGCGCTACTGTACATCACACAGGAGAACTGTGGCTGGAACAAACTACAGCAAAAGTTGATATATGGATATTTTACCTCCTCAGGCTTTCTTTCTTCTCTCCACTACTAAGACATGTATCCAGATGCTTGTTGACAAACTGCTGTGACACAGTTACAGAACACACAGGGCACTCCACTGCAAAAAAGAAACACAACAGCATATTATAAGCAGCTTATTAAAAAATACATCATTTCTACATCAAGCTCTGTAATCATGAATACTGTTACATAGTTTTCTAATTAATTTAGTCTGATTTATCCCAACAAGGATCCAGAAGAAAAATAGAAAAATTAAACTGTTGAAGAATCAGTGGACTGTCCTCAAATAAATGAACTAGAAATTTGGAATTAATACTTGATATATCATACACATCATATAGACTTTAAATATTCTAAGTTAACAGAGTTTTTGTTCAAAGTGCCTGAAAATCCTAATATTGCAAAAGAATACCAACATGTGACTTAAAAATAGACGCATTTAACATAACATTTTCTTAAAAGACAGTAAATGGAATATCTCTCTGCCTATCCATGTTAATGTCCATGTCCATGTCCAAATGAAGCAGCATTTACTTTCTTTGCCTGTAGATTGGAACACTAACAGGTCTTCATCTAAACAGTTCTAAAGATTAATAGGAGCATTTAGGCAGGCATAGTACTGATCTGACAATGACCAAACAGCTCTCCCTTGTGGAGATTCTGTAGCTTGATGTATATAAAAAAGCTAGACCTTTGAGTTTGTGAATAGGAAAACACGTTATTTAGATAAGGTATGTTAGACTGTGTGATGAACGCCCTTCACATGCAGGTAAAAATATTCACCTTTGATTACAGGCTTTATGTCTGTTGATTGTGATGCCATCTCAGCCCCAACATTGACATAATGCGAGACTGTGGCTTCTTGTGTGACGGACTTCAAAACCTGGTTGGCCATCTCCTCCATATCCACAGGCTCTTCTTTCACAGTCACTGGAAGTTTAGCAGTTGCTAAATATGGCTTTTTGTCATTTACACTGCGGGTGCATGCAGTCTGTAGCTTTCCCTGCTGAACACACTGCGGGACAGAACCGTCTTCTTGGGATTTTATTGAGGGAGATGTTTTAGATGTCTTTTGGAAAAAGTGACTTAAAACACTGTTGCACTTTAGGCCCTTGTTTCTAGGAGTTTTACATTTGACAGTTGAAGCTGGGGTCTTTGGTGATATGGGGGGAGAGTCAAAATGTACTTTTGACAACTGCTGTCTGAAAAAAAAGGAAAAGTCTATTTAAGTGAAAATATGCGCAAAATATGACTCAGACAGAGAGACATGCAACTTTGAGAGACTTAAAAACATTCATTTAAAAACAACATATCAAAAACTGTGATTAGCACACATATAATTACATAAAATAAATAAATATATTAGGTCACTGACTAAGTTACTTAAAAAAACATGTTAAGTAAAGTAATATGAATACCGGTATGTGCCACTAAGTATTACTGCCAGTAAAGTAAACCATTTGGCATTAACCATCACCTGCACAATTATCGTTTCGCTTTTCTATTGAGCGAGAAAAAGCAGACACACTGGCTACGGTCTTGGAAATGTGGATGGCTAGCTGCAATTGCAGCAGGACCCTTACTTGAAAATAAAGCAGAACCAGTGAGGTGTGGGATGTTACGATTTCCATATTGAAAACGTATCATTTATTCGTTGATTCTGCCCCATAATAATAATAATAATAATAATAATAACAATAATAATAATGAAGGTTCATGTACACATACAGCAAAGCTGTTTTTTTCAGATGCAATGTGAAAACCCCTCCTGCCTCATCCATCACATTACATTCTGCCAGGTCTAGTTCTGGCCATACCACTAATATTTCTTGTTGAAACTTTATATTTCAACAAAATATTATGAAATACTCAAACATTAAATACAAAAAACAATTGAAGAATATTTAAAGGAAGTAAAATAAATGAATGTAAAAAACAGAGCAACTAAGCTTATTAGGATTACAGGATTATTACAGAATTAGACATTACCAAAGAGGTCGCAAAGTAATTTAAGTAATAAATAAGTTGCCAACATGTACTTTTTTGACAAGCCATAAACACAAAAATATCTATTGTTCTTTTTAATATTGCCAGTAATTCAACATTTAATTTGATTATTTGAAATATTTTAGGTAAAAAAAATAAAGCTGATGTAAACTTAATGTTCAATCAAATTGTACCACAATGTGGCAGAATCTATTATTCAGTGGCATGAAGGAAGTTTAAGTCATTAATGATTAATGGCTCAGATCTTTCCAGAGTTAAGAATGGAAGAGAAAGTATTTGCAGTGACAGCAAGCCAATGTTTTGATAAACTTTAGTTAAATAGACCCTAAATGAGAAAGACAACGAAAAATGATCATATACTACTTTCATTTGTATTAATGTCTGATGATGGAAACTTCCACTTTTTCCCTCTGATGAAGTCCTATGTTGAGTTGACATTGTATTTTGGTAAATAGTCTTGCTGCCTGATGAAGCTCCTCCCAATTAGTTTAGCTGCATTTCTCTGTAAAATGACACCTCAATATCTTTTGCTGACATCCTCATGAGTTATATCATCAACAAAAGCTAGTGTCTCTATTTCGAAAGCTAATATGCAAGCCCAAGACAACCCCACTGTGCTTCATGAAGGAGCTTGTAGTGTGGATCATAAGAAGAATCTTTCCTTATACCGACCTTTTTAACACAAGGTTAGGGATTCTTTCTAGTAAAGGTCTTCAAATGCAAACACAAGGCAAAAACCCAAATGAAATCACTATTTTTACTTAAAGGTTTGTTTGCACTCCTATTCGAGATGGAAAGCAACAGTTTAAATCGGCCACTTAATTGTGACATTTTTGACTAGTGCTTACTAGAATAATGTTTTTTGCACACTCCTCTTTAATAACATTGTCAGTCAAATTTTCATTTGTCTGACCTGCAAATGGGATCCATGGCCCAGTTGACTAGTACTAGTCCCTAGCATGCCGTCATGATAGCAAAGTGCAGGGAAGGTGGATGGAGCATGGGAGCCAGAGGCTTTGTTGGAGACTAAACAACCTGCCTGCTGACAGATTTGGGGCAGAAGGGAGCCAGACTGCACAAGCCAACCTTGTGATGGCTTGTGCCAGGGATCTATCAGAGAATGCGGAAAAAAGCAAGCTTCTGGCTTGAGAAGGTGAGACAAGGCAATGGGTATAACCACTTGATAGCAGGTTACATGTCGAGGTGTCCTTGGACAAGACACCGATACCCTGTAGCGCTGACACAGGTCTAGCAGCTGTCCAAACAACAATGTCCCCAAGGGGATCAATAAAGTTTTGTTTTTTTTTTATAAAGACAGTTAGCTGTGGAGGTTCATGTCTGCTGCACCACCAGGAGATCTTCTGAGATATGAGGCAAAAACCTGCAGCTAGGCAGGCTCATAGAAGGCACGTTCTAATACTTTTGTTTGAGTCATGTGAAAAAAAAAAGACATTATGGTATATGTTGTTTAATGCATTTAGAGTCATTTTCACGTGCACTCCAGATTATGTCTAGAGATCAGATCTGGACATTGTGCAGTGTTGTGCGTTGACACAAATAAATAGGCCTTGCTGTATTAAATACCACTGGCTAAAACCTACATCACAAACACATGCTCAATCAAACTCCCTATAACATAAGAGACATAATTTCCCTTAAATACATCGTATACATATGAGGTCTATTAGAGAAACTCTTAACATTTATGTCAGTTTATTTTCTTCAACCACTAATCTTAACTGTGCTGTTTAAGACAAATCTACATTAAAAAAATGACAGTCACCTATAAAGCAACTCACGGCTAGACAACAGGAAATTAAAAAAGAGAGGAAGCAGCAGCTACATCAGCCACTCATTCACGAGGGTGATGACAATCTACAAGTTGAAGGCAGACCTCTCAGAGTGCTGATAACATTGACATGACTGATGGAAGGGAAAGCCATTGGCTAACAGCATTCAGACATTACATCAACAACAGCCCAGAGAGCAAAATAACAATTCTGAGGATTTACTTTAAGGATTTTATAGGCACAATGCCCAATGATGAACAGAAAATTGACTAGAATCCAATTTATTTCTCATTATTAAACAGCTGCAACACTGTGGGAGAACAACATTTCTGTCTTTTTAAGAAAAAAAAAATTTGTGACGAATACGTGGCTAGGTGCATCCATGTGGCTAGTGATAATAAAAACAGAAAACTGTTTTGAGGAAATGTTTTTCCTTCATTGTGTTACTGGATTTTTTTTTAGACCACCTCTGGATGCTGATCCTAATGTCTATATCCTGTTGTAATGAAAAAATATCTGTCTTGAAGATACAGCGCACATGCAAGTGTAATATGATGAGAACGCTGAATGACCTCAGCTGATCCACATTTGATTTACAGAAAATCCTTAAATAAGAAGCAGATTACTGAAGACAAATGTCAATGTTTCTACAATGCCGGTAAATTGAAATGAACAATAATGTCTTCCCTTGTGAACATAATATAATAATAGTGGGATTCCCTAAATTTCCCATCACCACAAAAACAATTTTCTCTTCAATTCTTAGACATAACTTAAGAGAGATGTTAAGGTAGTACACCCATGTTCATAGTAAAAGTGTTGTACTTGTACTGTTAAGTATTATTTCCTGAAATGCCATTTTTACCATTTTACCTTTAATGGCAAAAGAAATACAACTTCTTACAACCAAAGTATTTTTATTGTGTGTCACATGAAAATGGTTTTACTTTTGTTCAACATTTATACTACTATGCAAAAGGCCATAACACTACTTGATTTGATTGACTTTGATAATAAATTAAAGTGTCATTGCTAACTAAGGACGACCAATCCAAAAACTCAGGAAATCATGTTAAGACTGCAGGACCTTGAACCAACATCAAAACCAACATTTTTTGTCACGTTATTCATAATTCACCTTCTTAACTGTAACAGTGCAGAGCACATTCAGAATAGTTTGCAGAGGAAAAATTGATACAACAGTTTACTAGTGGTGGTGGTGCATAATTACCTTGCAGCTTGAAAGCTCACAACCAATTCATCCAAAACACGGTTGTTTCTTAGGTCATGATCTGTTGTTTGCTAAAAAAAAAAAAAAAAAAAAGAAGACATGAAATAAAATAAAATCCCATAATAAAATAGGCCAAATGCAATTTTAAAAAAGTATGGTATGTAATCAAGGTTATGAGCAAAATGATTATGCAAATCCAGCATGCATTTAAGTTCAGACTTACTGTATTGCAAACAGGACACTGCAACTTATAAGAAAGATACTTTCTGATGCACAGGGAGCAAACTGTAAAATGTACATAAACAATAGTTATGTTCAACAATAGGTTCTCTGATTCTCCTTTTTATGACGGACTAATTTTCTATAGGATACAGAACTAGACACCTGGCTGGCCAGTGAAGCACAACCACTCTGTTCCTATGAAGCCATGCTCTTCTAGTATGTGCAAAATGATGCCTGACATTGCCCTGCTGGAATAACCATGGACTTGATGAGAAGTCTACACTTGGACTTGTGAAAAGGTATGTGTCTCGTGTGTAAAATGCCAATATGAACTTATATTGCATGGATAATACCTTCACATAAGCAATTTTAGTTTTCTGTCAAAAGCAACACAGTAACGTGGATTTGTCTAACATTTCTAGAAATGGGGTTTAAAGATGTGTAGGTAAATGTGTCTCCATCCAGAACAAACTTGATTGAAGCTCACTTAATACCATTATTGCATTCATGCCGGATATAAAAAAGATAAAGATGCTGTATCTGAGTGGACTGTGTGGTTGTATGTACTCAGTGGTTTGCCACATTTACAGTGAGAGTAATTATTATCAATTTATTTCTGTGGTAAATTCTTCATACTTACAGTTATGAGAGCATTTAGTCATCATTGAAATACTGAGGAAGTCGAAGCATATTGGACATCGAAGCAAAGCATCAACATTCTGCAGATGATAAAAACCCACAATGGCAAAATATTATTTATGAAACAACAAATATTTTTTGTATGGCAATAAAGAAAATAATTAAACGAAAGTAGCCTGGTCATTTGTCAAAACCATGGCATGTTGGAAGCATAACAACAAAATGTGAATAACTACTTTTTTGACAAAAATAAGCAAGCAGTCAATTGAGTAGTTACATTTAAAAATATATAATAATAATAATAATAATAAATTAAATCACAGTCTAACACTGCATAACTAAGGAAAACGTTTAGTGACTAGTACAAAAAGCTGTGAATGATTTTAGACAGGCTGACACTGCAGAGGGACGCTATGTTTAAAAAACCATAACCACACACTAAAAGTGGGATGTTTTCACAACATACTGTGTTACTGTAAAGCCGATATAAATGTTACATGTGACTTGACTAACATTGAGTGAATATGCGAAACACCAATGAAGACTAATGCTAACGTTACTTAGCGAACTGGCTAGTAACGTTACGCTAGCTGTACTTAACTACATCAGTGAAGTGTACGTCGCTTTAAGCTGTACTGTCGGCTAATGCTGCACTGTTCAGTACAAATCAGAACACCCAGTAGTAGCTAACTCAAATAGATAATATTATAGCTTTATTTTATATTGAAAATTGCCCCCTGTGGGTAATTTAGATGGAGGTAGCGTTAGCTGTTGGACTGGGGTCTTCTTTTTAGCTAGGTCGAGCAACTTTAACCCGTCTCTTTTAACTCGTAATCTCTAAAAAGAACGACAAAACTTACTTTCAAACACGAAAGACCGGGTGGTGAATCGGCTTCGATATTCAAGTCCATTGCACATTACCGAAAGACAGGCGTCTCAAAGTAAGAAAACCTTTTGTTTCTGTCAGTAACCGAGTGCCGCTCAGAGGAATACAGACTGCCTTCTACGTCATCTGACGACTTCCGCTAAGACTCGGCTGAAAAAAGGCTCGTTTGAGATGAACTGCGCAGAAGTTGCTCATCTCGAACAAGCCTAAATATTCATCCGGTCATTACAACACTGATTCCTGGTGGAATGCACTTATAGCACGTTCTTTATCTGGATCCACTGCCAACTTGGAGAAACAAAAAAAGATGTTAGTACTGACAGCATATAAATAATCGAGACAACGAGATATAGGTGATTGGGGAATTACTAAGCTTTTGGCTTTTCCACATGTGACCAACAATGTTCATCCATAAACCAGCGTATCAATCGTTTTATTAACTTTATTCTATGTTTAAACATTGGTTACAAACGGAGGTTACAAACTGACATTTAGAAGGGATTTTAACAAAGCTAATCACGCTGACAACATGGCGCCGCAGACGGCTGCCACGGTTTTTCGCTCTCCAGGACTTTTCCTTTTCTGTCTTGTTTTTTGTAACTTA
>JAUMHF010000021.1:10695874-10750986 GCA_032359275.1 Microctenopoma steveboyesi
CTACAAAAGACCAAATCAAATTCCTTGTATGTGCAACATACTTGGCGAATAAAGCTGATTCTGATTCTGATTCTGATATCTCTGCCCTGCTGTTTCATGACAGTGGATCACAGACAGCACAGAAGCTTCTAAATAAAATAGCATATTATTTCTTTAAATATTGAAGCAACCTGTAGGATTTCTAAAGTAATGGAGCACAGGAATTCAGGAACTACTTCTGGTAGTTGTACAGTGTATCTAGCTCAGGTGAAACTCATGCCGGACGACAATAACAAACAATTAACAAGGGTAATCCTGCTGCTGGCTGCTTTGTCGGTTAGACTCTCCTGTGCGTGTCCGTGTTGAGACGTGCATGCAGGCACACATGAGGCAAAAGCACATGTACACGCACACAAAGTTTAGCCGAAATGCCGAAAATTAGCTCCCAAAAACCCTCAATAACACAACAACCATTGGTCAAATTGGAAAGTTAGCCGCACCAGAGCACCCACATGCTTTACTTTACTTGGCAGATGCTTTTATCCAAAGCGACTGACAAGGAGAAGACACCAGCAATTACCATTCAGTTCTCCCAAAAACTGAGATACTACAACAAAGCAATGGAATATGTTACCCTCTATCACTAACATTGGTTGAAAAGGCATGCCTCTTGAAAAAAACATAGATGAGAGGAGGGAAACAAACATAACATTAATGACATCAGAGAGCAGCATGAAGCTACCCGAGGACCCATGCAACTCAGACAGCAGAAAATCACAATGAAAATCACATGACAAGAATATATTCTTCGCCCTATGTTTATAAAATGTGAAAATGTCTCTTAACCTTCTATTTCAGCATAAATGTGCTTATTTTTTATAGCTGAGTCAGGCTATACAGCCTGACTCAGTTATACAGGGTGACAGTGATATGTGCACCCTATTTGGCAGGCTGAAGTATGGCAGTAGAAAAAGTATTAACCTGTCTCCGCATGAAAAATATGGTATACCAGTTCCAAGTGTAACACTGGAAAATATTGTGACATTGTTTTCAAGTTCGCTTAATTACTAAAAAAAGTCTCCACAAAACACTGTCTCCACAGAAATGGCGTCATGCAATAATCATTTTGCCTTGAACTGGAAACTGAAAATGCTTTGCATTGCTTAGCTACGGTTAACATCATTAAGAGCTTATTATCATCACTGCCTGTATCATCTTCCGTCTGACTATTACATTCAATGACAAGAAATGTAACTACTATTTCTACAATTTCTTTGAACGTTGCTGTGTTTTCGTTTTTTTGACATCTCCTTTAATGACATAATGGCTAAATAGTTTTCTCTGCTATAACTGTGCCATTTTATTCTCAAATTTAGTTTTCCTTTACCCATAAAAGGGATACCCTTAGAAAATGAACAGAAAATAGGCTAAATGCTTCCATCAATTATCCTTAGTTTCATAGCAACATAAATAACAACTTATACAATATAAATCCTATAAATGTAGATAGCAACAAGACATAATGATGACATAATGATGGTGATGAAGTTAAAGGCACTGCTGGTATTCCCACTGTGAGAGGCAAAGGACTGAACAGTGCTCAATATCATTGATCATCGATCGTGTGGCCTCAACAATGCACTAAGCTGCTGCAAACTGGGACTCATTTCCAAGACATGCAAACTATGCATTGCACATATGTGTAAATCTCAACCAGCTATGTCAAAGCATTGTTTTCACTTTTATTTGGAAAGATAACACAAGTATTTTTTAAAACATTTGTTGTAATATTTGTCATTATTTTTATTTTAAAGATCTGTGTCTTTAAAATATTATGCAGTTACTTTATATTTTAATATTTGCTGCTTCCAAACATACCCATATTGGAAATTAAGCAAAATAAAAAAACATAACATTTGTGTTTAATCATAATTTTTCAAAGCCAGCTAATCTAATTAGGAATGTCTACTCTGCGTATAGAAAGAAGTAAAATGACACAATTAAGTAAAGCAAAACGGTACATTGACATTTTATTAAATTCCGTAACAGCAGCATCCTGAGCATAGTACTCCTTGCAGGCTCATCATTAATCACTCAGCCTCCTGGAAGAATGTATGTAAAATGTACTAATCTCATAGTTTACAAAGAGCAGCCTTTACTTACATGTACGAAAACACAAATGATCCAATTAGTGTCTGGAAAAAACATGTTATCCTTGCCAATGTATTTATCATATCACATGTGTTATTATTATTTTATTTATTTTGGGTGGAAATTGTTTAATTGTCTTGTCGCTATGTGTTATTTTCTCTGTGGACACAATCACACATCTAAGAATGCAAGTCAAACTGTTTCACTTCAGTGAAATAGTAAATGTCAACGCTAATCAGGCTGCTTAGTTTCAGTTTATTGTGCAACATGATGCACCTCTGCTTTGCATTTTCCGGACTGAAGTCTTTATATTGAAACCATTTGTTCACTTATGTGAGTTTGTGCGTGTCTGCACATCTGTTTAACATTCCACTGCTTCATTTATTCCTCCTACTTAAATTACGACTATACTACTGACAGGCTATGCAGAATGAGTACTGTAGATGCCTACGCTGAGCTGTTTTACTAGAGCAAAATATTATGTCTATATTATTGTATAAATACGCATTTTTTAATTATACAACGCTAAAAACATGTATGAGAATTTAGGTTTCTTTATGATATATGACCAAGCACGATCCTCTTCCAGCAGTCTGAGACATTCAGACGCGTTCGGAAACTGTGCATGTTTATCCACTCACTGGGTGCTTAGCCAAGCAGTAATCAAATGCCTGGATTAGCAAGATGACATGATGTAGTTAAAGTGTGCGAGTCACCTCGTTTCAGGTTTTAAGGAGTTATGTTACACATTAAACCCATTACCAGGTATTTTATGTGGGGTGTATTTCAGTCTGGAAAATTTAAATGATCTTTTCAGTCCATCTGTGTTACCAAATCTGTGTGTTTAACGATTATCTACAGTACATTAAATGTTTTGTGATATTCTGTCAGACTCAACCTGTCTCAACTCAAGTCTCTTTTTTAACATATTTGCTTCCCTTGACGTTCATTCTAACTCTCTCCCAGGGGAGAAAACATTATAATGATACACATAATGACAAAGTAATGTCTAGTCAGGATTTATAAAAGGTTCTGGGTGAATTCTCTTGTTGGTCTGAACCTTCTCATTTCACGACAAATGATCAAAGGAAAAGAAAATCCTCTTGGATGATAAAATGATAGTGACTGTTTCTAAACCCTTTGTTTCAAATCAAGTTGCAGTGGTTATAATTTCAGATTAGTATATTTAAAAGAGATAAACTGACTTCCTGTCACTTAATCGTTCCCTAATATTCACAAATAATTTATTTGTTTTCATACATAACATTTAACCTTTATAATATATTTATATGTATACATTTATATATGTGTACATTTAGTCCTTTTTTCATTGAGAAATCCACAGTATATGCACGTTTCATCTGGTTATTTTGAAAAATCAAGAGCCAGACATTGGCAGAGTAACCTGTCCCATGTGGGCAAATCTTATCCAGCTTTTCATCTTGTACCATGTGCAGTACTTTGATGTGGATTAAAACAAGCATCACACATAAGAAATACATTAGGAAACTGAGGTTCTCTTTCGTTTGAGACCGTCTCTCCACCCTGTTACAGGTTGCTGATTATAACCAGCTTTATCGTGGCCTGTTGCTGCTATTCTATGTTTTCAAATATATTATGCTGCTACAGTAAACAAGAAGATCTGCATTGTCCTCTCCACTTAGATGTGGATCTAATTCCAACTAACACACCACAGATCACGGCAGCATTTTCATCAACTAGCTTATGCCAAAGAAAAAATGGCCTTTATGTGAAACTAAATCCAGGCAGCATTAAGGTTGTAAGCGTTGTAATGGTTATAGATCCTGCAGGCTGATGTGAAACTGGGTATATTTCTACATGGACTGTATGACTGACAGGTGTTAGTGTGAAACACACTGGACTGTACTTATGAGGATTATACAGTTACCTCTTACCACACGTGCAGTTTTGTGCATCTCTATGTAACGAGGCTCTTAGCAGAGCCTTCCAGCCCCATGTTAGCTCTTGCACATGACCAGTTCTGTTTGGCATCTTAACAATGACTGGAGCCGTGGAAAGTAAGAGAAAACAGATGACGCTACAGTCGCAGCTGGTGTTAAACAAGGGTTTTGAACATGCCAGATAGCCTTGAAAAGGGTTAGGGTTAGGGTTAGATCTGTTGGTGATTGACTATTGATTCACTCTTCATGTGTTATATACAGTATAGTCTATTCGATTTACTCATGCAAAGTAGAAATATGGAGATATTCTCAAATCACACAATAAAATTTGGTTTTCATTCATGTTTCTACTGGTCTTTATGTATTAGATTAGCAGTGAGGCTGCTCAGTGTCTTCTGTTGGAACAAATTTTCCCTTAAGAGGCTGAGGTTCTGTATTTACATTTGCATTATACAGATAGTATGCAGTATACATCAAATATATAACAAATATAACAATCTGAGTTTATATTTAATTTCATTTTCCCATAAAAATCTATAGAACTGAACAAGTTGAATGTTGGATTTCACCACATAATGCTTTCAGCTGGTGACCAGCGCTTCCTTGAGTCTTGACCTTCTCTTCTATTTTTCCTTATTAAGAAAACAACCTTCACTTATAACATTTTTGATGTGTCATTTATTATTCCACTGAAAAAACACCCTAAATATAAATAAAATAAACATCTCAAAATATAATATATAAAAGCCTCAATGTGAAAGTGTTGGTCGGTAGAGCAAATTCAGCTTGTGGGTGCATGTGAGGCACACCATGTTTCTTTTGGTGTAACCTTGTACGCAATGCGCATTGGCAATCCAGAAAGGAGACCAAACTGATGCGTGTCTTTGGGTTTAATGTCTAATACATATCGCATATTGCTACCCTACTGCATCCCTGCTCATAAAACAGACACTGAAAATGTTAGTGAATTCAGAGCTGTTGCTATCTGCAGTTCCTCTCCATTCACACGTTAATCATGTGTAATTTGTTTTGTAACAATATTCAAATTTATACGATTTTCAAAGTTCTATATGAGGTCAGAATATTTTTAATGTAAATGCTTCAAAGAGAAATGATTAATGCATAAAGTATTAGAGAGTTGAGGGCTCACTTCACCATCCTGATGTCTGTCATATGCAGTGAGATGGACAAAAAATTAGATTCATGCTTCATATTCATGCTACATGCTTCATGCTACATATATATTTTTTAATAGAAATACCTCATGTTTGCAAGTTTTGTTTCCTTCTTTTTTTTCCAGTTTCTCTCTTATGACTGCAAAGTCTGTGATTTTCACGCCTAACATTTAGAGTCGTTAAGGCAAAACATGCTCTGTAGATTGTTGCAAATATGTATTTAACCTAAATAAAGTCACTTTAGAAGGAAGTGTACATGACAATTTGGTAAACAACCATCACATATAAACAACAGAGGAGAATTCCAAACAATTTCCCCAATACAATAAAAGGTGATTTAAAATGATGATCATCACAGTACCAGCTTTGTTAAAGGCAGAGAAGGCAAGGGTTGAAACAGGAAGTCATGATAGTTTTGTTCTGCTGTGATTCTTACAAAAGACATTAAGCTTTACTAAAGAGTTTTTCTTTAATTTACATGTTAATTATAATGGAAGATACGACTAACCAGGCCTCTGGAGAGGGCTTGCGCAACCTATTTTCGAACCAGCTGAAGCATTGGTTCTTCACTGATGAAGCATACTTCATTCTACAGAGGCATTAAACAGTTTCCATGCCAGAGAAAGCGGTTTGGATTTGGATGAAAGGATAAAAGATACACTTCTTTTATCTGAATGTTTATGATGT
Organism: Microctenopoma steveboyesi; assembly: GCA_032359275.1. Classification (NCBI taxonomy): domain Eukaryota; kingdom Metazoa; phylum Chordata; class Actinopteri; order Anabantiformes; family Anabantidae; genus Microctenopoma; species Microctenopoma steveboyesi. The sequence continues at coordinate 10,701,789 of JAUMHF010000021.1, forward strand.
AATATACCAGCAGGATAGAGATTTGAGGACGTGCTTAATCAAGATGTAATAATTACAATATGTAAATTTTTACTGAAGATACTTCAGTCTTCAGTGTCATCAGCTGCTGTAATTACTCAATTTAACACACATCTTTTTTGATGTGGTTGCTTTTCAATAGACCCATCTCATAGGCAGTATTTTGAACCAAGTCAAAAAAACTACAACCTAAACCTAAATATGTACAGAAATTATTCCACTTAGTAACTTCTGGCCTAATTTTATTCCCAAAAATGTGAACACAGTTGTTTGTTTGTTGTGTTTTCAATGTTGTTGTTGTGCTCAGGTGGAAAAAAAGAACGTTGTTTATGTTCTGTTCCTGGTGTAACATCATCTAATCAATGACAATTTAAAAAGGGAGATGTAACCATTAAGTAAAACTCGGTTCTCAGTGTAACCATCACTACAGCACTTAGTCTTAATTCTCAAATGGTAATCAACAGAGGTGACAACACACTCAACATAAAAAACTCATGTTCATCAAGCAGTTTCTCCCTCAGGTGGTCACTGAATGAACTACACTCTTTCGTCAGTCATATATTAGAATTTACTATAGCACTGCTGTAACAAACCTATTTCTGTGGTTGACATGTTCCTTTTAGAACTTTTCTTTAAACATTTTGTTGTATGTGGTGAACTGTAATGTCTATGAATTACCTCATTAGGAAGGTGTTATATTTATTGTACCTTGCCCTGCTCTATCCTAAAAAACCTGATTGAAGGTATGTATGTAAAATGTTAATCAGCTGACTCACTAGAATTTCCTTTCCTATCAATCAAATATAGTTTAATATTTTAGCTCTGAAATCTAGTAGATATATACTAAACTATATCAAAACCATATTTAATGTACTTACTGTAAGAGAGTAAACCAAGCTTTTGTTTATTCATGGATCACTCTTTGGAGTGTATATAAAATGTATATAAAACACAGTTTATCACAAAGAAGTCACTTCAAATTGCCAGATCATAGAACAATAATGGATTTATTAGGACACAGAGGTTTTCAACATCCAGTCAGTGGTATGGGGTACGTTACATCACAGGGTTTCAACCAACCAGACACTCAACAACAAACAGCATCACTAGACAAACAGTTAAAGAGAAGGTAAACAGTGCGACAGCAACTTGCAACCTGGTCCCCACAACACGCCAGATGCTCAGTCTCCCTCTTCACTGTGATATAATTTTTGAATATTAAACTAATGTCAGCAGACAAACAGTGGTAACCATTTCAGCATACATCCCAGGAAAGGAAATATCTGTGTGACATTACATGGAGCGAAAACGAGAGTGCACCGAGTGCCTTGTAATCTCATGTTTACCTGTATCAGTCCTGCTGTTGCTTACAATACTGCAAAAATTTAAACTTCCAAAATGAGGACTCTAAATGGCTCAACCACAGCACAGGGAGTTCACAGGGAAAATAAAAAGCAAAAGCTGTTTTCTGAGATGATTCTATTGAAGTTTAGCAGTAGATTGCATGTACAGTAGTTCTACTCTTCAGGAATCACCCAAACACAGACAAGCAAAGTTCACAACTCTTCTTCTGTAATTCAAAAGATAAATGTTTTTTACACATCTGTCCTTTATTATGGTTTGACATCTGTGTAGCTATAGAAAGTAAAGATAAAAAAGCAACAGCATTTCTTTTATAAACATGACAACTAATAGACAACATATTACAGTTAAAAAAAGTAAATGTACAAGTCGAATAAAAGCAAACAATAGACAATCAGATCTTCTGCTCCACTTACACAAGTGTCTATAAATAGAAAAAAAAACCTGTCTAGTTAAATATAATAATGATAATTTCACTTTTTTAAATTGTGTGCTTTCTTTGCATTTCAATAAACTTTTTTGTAACATTGACTTCATAACAGGACAGACAATACGACCTTTACTGATGAACCAGGAGATTGCATTATCAGCTCCAAATCACACTCAAATGCCCACACGTGTCCAGTTGTTCAGAACATAAGCAATACCAGCAGGAACCAGCAGAGGGTGAGAGAGCACTGTATGACTGTAAATGGTGCATTCCCTTTTACTGGCTGTATGAGCACTCTGTTCCTAAGAATCACCCCACCCTGTATATTTGTACATCTATCTGTGACAAACATAAAAAACTAATAATTCATGGGCAAAAAGCAAATATTTTAATCAATTTACAGCATGTATTTTAAAAACACTGCAGAATGTACATACTGACAGCAGATATGTCAGTACCTGGTTAACATGCTAATGTTTGTTGTTTTTTAAATCACATACGTTTTAGCAAGCACTACATGGTGCTTCATTTCTCAATCCAAAACCCTTTACAAATATTACGGCCTGTTTTTTTTTTTAAAAAAGCCCATTATTGAAATTGTTTGTGCATTTTTACCAAGGCAGCATTCGCATAGTTTTACTGTCTCCTAGTATAAGTTGGATATTATAGTACAATACATGCAGAACAGAACTGGCTCTTCGGGATGCGGATAACTAGGTCTCTAGACTAGAACTGTCAAAATGACAAAAGGAACAGTAGATATGGGTAGAGTAGATGTACAGATATTACCCTGTGCAAGGAAAAACAACAGTCATCACAGTATAATTGACTCTATCAACAAGATAAGAAAAAGGGGAAGGGGCAGGTAGGAAGGAAACCGCTAGGATAACAGTTTATCACTACATCTACTCTCAGGGTCCTCTGGGTGAGGATCACATCGCAAATTTGAGGAAAAGGTACTTTTCAGTGGGTTTCAAAAAAATACAACCGTCCAATCAGGCATCAACAAAAAACAGTTCAGAAAAAAAACTGTGTTAAAATGAAAATTTGTTTCAAAAACACAATAAAACATTTGTTCAGCCATTGTGATCTGTTCATCAGCAATCGGAGCACAATTATACGGCACAATTATCAAAGGGATTCTAAGCACACAATACAATGTGAATTTTACACAGCCAAAGAATATATTTGTAGTTTACTGGAGGGGATAAAAAGATGGTTTTTGATCTTTACAAGTGCCATTCACATCAACTCTTAGCCTTTTTATTAGCATGTACAAGATTAACGCTTAAAAATGACTAATATACTATGTACAAATTACCCATAGGATTCTTATTTTAGTTGCTACGTTAGTTTTCTGCATTTCGTTTACAGGACATGAAATAGAAATAGCCACATTAGGTCTGGCTACTGTGATTATGCAGGATGGCTTGTTTAGTTGCGTACTGATTAATCATTTTTAAGACTTAAGACATCATCTTCATGCCAGGATGCTTGTATTATTAACAGTGAATGTCATAATTTTCAAATTAATATTTTATGCAAACATATGACAAAACTCCTTACAAGGCTTCTCTGGGTGATGCAAGGCGTTAATGTTTGCCATTATCTTCTCCAAACCCTACATGCACAATTATATAATGTTACTTTAATGTCCAACATCCACTGAGTTATAGTACAAACAGAAACTGTGGCAACTTCAAGTGAGTTTCTATCGATATTTTTTAGCCTGAATGTCTATACTAGTCCAAATTAGGTGTTTCATACACAAGAGCCAAAGTGACTGAAAGATCATCAGGACAGTGTGTACTGGGTGGAAATTTAAACCAAACTTCACACAAGTATTGCTTTACTTGTATTCAATGTATCTCTGAAACGAGAACATGACAACAACAGAATTTCTTATTGAGGTAAAACTGGAAAATATGTATTTTTTATACATATTTAAATCAAGTTTCAAAAAGAGTTAAGCTTTACACTATCGCACCTTTACAGCTTATTCCACCTTTTTATCACCATGGCAACATATCACAGCTCCTTTCAGGAGCTTCCTGAATATATAAATTAAGTCAGGCAGAAAACAGAGAGGAAAATATCCATATCTGCTTTTCACACACGAGCAACCACTTCCATAAGCCTCCCTCTCACTAGAAAAGATTTTCATCCTTCACACCTGAACGATTCCACCTTTGCTACATGGTACCAGACTTATCACCAGCATCACTGGACGCACTCAGATTAGAACCAGGAGATGCGTTGTTACTTGTATATATCTTTTCAGTGGGAGTTACAGCGGGACTGCCGACTCCTGAAGAGCTTGAACTGCTCGAGCGGTGTTGCGTTGGGGGTGGGCGCACCGGTCTCATGGGAGGTGGGCGTAGCTGAGCCCCAACCAACCTGGCGGAGAGAGCAGGTTTGAAGGTGGTCATCATCTCAGACGTAGAGCTGCTGCTGCGGCGCATGGCTGCATCTGGGTCACGAATCATAATCGTATGCAGTGGGCTTCCGGGCTCTGAGCTAACCGGGTTCTTCATGGGTTCCAGGGTGTCCAACACCACATCAGGAGCCTGCTTAACAGTGTTTTGTCGCTCCAGCTCACGTAGCTCATGGAGTGCTGTAGTCATGGTCTTCTCTATGTCCTAACAGAGAAAAAGTAAAGATGAGGAAAACACCAAGGTCCTGGGTACTTGAAGGCAGAAGCATGCTTATGATCCCACCGAACATCAAGCCTGCAATAACTTTTCTAACTGATACTGCGGTTTATTCTCAGCTCTCATTACCAGACAACAATGATCTAACTTTCTAATTGTCTGAAAGTTTATATCCCGTCATTTACTGATGACACACCGAACAAAACATAAATTATATAAAAACTAGATTTCTTGTTATTATTTTGCCCTATTCATTCTTTCCATTCATTGTTTCCAGATATATTCCTGAGACTTATTCTTGTTTGCTATCAATGATTGTTTCATATTCTCAACAATTCAGAAAGATATGCGTAGCTTGACAGATAGCTCGATGCTGGATGACAGACAAACAAGAAAATACCACAGTATAAAGCAGGGCAGAAAATACTCGAGTGAACTAAACTGAATACTTTTGTTTTTGCTCCCATTTTTCATGAGCTCAACTCAAACATCTGAACATTTTACTACATACACAAAAGACCCATGACTCTCAAATATTGTTCTCAAATCTGTCTACATGTGTGGTATTGAGCACTTCTCCTTTGCCGAGATAATCCATCCCACCTCACAGGTGTGGCATGTCCGCAATATTTGAGAGTCATGGGTCTTTTGTGTATGTAGTAACATGTTCAGATGTTTGAGTTCAGCTAATGAAAAATGGGAGCATAAAAGTGTTGTGTTTATATTTTTATTCAGTGTACATAAAATGGGGCGGCATGATAGCTCAGTGTGTAGAGCAGTTGTCTTCCAACCTAAGGTTCAGTGGTTTGATTCTCTGTCTCCACAAAGCTACATGTTGTGGTGGTACAGCTACATCTTGGACAAGACACTGATGCCCTGTAGTAGCGCAGAGACAGGTCTAGCAGCTGTCCAAACAACAATTTCTCAATAGAGGGGATCAATAGAGTATTCATTAATATTATTATTGTTAAAAGGCTCTGTGGTCACATGTTTAAAAAGCCATCGGTTGATAACTAAGCCTTACTTCAGCCAGAGCCTCTGTCTCCAGTGATTTGTGGTCGCCGAGGCTGCTGTGACGAGTAGCCCCTGGCACTGGCCTCAGTGGGTGGCCCTCAGGATAGGCCTTCCTGTCTGCATAATTGATGCTTCCTGCACTGCCAAAGGTACCAAGCCGCCTCTTTTCTGGGCTTTCCATACGAGTCTTGCTTATGGACATCTTATGGGGACTGCTGGGACAGGCTCCAGCTCGTGGTGGGGTGTCAGCCACTCTGGTTGGGCTCTGGGTCTCTGGACCACTCCGGTGACGTGGGATTGCAGCACCATCAGATCGCAACCTCACCCTGTAGAGAAGGATCAGGTCAGAAAAAGCAGCCAAACCTAAAAATCTTGAAGCCTAGGGAAGTCTTAAAGGTTTCAAACAAAGGGAAAAATGCATTTCTAATTTCTATCCACCTCCCCATGCCTCCTCCAAAGCTGTAATCAGATGACTGTTCACATGGTGACGGGAGGTCATTTCTACACGAGCCTTTTTCATCCAGCAGTGGGCCACTGCTCGCTTCACTGTCTGCTTTCTGGCTCAGATTATCTGAGAACGCATCATCCCTAAAACAGCAGAGAGACTGGTGATGAGCATCAGATCTGCACATGAAGCACACAGAGTGTACAAACTTAAATGAGTTGACAAAAAATGTATCATAATGTTATCACTGATGATAATTTGTGACTAAACCTTGAAAGAGAGATACTGATCCTAAATGTAATTAGGTGACAGCTACTAAGACACATCCTGCTGTTACTCACATGTCTTGTACTACAATGTACTGATGTGGGATCAGACCATCCACACCATTATGGCGGCCCTCCCACCAGTCTTCAGAGGCTCGGTGATACAGAAGAAGAGAAGCACCCTTCTTAAAGGACAGCTCCCTGGGACTGCGCCCCACATAGTCAAACTTGGCAATGGCCTCGATTTGTTCTACTTCTAAAAAGCATAAGCAGAACAAATAGACATAATGAAAATTCTTGTTTTATAAACCATAACATTTATGAACAATGATCTTACTGAAGGTTCAGACATAAAAGACAAATCTATTTATTTGCTAAAGAGAGATATTCATTGCTCTACTAAAACATAGTGTATGTGTTTCTCATTTAATCTTGGCTCCATTTACATAATTGCCACCCACAACAAAAATATTGTATTGTCTTAAAGGTTTAAACTCAATGTATTTCTCTTTATGCTGTAAATCCCATTTTACCCAGCAACAGATACAAGGCTGAACTAAAACTACCAATAAATGAATTATATCGTTTTATCTTTATTATTTAGTTGAAAATACAAAACAGATATTACTATTGCAGAATGTTTGAAATGTCTAAAATGAAAAAGACTGAGAGTGTGGTGTATTTCAACAGTCCAACCAGCAGAGGTCAGTCAGATATAACCCCGTATTTAACATGAATTATCTCTGAGCAAGAAAATTCCAATTTTCTCAATATTACTTTTTAAAGAAGTGGAAGGACATTTAAAACAGCTGAGTTTTACTGAGAGACAAGACTGAAACGCAGCTTTGTTTACAGCTGTAATAAAACGTCACAGCATGGTTGGTTTGTTCTCGTGAATCACAACGTCTACCACAGTTTATAGTGTCACGCAGGACTTCCAGTCTTAAGACAATGAAGAGGAAAACCTACAGCAGGCAATCAGCCATTGTTGTCTTCCCCAAGAGCTAGAAAAGGAGGAATGGTCAACAGTCATTGCGAATGCAGCCCTCAGCACAGATAAAACTGAGAGATAAGGTCCTACCACTGTGTGATTCATAGACCTGCCTGTTCACTCCACACTGACAGCACAGAGCATATTCTGCGTAATACCTGTGCTTTGGGTTTTGTGCCTAACCGAGTTATGTATTCAAAGCTCAAAGGAGAAATGGGGATATACTGCACAGAGGAGAAAGTCCCAAGAGAATTGCTGACTCATGCTGAACAAAGAGCGAAGAGAGAGAAAGGGGGCAGTGAAAGAGAGCCAGCAAGGACACACACACACACACACACACACACACACACGCAGATGGATCAAAGAGGCAGTGCTGCATGCCAACACTGTTTACTCAACGCGCCTTCAGCTTCAAATATCACATAAGCCTTTGCGATCATAAGCTGTAGCAAACCTTGCTCACCCTTAGTCAAAAGCACTTAATAAAAGAGGTCAGTGTCTACTTAACTCTTTCTGATTAAGAAAGGCTGTTAAAAATCACACCATACATACACAAGATTGCCAAAAGTATTGGGACGCCCCTGCATAACAATGAATCCTGTGCAATGAGCTGGTTGCATAGGTTTGCGTGGAGCATAGGTTAACTTGACTGGCCTGCATAGAGGGGGTGCCTTCAACCCGACAGAACACCTTTGGGAATAATTAGTGAGGAAATTGTGAGCCAGGCCCTCATATCCAACATCAGTGTCTGACCTCACAAGCCACTGAAGCCATTAAAGTTCCCATTTGTGCAAAAGTAAGAGTCCCAATGCAATGCAATGCAAACTCTTTGCCAAAATGTGAAAAGCTTTTGAATGCTTCTCCCTAAATAACTACAGTATCAGAGGAACCATTTTTCATCAAAACACAAAAAATGAGTTGAATTATGAACAGTATCATCAAAGAAACTGCATCTGATCCTATATTATTCCACATTTCAGACTGATCAACACCATCATTCCCAGATCTCTGCTGCTAGAACAAACTTAGCTAATAACAAAGCATCATCATAAAAACAATGAAACTATGACCGACAGACCTTCATCACTAGTGTGTGGTTCAGTGCCATTGTCGGCTTCATCAATATTCCCTGGTTCGCTGTGAGGGCTTTCACTGCAGAAACAAATCAAAAGTGAAGTCAGTCATTTGACCATGACAAATATAGTACATTTAAAAACAACAAACATGTTTAAGCAGGTAATTTATGTCATAGGTCCCTCTTAAAATAAATACAAATCAGAGGTGTTAGGAACTCCCAGTACAAGATCCATAACTGTCCCTGACAGCTTACACTCACCAGTAGTCCTCCCCTCCAGCCATGCATTTTTCATACATTGGGCCATCCAGCTCCCGATGACTGGGAAAGATGGCTTCATTGTGAATGATGATGGTCTTTATAACTTCGTTAACATGTGCCTGGCACGCTACGGGATCCTGGCCGTCTGGGATGGGCATCAGGGTCGGACCAAAGCAGATAGCCAAATTGTATGGATCCATCATATTCTCGTCACTGTACTGGGAGAGGCTGAGGAACAAAAAACACTGCACTCGATTGTGCATCTTAGGTAACATTTTGCTAAAAAAAAAAACCTTTGTTAGGCAAACCCAGTAAAATGGGAAATAATCACATGCATCATTGTCAAAGACATTGCAAGTCTGAGAATTTAAACCACATCATCAACATATCATATATTTTTTCTGTCTTTGAACCTGACTGTAGCTATTCTGTGTTTGCTTAAAAATAAAGTTCTTCAATATGCATTTTTCACTAATATAATTCTTAGTAAGGTGCTGGATGCAACGTCGTTGCCTCTCTGGTAAAAATAACAAATAAGCTGTGGGTTCTAATTAGGTATAATCCAAGTCGCTGCAAACTCACTGATCGAGAAACGCAAACAGGTATCTCATGACAATTATGACAGTCCGAGGGAGAGTCACAATAATCTGCTGGATGTGGTGTGCTCTCTCAGCTCCAGACTCCAGCTCTGAAACACACAGGACAGAGAAAAAGATGAAGTATAATCGGTCTACACTGTGAAGAAATGGCAGATGTAAAAGCACCAAGCCTGCAACAACAGTGTTTACTGAAAGGTGGGCTAAGCAAGACTTTAGAACAAAAAGTCTGAAATGAGGCTACAGAGCTGAATCAAAAAGCAGGGGAAATTGTGAAAACTGTTACTTGACACTTTAATAGATGCCCCCTTCAGCTTTTCACCAGACCTCTAAGGCAAACTGAGTGATCAAACTATTAGAAACAGCAGGAAAGTCATTCTGCGGTGAACTCCAACATGTGGCCCAGACTCGTCTCCTTCTTCGAGCTTTCTGTTAAACATCAGGCGGAGAACTCTGGTGTTATGATTGCTTCCATGTGCTGCTCCGCATGCGTTTATCTTCTTCAGCCTCTGAGGTTCCTTGCTAGGTGTGTTTTCTCTTTTCTATTTGACCAGTCCACTCTTCATTACTGTGATTGTTTTGAATGTTTCCTGCTGTGTGTGACTCACTGATTGTAGAGATGAAGTCCAGGAACCGCTCCTTTGGGAAGAGAGGGTTCTCCAGTCCCCTGAAGTACAGCTTCAGCACCCCCGCCACTGAGTTAATGTCGTGCTCATTTTGGTCGTCAACCAAGGGATCTTCACCTGATTAAACGAAACACGTGTGCAGGCGTCTCATGACTTGAAAAATGTGTTTCTGCGGTTGAATTATCTGTGACATGAAAACAGGGAATATAATGTTCACGTCTTTGACTCACCCCTCTCAAATGAGTTTTTAATATCATTGACCTCCACCTGTGATCCTGGCACACGAAATATGCCTTGCTGCTGCAACCCTGAAAGAAATACAACCCAGAATTTACAGATGCAGAGTTCCGTTAGCAGATCTCAACATTATATCCAAACCCCATTGCCAGCTTCATGAAAACAGACTGGAAACACATAACACAGAGCAGGAAATGTAATCTAGTCATAAAGAGAGATGCGTATTTTTCCAGGAGAGGGCCCCTCAGTTAGGCTGTAGCATATGGTTTCAGTTAGAGGGCTCCTAATCAGTTTTCTGGAGTTTCATGAGCTCCAGATCCATAGGAAAGGCCTGTAGGCAACAGCAGTGAGCTGAAGACAGACTTGAAGGTAGACAGGGAGGGGTAATAAAAGGGGTAGGAGTTAGGAGTCACTAAACAAAGACCAATGGGAATTTCAAAACTGTGTGTGTGATCTATTGGTATAAGCTTGTCAGAAATAGAGCATGTCAGTCGGTACCTGCAGCTATTTGGGAAAATAGATTGCCTCATCAAACAGCTGTTGTGTTGGGCTAAAGGAATCTTTCAAAGGCCTTCATCCTTTCTCTGCCCTTTCCCTCAAAAGTGACACAGGCAGTATGATGTGAGACCTACCATATAGATTGATGTATCTGATACAGCTTTCAACAACAAGTGGAATCGGTTGACCTGAATCCTGAAATGAAATATATGTCAAAATGTATAAAAGGCCAGGCAGATAAAAGCAATCTGTATGAACAGCAACTGATTCATCCTTCCACAAATAACAAAACAATCTAATTACTGAGCCTTATAGCTCATACATATTTTGTTCAGACTGTCAAATGCACAAGTACAAGTGTTAAAATGCAGAATACAGGAATCTAGCAGCATGCATGTGAAGCTGAAGCATCGGGCAACAAATGACAACTATTCCAGTTCCAGTGTTTTTATTCTGTCTTGTGACGTGACCTATGCTCTCTAACATCAGAGGTACCTGAATGCGGGTACGGGCATTCCTTCTTCCTCTGGACCAGAAAGCAGCAAAGCACAGAGAAGCAGAGGAAGATAGGGCAGAGAAGCATAACGTTAAAAAAGCTCAGATGACGATTAACCTCGCTGGAGGTTACAGAAGGTTAAACACGGGCACTGGCACTAGGAAAGTTATAGAGATGCACTAAAGGATTGGGCGTAGTGAGGCACGAAGCAAATCCACTGCTGTCTCCTGTGTTCCCTGTTATCCAAACAGTGGCTGGATTTAGAAACGCAGTATAGCTAGAGATGATACATTTTTTATAGGGGAATAAAGAGACAGGTGACTGCCGCTCTACCTGTCTGCACTGGCAGAATCACGGTGGGAGGGAAAGGGATTAAAGGTTAAACATAGGCGTTACATTATGAGCGAGGTCAGTTGAAAGAGAGAGGAAGGAACAGACGGGCAAATGAGGAAGAGAATGAGAGCAAAGGCTGTCCTCCCCTCCTTTTCTACAGGGGCCGCTCAGCCATACTCCACCAGAGGGTACCTTGATGAAGTTCTCCATATTGCCATTAAACAGCTTATGGTTATACATGGAGCGTGGCCTAGGTTTCCGCATTTTCTGTGGTTTAGGGGGAAGGGTGGGGGGCCTGGGAAATGGTGGACAAAGGGAACAAAAACATTCACATTGTGTGAAATGAAAGAACTAAAAGTGGTCCAAGAACAGTGAATGAATGTCCACAAAAGGCAGGAATTTTAATTTAAAAGGTGAGAAAAACCAAAGATGGGACATTTTGTCAGAGATCTTCATGTTAATTAGTCAGGTATAATTTATTTTGACAATTTTGATGAGATTCCACAAAGAGTCATTTTAATATTAATGGAATCCTTTTATTTTATTTATTTATTCATTTTTAAGATTGATATAATTTTACTAATACTTTTGTCACTGAAAAGGCGTGCAATATGACCATAACAGTATGATATAAAATGTATTTTAAAATATTTAGATCTGCATGTATTATGAGATATACTATTTTATTTGGTGTGTCAACAACTACTTGTATTTGTTGTCTCTTTTCAATACTGTCATGAAATATTCTGAAGGTGTCAAATGGATTAAACAGAAACAGTTCGCTTTTCAAATGAGATCTTACCTTGTAGTTCCACACTCAGCTCTTTCCCCTGTGGAAAGAAATAACACAAGAGGGACATGTGAATGCTGGTGTCTTTATGGTACACATTATACAGACTCCAGTCAGTGTCCAGCCTCAGAGAGGGGTTTGATGACAGACAACACAACTATTGAGGGAGAGATGAATGGAGCGGCGCTAACACCATAGATAAAGCTATTGAGGAGTCATCGCTGAAAAGCTCAGGGAACCCAGAGGACACTGTGGGGTTACTGGCCTCCTGTCAGAACTAAGAAAAGGAATCGGTGGCTGCAGGGTGTGGGTGTGTGTGTGTGTGTGTGTGTGTGTGTGTGTGTGTGTGTGTGTGTGTGTGTGTGTGTGTGTGTGTGAGTGTGTGTGTGTGTGTGTGTGTGTGTGTGTGTGTGTGTGTGTGTGTGTGTGTGTGTGTGTGTGTGTGTGTGTGCGTGCGTGTGACAGGGAGGGAGGGGTCTGTCAGTGTTTAGACTAAGCAATGTCTGGACTGGCTCAATGAACCCATTGTTATAGGTTTCTAAGATGCTCAAACATATATGTTCTCATGTACAGAATGTTTCTAAAATCAAAAATCAAGAGTGAGTGATTGCATCAATAACTTGAGGGAATTTAAAGGACAGAAAAAGCAACAATGACTCTAAAGCATTTGAACATAATTTCTTCACAGCACTGAACAATGGACAGAAAGAGCAAAGGCTAAGCCATTTCTCAGCACAATATTCTGGCAGATGGGGACATGGTCTCTGGAGCATTCATGTGAAGAAACAACAGCACGTTTCCTAGACATCTTTCCTCTGAGTGATAACCCCGCCTACATCAGACCAATCAACCTCAAAATTACAGTTTCTCAAGAATAAGCCAAAGCGTTTCTGTTGATTAGATCTATCGGTGATAGAGGAGATATGCGCTTTAAAGACATACAAGGTTTCAAGAAAACATCTAATTCATTAAACTGGGAGCTGGTGACTCCTTAGTTGGACATAAGGGCTGACAGATATCCTAGCAACATCTTCTCTGTTGCCAAAGCTTGACATTATGTTATTATTAATACATGCAGCAAGATAGAAACGCCATGTGGCACTCACCACGGTCATGCTCACATACAACCATGCACATATACAAACACATTATTCTGGGTGTGAAGCAAACGAGCTAATGAATCCCACTCAGCCCTGATTGATCAGCTGAATAATTAAACAGGGGCGCTACCAAGGAGACTCCATATGTTCATAAACTACCACGGGTATGCAAACAAATCTGTCCAGAGAATTATGTCAACCACAAAGTGTCACAGTTGTTTGCGCCAGCTCAGAAGGAATAACAAGCACATGTTGGGATCCTTAAATCTTGACAAAGCACAATAAATCATTAATTAAGACTTAAGTATGGAAGTGAACATGTGTGTCTCGCGTCCTCAGCTGGTTGCCCCTGATGCAGTTTTCTATCATCATGCAGGAGCAGCTGCAGAAATGGGCAGAGACCTGGCCTTTGTGATTGATTGGGCGTAAACTGTTCACGGCTGAGGTGACAACGGGACCCCTTGGGAAAGGGAGGGGCTGAGGGATGTCTTTCTTTCATAGCCTGGAAATGTAAAGCCTCCCTGAAGCCGGAATAACTGGATAATGTGAACACCAGTGGAGATGCGTAGAAATGGATACCGCAGAGTGAATGTGGTCTCTTATTTGTGAGGTAGTTTACATTTAAATATCAACACTTATTTCTTCTTTTCTTGCCTTTGGCCTAGAAATCTATGTCTGAGCAGCCTCCTATAACTCATTCCCTGCTGGTAAATACATAAAGATTACCCAGTATCAAACCAGCAGCAGAGCTAAGTCAGGTCATATTTACAGGACAAGACACCTGATCAGACATGCCATTAAAAGACAACATCAAAGAGAGATGATAAGGCTCTACCTTCACCCAGCGTCTGCTTCAGTAAGTCATGCTTGGCCTGCAGCTTAATGATGAGGTTACTACCATTCAGATACTCCTTGAATTTCTAGACAGAGAGATGCAGACAGAAATGTATAAAGAGCAGCATTAATCCAGTTTAACATGCTGCTCAAATCATCGTAAATCAAGTCTGTTCTAGATTTAATTTAATATCGTTTTTCAGGGCATGAGAAAATGATGACTCGCAGCTTGTTTAGGAAAAACTGTTCAAAGCTACAGCCCACAGTGGGCAGGGCGACAGCCATAAAAGTAGTTTGGACAGTCAAAAAGACCAAAATCACCATAAACTTACTGAAAAGTAGAACATTTCAGTCTCCTGTTGATTTGACCTCCTCTTGGCTACATTCAGCTTGCTCATGTAGGATTCAGAGGCCACAGATTTAATTGATTCAGTGGAGCGACTATGTTGGAAGGCATCTGACACGTCAAAGTCCTCCACCGTCAGCATGTCCTGCAGCGTTTGCATGGTAGCATCCAAGGTCTTTCTCACCTGCAGAGACAGGATGGAATAACGAAAGGAACGAAGATGACAAATGGATCATCGCGCCATATCTCGCTCAGCCTTGTTTTTTTTCCCTTCGTCAGGGCAAATCATATTTCTTTCAAACGCCTTAATGGAAAGGAAGTAACTGATAGCATTTTCAATGGCAAAAGTAAAGAAAAAGCATATATATATTAAAACAGGATGGTCCTTGAACAATAAGTAACCTTGAATTGCACTGTAACACCAAACAGCATCAGAACAGGCTGCTGGTGAAGCACACGTATGAGCTGACAATGAAGAGTGCACAAGCTGTGCAAGCATAAACCAAAGACAACTTATTGTTTAGAGCTGAGACTGATAAAATGCATTTCCAGCAATGGGATGCACGAGACAAGGAAACAGCAGAGTCACTGGCAACAGACTCGGTTATTAATGTCTCCATTTGCACCTTTATATCTGTATCTCCCAATGAGAATGCGCTCTCCTCATCGTCCAATCGTCAGTTTCATATGTAACATCATAAAAAACACAACCTTGGTGTTGTGACCATCTAAATGTATTCTCAGCTCCTGGAGAGCAGGGGTCATTGGAGAGTAACTGCGATAAGAACAGATGGTGATGTGGCCCTCCTACTTGGCTCTGGGGAAAATGAGACAGGGCTCTCTGTTTTAAAGGGGGTGGGCCTGAAAGTGAGGGGTGGTTGTGGTGCTGGCCAGACACAGACACCTCATGAATCCTCACCTCCTCATTCTCAATCTTTAGCGTGGTTAAGCGTGACTGCAGCTGGTGGTACCGCATCAGCAGTTCAGTCTGGACCGGCTGCTGGGCGCTCACCTGACACACCTGAGGAAGTGGGAAGAGACACAACGGATCAATCTGAGGCTTAAAGGCTCCTTTTAGAAGCATTATTTATTCCAGCTGGTGCTAAAAAAAGCATCACACCTCATCTCCCATGTGTGGCAGGTACTCAAAGCGCATTGGAGGACAGAACACCTGGTTATGCATATCCATGATCTTGTGCTTGTCACTGCGGGAGTCCAGGTTGTCCACTGCGTTCTCTATGACATCCAGTCCCTCGTGACGTGACGTCTCCAAGTTGTACTCGGCAGATAAGTAGGTTCTGAAGGCGCGTGCTAAGCTGGCGTGGTAGCCCAGGTCACAGCACTGTGGAGAGAAAATATCTTTTAAATAACCAGAAAGGTACTGAGTTGGAAAAAGGTGCAGATGCAGAAATACTGTACAGGTTCCTGAACAATTAAGGCAATTCTGTTTTATGCAAAGAAAACATCAGGCTCAGAAACAGCGAGTCTCTGAAAGTTTTAAGTTTTGAGTTTGACCTCTCCTGATTGTGGTTAGTGATTGTGTGGTCAGATGCGTGTTTTGCTGCAACCATTTCCCGCAGTCGTGTGGTTTCCCAACTACACCCAAGTGGAGTTCACCCAGCAGGTGTGAAGTTGCTTTTTAGCTTGAAACATTAATATAAATGTATCGGGGAATGTAAAACAAGTTAAAATGCCAATCTGAGTTGTAAAGCCTGTTAGTTTCGGCACCTTTGTTCATGTTCAGTCCTAGTTTGTGGACTAAATCCCAAATGACACCCTGCTACAGGTTATCCTTCAGAAATAGAAGTGGAGTTCACAGTATTACAGGAGCTAGCACAGTAGGACACCAAGGATAATTACAGAGTCTTATCACGCTGAGCGGTATGAAGTAACCTAATTAAGCAGAGGATGGTAGTGAGGGGGTTCAGACCGAGCCTTGAGGAAACTGACAGCTCTGTGAATCACTAAGTAAACGCTCTTTAGCACTATTTAGCACCAAGGAAGTAGTTTTTCTACTCTGGTGCACAATCCTCATTGCACCACTCAGTCAAAGTGACTCAGAAGACTTAAGGGAATAAATTAGTTTCTTTTTAACTAAACAAACAGAGTGAGAACACATTTAAAACCATCCACAGCAGCATACAGTGGTAGATGACCAGGGAATATCAGACACAAGCTTAAAATTACTACTCAGATTTTAAAATGTCTTATCTGTAGGTGTCTACATACTGTATTTACCTACCTACAGAAATGATACACTTTCTTCATGCATTCAGTTTAGCATGCTCTAATGATGTCTGCTAAATAATGACACAACTAAAGACAGAGAGACATATCACGTGTGTGCATATCTAAAAGGAGCAGGATACAGAACACTGTGTAAAATTATCAACAACAGCTTCTTCGTCTGTTTGTTTGTCTGCAGACTAACTGGTAGCAGGTCACCGGGGCTGTGAGCCCAGTGTCAACCACATTAACCACATTCATGCCTGTAGAAACACAGCCTCTGCTCAACAGCTGACAGTGACTCAAGTCCAACCATTAGTGATGTGCTAAACAACACTGACTTTTTGAATATTAGTAATGAGATTTTGAGATTTTCAGTTTGCATTTTTTTATTTACAATAAACAGACTGAGGCATCTTCTGTAGGTGTTAGAAATGCTGCTTCATCTAGTTTGTTCAGTGAAAGGGAAGACCACAAAGGACACGCACACACACAGCAGACAATAGAAAGTGTCGGTTTGTGTGTGGCCTTCCCTTAGTGACACTTGAGAGACAATCACAAAGACAAGTTGTGTTTGTCCCTGCAAAGCTCCCAAAAGCAGCATCAATAAAAAACAAACGAATGAGGACAGAGGAGAGTGAAGCAGAAATCACTCTGTCAGCACTAATGAAGTCCCCTGAAAACTCCAGTCAAAAATATCCTGTGTAGAACCACACTAGTACCACTCAACACATTTTCACATCAACACCAATCATGCACCAGCACATCAGTGTTAAGTTTGTTATGCAGAATTTAATACCCCCCCAAAAAAATGATGGCAACATACATTTATTGGGACCAACAGAGCATGTTGGCCAACAACCAACAGTCTTGTGAGTGAGTGAGACACAGGAACAGATGGTGAGAAAAGCGACAGCACTGCGGAGTTAAGTCAACAACAGAAATCCCAGCTGAGAGATGTAAACAAACACATGTGCACAGTGCATACTTACATCAATCATATCAGAGACGTCGTGGATATAATATTTAGCCACAACTGCATTTGTTGCTGCCAGGTTCAACAAATAGTCATTCCGGGCTTTTGTGCATTTCAGCTTATTCTCTGAGTACTTGGCTTGCCTCTGGGGAGGAGATAAAAGACAGAGCAGATGAAAGAAAAAAAAAAAAGCACCATTGCAGGAAAATAAAGCAGTAGGTTGCATGTGAGTGTGCGCTCAGGCAGCTGCAGGTTTAGGACCACGAGACAGGTAGGGAGGCAAAAAGACTTTGGGGAAACAGGGGCTAGAAACTGCTTCTAAAGCAGTGTGTGGCACAGTTAGGTTTGCATTTAAGTCTTTATTCAATTTTTTCCACTGCTGGGACGAATGTGGGTGCTAACAAAGAGAGACTTGAGCTTTTGTGGCTGTGCAGTTTTACAGCATGTTTATTATGAAGTTTAACTTTAAAAGGAATGGTTTGTAACATGTACCAGAACCTCCAAAGCAAACTAAAACATATTACACCGTCTAAATCTATACAATTTTTAAATAACGCAATAATTAAACTGTTAGTATTACAAAAAGAATCATCATTCTAAAGCAGAGTCTTTTGCCCATGATGTAAATTGGTTGTTTGCACATTTCACTATTCTCTATTTCCAATTTCACAAAGCCATTATAATGTAAATGTCAGCACTGGGTTGGGGGAAGAGAGATTAACTTCTTTTTGTCCCCTTTCTTTTCCAGCCTGTTTGCATGCAGGGTAATGGACAAAAGGAACACACGGGGAAAGGGGAGAATATTTACTGCCATGCAGTGTGCAGTTCTCAAGCCACGTGGCACCTCTAAAGGTACAAGCCTGGGAAATGCTGTCTTCCTCACAGCTTTTCAATTTCCTGCACCTGAGAGATAACAACTATCTTATTGACATGGACAAAATCAAGAAATTGCTAAATAAAAATGCATCTAGAGTAGGGCGCTCCAGAGGCCACTGCTGGCGTAGAAGACTTTACACAAACAAAAAGTGAGAGGAAAATGGAAAAAGAGCTGTGTTTCTGGCCAATTTGGAGTTTGCTCAGTGTGTGTCTGGCTGCAGACCTACAGTCTGTCTACTGCTCTCATAACAGAGTGAGTTAGTTCTCTTTAGCTTTAGCTCTCTATTCATTTTGAGGAGAAGCCCCTTAAACGCTAGGACTCAAACAGGGCAACGTAAATGTGCTATCCTTATCTCACCTTCTCTTTCATCTTTTCAATTTTCCTGACTGAGCTTCGCCTCGGCTGACGGTCCTCATGGCGCAGTAGGTTGACATTGAGGTCTCCGGACTTGCTGAACTGCTTTTCCTCCTGCTTCTCTGCGTCCTTCAGCTTGCTCTCTGCACTGATGCTCTCAGTGTGGTACATGTGATATGTTTTCATCACCTGCAGGAGGAAGTAAATTCAGGAGACCAACCATTATCAGACCATCACAATTTACAACATTATGAGCAGAACTAACAAATTAGAAATATGCTTCACACATGCTGCTGAACAATAGGATATGCCTGTTTGAGCAATCGTACATACAGCTGACAGAGAAAAGCAAATCCAGGGGCAACTGTTGCTTAATGTGTTGTTAATGTTCTATTTCATGATTTATTCACATTTTACTGGGTCAGTTGGTAAATTGTACAGAACTATTAAGTCAGATATAAATATTATCAAATATTAACTGAGTTTATTTTCTATAATGTGAGTATTATCTGCTTTTCCTTTCACATCAAAGTGTTTCTGTATATTGGTCAGACACCAGTCTGGGCTCTGAGAAACGTTTTAATAGGGCTAAACAAAGAGTTGATTAATAAAGAAGGAATTGAACAAATGAATCTAGAATTATTGGTAGTTGTCTAAATAAAGAATAAATAGTGACTGGACTGTCAAGCAAACGTCTGTGACCTGTAGTAGGAAGGAATCGTTAGGACTTTATCAGCTGTAGGGGTGTTCAGGGTTGGGAATTGTAAAAGGACCCATAAATCTGTCCGACTCAGGAACTGCTAAATATACCACCTCTTTCTAAAAGGTGAAAGAGGCTTTTAAAATAGTTTTTAAGAGATGGTTTGACTTTAGAGGAGAATGTTGTTTTTACTAGGAGATAATTGGCATACAGAGGATTGTACAAGTCACTTTTACAGGACAAACTCCCAAAACCTTCCACGAACGCGAATGCCTTTTCTCCTGGGACTGTATAACAATTCACAAACAACCCATAGAACTGATGTGATTTGCTGGATCACTGATGTTGTGTCGTGTCACTGCCATACTCCCTGATGTGACCAACAATAAGGTGGAAAGACGGAAACGTCACATTTGTAAAGTTCTCTCTTTCCAAAATCTGGTGTGATTTTTGCTTTTTCACTGAGGCCTGGTGGATCGATGTGAGGCGCCAATACAGTGACGACACAGATGTCACTACATGTGGAATAAATAACTTATTATATATAATAATAAGTGAATCCAGGAGCCCAGCGTTGCGTGTGGTTTATTCTTGGCTGTCAAATCTTCAACCCACCCTTTTATTCCCGCCTCTCTGTGGCTTTCCCAGCCTCTGAATCATTTCTACAATGATCTAACTCTAACTCGTCATCTCCCCAGGTTCGCTCCTGTTCAGCTCCTCTGTGGAGCAAAGTGACAGCATTGCTTTCTGTGTTCTACGTAGTTACATTTACACTTTGTTCCCCTACTCTAATTAGTCACTCAGAAACCCTACAACATATTCCATCATGGTGATAAGACTGGTGACAGGAAACCGCCCTTAAACAAGAATGAAGCATTCTGCATCTTTCTCGATTTATCCCAGATGCTCACGGAGAGCGTCTTCTCTCGGAAGCTCATTCACTAGGCTCATAAATGAACACCCAGATGTTAGCTGCATCTTCAAACATTGGAACTTACTATGAACACCACACGATGCCAGACAGTCAACATAAACAGCCATTTATTTGTTTCCTTTGATCAAGTAGAAAGTAATACTCACTCAGTGAACCTGCTGCTGCGTGTAGAACAGCAGCTCTAATACTCACACACATATCTACTGTCGGGTCACTCGCAACCATAATCTCCCGCTGACCTCCGAACCTGTGACAGTAATATTTACCAGTGCTGTCACTTGAAGAGGCTTTATTATTATTATTTATGTGCAGGGATAAATACCACTATTCTCTAAGCAATGGAACACGAGAGAGCTCTAAGACAAACACCGGAAAAGTAAAATAAACGGAATAAAAGGCACTATTCTCAGAGTGACAAACCTGAAATCGATGTAGCTACACAAAGAGAGAAACTAGGCTAACTCTCCCTGGGCTTTCAAACCATTTCCTCTTAAAACATGCTGGATTTATAGGCAACTTTTAACCATCTGACTACAGGACCTGCAGCTAGAGACAAAAAGTAATTTGCAGATAGACCGAGCTGTAGCTCTGTCTGCAGGAGGTGTATGTGTGTGTGTGTATAGTCCTCCGACAACAGCCTAGGGCTATATAACTCCTGAGCTCTTGTCTGTGAGCTCCTGTGGTGAACAGGGAGTTTTTCATAATGAAGTACAAGGAATAGTTGTTTTTCTTTAACCGTACACATTTAGATATGACACTGTGTTTACAGTATAATCGAGACGTTAAATCAGTCTTTCAGTCTTTAGTTATTGAAAACAGCTCCTCGTAAAACTGGATCCCAGATTTTTCTTCAATGCATAGAGATTTTCATGACTAACATGTTGCAACATGAGGCTGAGATGAATAAATGACAATACGAATGAATGAGCGCCGCACCTGAAGCCTCGTGTTTGGGAATCAGTTTTGTTGTTAACAAAATAATAACTGCAGGGAGACTGAAGAGCAGACATCAGATAGAAGGTGCTGGATCAGAAAAGTAAGATAAGCTAAAGCTTTATTGATCCCAGTGGGGAGATTAAATCAGTGTAGCAGGAAATTAACATATGCTGGTGCAAAGAAACTGAATTTTACAGAGCTGAATTTAGTACATGCATTTACAGGAAATGACTGTTCAGACATTCAGGCCTTTGCTCTTATATCTCATTTCAAATTCCATAATATTGACAAAGTCACAAACAACAGGATTTTCACTCTCACTAATGCTCGTGCTGGAGCTCCATACCATATTTGAAGAACAGCAGCCACGGTCTTCCATCTCTCCCCTTACCTCTCGCTGAGCAGCCAGGGACCCAAACAAGATTTCACAGTTTTCCTTCAGCAAAATTAGTTTTGCTGGCAGCCACTGAATACTGTTAGAAAATACCACAAGGCAATCGCCATGTGGCCATGCTATTGGTTTAGCTATTTCTGTGCAGACAAGTACTAACAAGGGTGCAGTCATCAAAAACAATACTTCTCTTCCTCTAACAGACAGCTTTACTGCTGCACGTGGTATACATGTAAATACATACATGTCAAAATGTCATCATGTACTTGACCCCCCCTCCCCCCACAAACACACACACATTAGGTGTTAAAATATACAATTCATATATATTCATATAGGAATTTTGATATTTGTTATTTCATTTATTTTATTTGATTTTGCGTTAATGAAATTTTCCCTTAGCTGTGAAATTTCACACCCACAAGCTCTCTTCAGAAAAACCTGTGCTATACATTCACATGGGGAGTTTTTAGCCAGACTCCAGCTAAGGCCAAGTACAGCATGAGAAGTGTGACCAACTGAGTTTTATTATGCTGCATTGTCCTCAGCCAGAGAAGATGGGATGGAAAATCATAAAAAGCACAAAAAAATGTATAAAAGAAAGTGTTTCTGAAATGCTACACTGAACCTGGAATACACACTTACACTGGAAACCAAACTGGGATTAGCTGGCAGGCATAACCTTCTGAAAGGGAATAATAACTGCATTTACATTTATTAACACAAAGACCACCAACTGTACAATATGGCAGCCTTGGCCAATCTTTAAAAAGGTATTTGACAAATAACGCAGTCCTTTTAAAAATGTATGAATGTCATTAATGCCCTGATTATCACATGCACACATAACACAGCCTGTTCCCGCATCCAAATGTACAGATGGCAGGATCAAGGAGAGTTGCCAACACTGCCCTTTGTTAGTTTCACTCTCATCACAGATGAATAAGTCATATAAGGCAGCTCTGCCATGTCTTGTCTTTCACCTCAGGGGGCAGAAGATTGCTGAAGTTGCCTGGAGCTGGTCCAGCGCTGGGCACTAAGCCTTCCGCAAAAAGAACTCATCTCAGAGTAACAGTGCACCAGCTATAAAGTGTGTACTTATGTGTACTTATCCCTAATACACGTTCATCAATCAGAAGGATTTCCTGCAGGAAATCCCATTTATTCACAATTCAGTTCTTAGTTTTTACCATTTACTATTGAACAAATACATCTATAAATGGATGCAGAAACAAAGGTGAAAAAAATGGCTACAGTATTAATTAGAAACATTTATCATATCTTATATGATACAATATCATATACTCATATACTGACAACCTATTTAAAATACTGAGAAAATGTATCCTGGAAGACACATTGCCTTCATTAAGGTCCTCTAATTATGTACTGATTTTTAAATGTCTGACAGGTTAATGTACAATGAAACATTAATAATGTGCGATTGTCTAAAACCACTGCACTTGGTAACAAGTACAACAGGAAACATCCATCCACACAACCATTCACCAGCCTTTTTATATTAAAACATATGAGAAGCAGCTGCAGGATGCCCATAAGCCACTCGCTATGAAAAATAAATTGAGATACATGGAAGCAGGGAAAAATAATAACTACAGCTTTCTGGAGTAGTGAGCAATGTTGCAATTTTTTTAAGCTGACAAATTATATAAATGTATATATAATCCAACTGATAATCCACAACAAAGCAAATAAGTAAAATACAACAATGCAGCTGCCCTGTGGATGATATCCCAAAAAATTAGCAAAACAAGGAGCATGTTACGTAATATTCTTTGTATTTCTCAAGCAGGTTTTTCACAGAGACGACCAATGATTTGAACCCTGAACATGAACAGAGCTAAAAGAAACACCAGATGTTGATGTTTCAGCCCAGAAACTGTCCAACTCTGAGAGAAACGTGCTGTTTTATTATTTACAACTGTCTGACTCTTTCTCTCTCTCCCACCATCATTGATCTCTATCTGAACTCAGCAGTGAAATAATAAAAGCTGGAAAAAAATGGCACATCTTCAGAGGAATTAGTACCAACCAGCAAAGTCACAAAAGTGGGGTGGGGGTGTGCTTTGCCTTAAATTTCTAAATATAATAAACAAAATAACATACTGAAGAAATGTCCTAATACTTTAAGATCATGTATTACAAAAGAAAACACGCAACATGAAACATAGAATAAAAAACGAGAAAAAACTTTAGATCAGTTCAACGATGAGAAGGTCTGTGGGAGAAACAGACTATTACTTACAGTGTATAGTTCATTTGTCACCTTCACCAGCTCCTCGTGCATCTGGATCCCGATGTCCTTGCTCTGAAACATAGCGAGCAGAAAAAGCAGGAGTGAGAAAACAAATAATGTTTGAGCAGCGACCTGCTCGAACAAAGTGAGTCGATAACAATGACAGTATGACTTTGGTGAGCCGTGGAGAAATATCTCCACAACTACTGATGGATAGTCACAGAAACTCATAAAGATAGTCGAGGACAGCAGGGGATGGACCCTATAGTGACTTCCCAGTTATTTGTCCATTACTTCAAGTCCTAGAAAAGATAAAACTGCTTAAGGACAAATTCTTTTTACACAATCACAATAATATCGTTGTACACGTGCAACGGGACGTTCTGTGACTACAGCATTACATACATACACTGCACTTGTGCAAAGTCTCCTATTCACTAATCTGTTATACAACGACCTATACAACTACATTTGTGACACAAAGTGTGTGCATGTGTGGGTGAAGTCAATGTGTGATGAGCAATAGCCTCAGACGAATAAAACCATTGTGAAATAATGTTTGATCAAATCAAATATTGTTGCAAAGAAATTAAGTAGGTGTGTAGGTGTGTGTGTGTGCGTGTGTGGTTTCGGTGATGTGTGGGGAGGGACCTTGCATGCATCGACAAGATCCATTCAAGGTTTTATTAAATTTCTTTTGCTTATAGTCTTAGAGACAGAAACGGCGTCTAAAGCTTTACAGTCGATGACTCTCGTAGCTTTGCGTGTCATCACACCGCACAGCGTCCTTTGTGATTAAAGGCATGAAACACACCTGGACTAGGAGGAGAAAGAACTGACAGAGTGAATGTAATAACATCTGTTTGTGTGGGAGGTGAGAAAATGCAGTAGCGCATCTCCGTGCGATGGTCTGACACGTTAATGAAACAGAAGCAACACTTCTAACTTCACACATATGAAGTTGTGACATTTTAGATTTAGGATGATACAAACAAGTACAATCAGGTTCAGGAAGCTTGAGCTAATCTGCACATCCGATGCTCATTTACTCAGAACATTCAAAGTAATCTTTACCAAACTCTTCCTCTTCCTCAGGTAATGCATGTCACCCCTTTATAACATCCACCACATGTGCCAGCGCCCTCCATACAGCTGCAGCAGCCCAGTTTCATTCCACCATGTCACCCTGTGTCACTTCCAGTGTCACTGAGTCACCACTGCAGAAAACATTCAGCTTGCGTCTGTCTGAACCTGAGAACAGCTGACCCATAGGGAGTAAAAGTGAAACCACTGACACATCAAAACAAATCCAAATAATTGTCAGTTAGATTCAGTCTTTGATGGACATAAAAGAAGTGTTTAAAGTGAAAAGGTCAAAAAAAATGACGGGGCAACACCAAGATAATTAGTTGAACTACAAATCTGTCCTGCATGCTTCATGCTAAGTGGGCAGTGTGTTTTCAGATATGACAAACATCTGTGTGCACATCTGCTCACTATCTTTCTTTGGACAATCTCTTCTCAGTGTCAGTCACATGTGCATGAATTCATAGTTTCACATTCTGTCAATACAACGTGGAGGAGCTGTGCTAAAAAAATGCATACACCTATAAATGCAAAGAGTAACTAATAAAGGAGCAAGGGGAAGAGTACTCGTGCGAATTACCAATACGTCCACACCAGTATACTCACACCGCAAGACATGCCACACAAATCCACTGTTCAAAGTGATTCACAGACAGATGAAAGATAATATTTTGTCCACACCCTGCTCAGTTATAATCACTGTGCCTGAAAAAACTTGCTACTGGTGAAACTAAACTAATCATCAAGGGGGGAAAGCTGAATCCCTAAACAACGCTTAGTAATGTTGCCAGGAGACAGAGAGAAATACCTCAGCAACACAGGGGAGTTTGTTGTTTGTGCTTTGCTTTAATCTGATATGTAGGCATCAAGGCCTACTGAAACAAGCACTGGACTGAGTGTGATGAATGAGAAAAACCCTCACGGGGCTCTGGCAGCTGGTAAACGGCATCTGTATGCATCAGTGGCTCTGAAGTGAGACAGACTGCAGCATGTACTGCAGAGGCTAACAAAGAGCGGGGAGGATTCAACCAGCAAGTGAACCCCTGTGATGCAACACGCTGTAACAACTGTAGCAGGTCATATTGTAACAGCCCCCTCCGAAAATCCTGTGAACGTACAGCACATTTTCTTACCACTGCCATTTTGTAGTAAATCATTTATGCCTATGATTGATCATGGTTTGCATTAAGAAGGAGGTAACATGAAAGATCTGCCATCACCTCTTCTACTCCTGCATCTTGTAATATAGGTCAACAATAAGGTCCTCGTTAATTATTTTATTTTCTCCAGGGTACTAAATGTTTTATTCCCTAATATGTCTTATAGCAAGCAGCAGTAGAGCCACATTAACACCTGGGGGCATCTGTCTTAAAAACACATGAATCCTTACACACACACACACGCACAAATATGTGAGTAACATGTGAATAGAGCTTTGTAAGCAGAGTAGAGCTCACCTACAGGAAGGTCTACAAGGTGAAAACATGGTAAGTGGTGTTTGGATAAGACCTCAGTCATCCCTGCTATGTGCTGACAGTGAGCCAGAAACGGCTCACACTTGCAGGGCCAGTACAGCTGTAAAGCCGCTCTTATTGTGAAAGGGGACTTCATTTTTCTCTATGTTGCTTCTAGTGTGTGCTGAGACAGAAATCATAGCACATATTTTAGTGCTAACATCAGTCTACATGAAAGGCCAGGCTAAGCTGTAGAGTGGGTTTTCTTTTCACCAGCTACAATTTGTACCTTCTGCAAGTTAAACTTCCCAACAACCACATGCATGACCCGAAATTTACAAATAACATGTCTGAGACATGGAAATACCTTTCTCACCAAACAAAAACTTCATCTTGGTATTTGAATCTTCTCTGGAGTGGGACAGCAGTAGTAGTAAACAAAGAGGGAGGAGGAATAGTTTCACTGACCTTTTTGAAAAGGCGAATGACATCCTCAATGATCTGGGCCAAGCGGATGATGACATTGTTGGTGTAGATGTCGCTGAGCGTAGCGTGGTCACGGCTCTCACGTCTTATCTGGTTTAGCACCAGGTACCAGCAGTTTACTGATGAAAGCAGGTGTTGGTCTTTCCTAAAGAGAAACATAGAAACACACAATTGCATGAAACAGCTGTTGTTATAATCCCATTTTAAACAAGACTAAGTGTTGTGCTTTAACTTGTCTCTGTGAGTCGATAAACACAGTGATACTCTAAGATTCTCTGGTAATATCAGTGTGCTCACATGCAAACAATTTCAGTTAATGGTTAGAAAATATAATGTTAACCATGTTTACCATCTGAGTTTAGTGTGCTAGCGTTGACTAATCAGCAGCACACACTAAGTCAGAATCAAAAATGCTCCTCGTGTGCTGTGAGATAGAAAGACTAAGACACACAGACACAAAGTCAAAGCCCCTTCCAGCCCATACCCTTGTCTGCATCAGCTATACGAGCATTAATCAATCAACTAAACCCGAGGAGGAGACAAAGAGAGGGAAGGAAATGAGAGCAATGGAGGGAGAGAGACAGCAGTGTGGGGGATTGGGTTTCAATGTGGAACAGAAAAAAATGCAACGAGCATTTCAACATCAAAGAGCCCCCCTTCAGAGAGCCTCCATAATGCTAATCACATCTAATGAAGTTGATATCTAGCTACTCCAGAGTGCTTTCCCCATTATTCCTTTACTTAACTCTGCCCTTAAACACACTTATAGCAGGCTAACAGGATACAAACACCAGAAAATCACCCTCTTAACATCAGTGCAGGGCACACGGCAGGCTGGCATCTGAAGTAAACATCTTCTGTCCATTTATTAATCAGCCTGTTTCAGACTGAGCACGATGTCTGAGATGTTAAGTTGTAAGTCACAAATGGAACTGTAATTTGAAAGAGCGGACCAAATCCATCAATTCATGCTACGTGCACGTTCAGTTAACTAATCTAACAAAATACTGTCGTGACTGAAGCTTCACGAACAACTCGGGACCTAATGTGGACCATATTCCGCTCCGCTCCTCTGGCATGGCCTATTTCTACAGTCTTGCTATCCCTCATTTTGCACCAGTTCTGCTCGACTGACCTATCTGCCTGTAAGGGACACAGCTCTTCTGTGTATAATTGCTGTCTGTGGTTGAGAGGTTTAGGGAACAAGCACCTCTACTCTACTAATCCCCTTCACTTTAACGTATATGAAGAACCACAGAAAGCAGATGCATGGCATTATGTGGTACAAACACAATCCAGCTATCTGCTCTGCAGCTGCGGCAGGGTCTTTGTTGTTATGCGGTGACACCAGAAGATAAAAAATGTCATGGCAGTCCGTTCAGTAAATGGCACCAACTTCTCTAAAGAGGCCTAAATATCACAAGAACCAACACACTCCACCGTCTCTACCCTGTGCCCACCTGTCTTGCTGAATTCCAGGAAAAGCTTTTGGGTCAATTAATATAGAGGCTTCCCACACATTGATTTTTGATGGCTCAATGCCCTCTGTATTTACACAGGCTATCATTAACATAAAGAAGGCATTGGGAGTCTCTAGAGAGGGCGAGTGCAGCTTTCTAGCATCCTATTACATCAGTCTCGTCCTGCCATGGCTGACTGTGCTACTCCTGCATGAATGTGCCTGCCTCACGGAGGGGCAGGCACATTCATGCATAATCTGCGAATGTATGGAGAAGCATGAAGAAGGCGAGACACTGTAAGTGAACAGACAACAAAGAAGGTTGGAGAATTTTGCAATAATCCTTTGATTCAAGGATAAACTGATGTCGATCGGGCTCCATAATGTGTACGTGAGTATTGTATCGCACAGAGCTCATGCCTTAGTCATTGCTTTAGCATTGAAAGCCAACATCTAATCACCCCGAACCTACGATGTGTCTGAGCCAGGAAGTGTGCATTCTTCAAACCAGAACTCGGCTCTGTGAAGGCTGTTAATCCCCTGCACGCTGCCTGTCTGCTGCTTATCAACAAAACAGCCGAGGAAAAGAAAAAGAAGACAAACACAGTTTCGAAAGACAAGGGGCATCTGGGCACACACCCATGGCTTTGCCATTCAAGTTCATTTTGCCCCCATTTTTAAGTATGGCATCATATATTCTACATTGCTGACTTGCACATCATTTAACAGTTCTTGTTTTTCTGTGAGAAGAAACGCTGCCAACATTTTCTAATTCTCAGCAGCACAGATGCAGGGGCCAGAGCGGAGCTGCAAACAGTGCAGTGTGAATGCAGACGAGACGGCGCTGTGACAAGATTTGAAAAACAAACTGCACCGGATAATCTCTTGCCATTCTGCATACTGACTTCCACCAGCTGGTGAATCTAACAACAACAGCAATTGAGTACTGTGTTCAAACAAACCCGACTTCACAGGATACCATTCAACCTTTTCCCCCTTCACCCACACGTATGAATATTTCAGGCACTCCACAGAAGAACCGTTTTCTCTAAGCTCCTCCCAAACCATGCACTTGGTTACACACAAATATCTAATTACTGTGCACATATACACACACCAATTTAAATACCACTCCAAACCCCGTCTTATGTTCTCCAGACAGGTTATTCTCTACATCAATATTGCATGAGTTGTCTTAGTAATGGTGCTATGTTACAACTGAACATGTCTGCATGACAAATGAAACCAACTGCTACTGATCTGCTCCTGGTAGACTTAATGGCATACCATATAAAGCCCATTCATGGTATACCCTGAAATGTGTGGTCCATAATTAATTTGAGTTAGCTGTTGTCTCTTAGGTGCTGTGGACATGCAAGGAAAAGGAAGTGGTTCACTATCTGGCGCAGCAACTGCAGTATAGAGCAGCTAAGTAACCATTCAGTGTCTCTTTTTTTACTGTGGTAAATGAAGTAAAGTGGAGGAGTGAAATGAGCCTTGGTTGGTTTGCTGCAGTGTAGCTGTAGCTGCAGTAGCTGTAAATCAAAATGGCATTCAGCTTGCTAATGAATCTGCAATGAAAGGGTTCAGCCAACAGTCTGTGGGCCGCGCAGCACATGTGGAAATCTGCGGTGGTCAGGATTGTGCTTAGTTTTGACATTCCTTAAAAACATTAAAGGTATGACCAGGTGAACATTACTGCTTCTGATGGACTAATGGCAGGAAATACATTACAACTTTTGCTGCAGTGAGACAATCACGTCGAATAATGGTGTACACAAAACAATGAGCTCCATTTTCTTCTGTTTTCTGTGTTTTTGAAGGTGTGTTCGGGCTTTATGCCAAATATTTTCCCACTGCTTGAAGTCTTTCTCTATCTTAAGCCCATTTGGTATTTTGCCAGATCTCCACGAACGTCCCTGTATTAGAGGGCGTGTCACAGATGATCACTGGGATTTGTGGTTGCCCGCCTGCTCAGACCAAGAGTGCATGGCACAAGGTGCAATCATGTTATGATACTTTCAGTGGCTTCACAAGAAGCCTATAAACTTACTTCAGAGGTCAGAGTGGTAAGAGTGACGTTGGACAACAAAACTTTATGTGAGCTAACATTGGCTTTCATACGGAATATTACTTCCTCTATAGATGTCAAGTATGGGTTATAGCCTTCCACCCACTCTGCGTCTGTTCGAGCTCCAGTTTGGCACTTCAGCTTGTGTTTGGCAAGTGTTCAAATCCTTTCATTTCACTCAATTACTGGAGTTCAAAGATGGAAAGTACAGAACACAAGCGTTTGTGTAAAACATCACGTCATTTTAAGTGTCGGACCTCGTTGTCTGCGTTAGTATGTGTGACCTCTGTCAGGACGATGTTTGGGGCACCATGAGCTTGACAACAAATCGTCCTGTCATAAGATCTAACGCCTGGCCCATGTTGAGTGGATACGATCGTGTGTACAGTCCAAAGGTTAAGCCACTGTGTCGCAGCAGCACAGTTCTGTCTCCTATCAGCCAAGTCGGAGGTGTCAAAGTGAAGCCTGTCTCCTTCAACACAGCTGTGCTCAATTATCCTGTCAAAATCTTTTCCACCGCACTCACACGCACACATACAGTATATACTGTATAAATACACACATTCACACACAAATGCCAACAAAGTAAAAGTACATTTTATTTGCTGCTAGTGATCTTCTAGCAGCCAAAGATGGAACAGGAGACACCATACCAACTCTGACAGCCAGTGAAAGTGAAAAGTTCAGTGTCTAAATCAGAATTCTCATTATCGTCAAAACTGAACCCACTTCTCTACATGTTGAAACCAAACAAAGTGCTCATGGCTGGAGGCTAATATTTTAGATAATTTTTGCAATTATCTCTGTTTAGCTGGATCTACTAGATTTAGTTTAGCTTATCACAAAAGTACTGTGAGGTACAGTCTAGATTATTCTATTTTACATACATATATATTCCCAGGTAACATTTTGACTGACTAAATGAGTGAGACAGACCTGTTATAACGCATTTCAACCTAAAATAAGTCAAAACATTTGGAAATGTTTGGAATGCAGTGCTGGTGTTTTCATTTGCAGAAATCAGACCCGGGGCCAGACTACATACTGTATATTCTTGTGGAGACTCATGCCTGAGATCTGCTGCCAGATCACAGCTGGGACGGTGCTCCTGTTTCACACACTGAACTAAGCTTGCCTGCATGCCCGAGGTACGTGATTTTGTCAGTGGCAAAGCTTAATTTCATTCCCTGTGTGAGTCATGTACCAATATGTCAGTGGTGGTGTCTCTAGATGATTAATCTTTCTTCATCAGCGGACATTTTAGTATGTCGAGAGTCGCACCTCTGCGAAGGATTTGGGTGAGCTGATTTTGATCTGATGACTTTTAATTGACAGTAGAGTGTTGTTCAAGTAGATCATGTTTTCCTGAAGGCAATCTCACTGATAACTGCACAGTTTTGTACGGTATGTAATAAAAACTCAGCAAGCTAATTTATAATCGGTAGTCAATGACATCACAGTAATAGATATGGTGTCTTTAGGACTTAGCCCTCGTACTTCAATGGTTAATTTAGCAACTAAACATCACCAACAACAACAATCCCTTAAACAGAGCTTGTAGACAGTCTACCACACATATACATACAATTTTAAAGAGAACTTCACTCACAGGTTTGTTCTATAGTTAAATGCTTCATTACAGCAGCAAGAGTGCCTTCAATTTGTCATGTTCGCCCGTCAACTCCTTTTCCCTCACAGTACATAACAAAAACATGATGGGATATGTAGTGTAGTGTTTTGCATGCTGCACAGTTGTGCACTATGATCAAACAATGTATTATAATTAGCAGCAGGGCTGGGCCTTACTGTCAGGTTGTCATGAGTGAAGTGTTTAGAGGAGGATAAAGTTGGCATAGAGATTCCAGTGATTTAGATACACATCATAAAAGAGACAATAGCTTTAGAAGAAACAAACACTAATTAATTGCAACTGAGTAAATGGGGGAATCAAATGAGAAAATGCTTTTTGTAAACGTAAATACCAAAATACACTCACTTGAACTGCTGGTGTTCTCTGGAGCTGCGTATCTTGGAGGAGAACCTCTCGGCCAGTTTCTCTAAGCTGCGGGAGTATTCCAGTTCAATCTCTGCTTTACGGCGGAAGAACTCCTGTAGGTCCTGCAGTAACTGGATACGAGACTCAGACTGCTGCTCCAAGCATTTGAATTGCTCCACCAGCTGGTTACGGATCTCTGTCCATTAAAATATGAAAAAAAAGCATGAATGAGTCA
The DNA here is from genome assembly GCA_032359275.1 of Microctenopoma steveboyesi. Lineage (NCBI taxonomy): Eukaryota > Metazoa > Chordata > Actinopteri > Anabantiformes > Anabantidae > Microctenopoma > Microctenopoma steveboyesi. Next base: position 10,734,596 of record JAUMHF010000021.1, read on the forward strand.
CCTGTAACACTGCCCATAGTTTGTCTTCAACACATTCACATTTCAAAACCCATGAATACATTCACTTAACTCATTATCTACGGTTAAGGTGACGGACAGTTTAAGGCCATGTGTCTCATACATATTGTGATAAAATTACTGTAGTTGACAGATACTGAACGATATTTAGAGTGATTAATAGTATAAACAAAAACCTAAAATGTCCTCCAACAGCAACACAAAGCTTCTTGCTGAGCTGTGCGTATGGCGTCTCATTAGTGATGATGTCAAGGAGATACAGTGAGATCAAACTGATTTAAGGGGAAGCTAATGCCCTGCCCTGTGTGGAGAAAACTGCAGGAACATTTCTTCATTAGAGGAACCTGAAGCTGCCAGACGATCTCCCTTGTCAGTGAGAACCCACAGGAAGAAACCCGATTCCTCTTTGCAGTGCTGTCATCAGCAGCATTGATCTCGACTCAGTTCCTGAGTCAAATTGAGCAGCAAGATTAACATGACAAGAATTTAAGATTACAGCTCTAGATTCCTCGCTGTGCTCGTAGTGCTCGCTCCCAGTTTCCTGGTGATATTTATGAATTCTTCAGACAGACCAGTGTGAAAGAAAAATAAACTAAACATAGGTTTCTTTATATGTGGCTTTTAGCCCATATCTTTGTATGTATTTGTCTTCGAAAGATCGGCAGGGAAATCCACTTTAAAGGAGCAACCAACAAACAGAACTTTCTAAATGTAAGTCCATGCATGTTGTGACATGTTTAATTAAGCCAGTAATCATTGGAAGTAAAAACCCTTCTGAGGATATATTTTACACATATTCAAGGCACAGCAGTGATCCTGCAGGCAGATTAACTGCTGACTGAATGGTGAAACCACAGCAGTGACACACACTATGTTTCCATGCTATTGAGGGTGTTATTTGGTCAGTCAAGCCTGGATATATGTAGGCTCTGACTGATGAGGAAGCAGTAACATTGTGCAGGGGGAGTCTTTTCTCTCCCTGTGATGTCGTGCCGCCTGGCCTCAGCCTCGAGTGGTATGCTTCACTCGGTGGTTAACCATTGCCTGGGCCCTCCCTTTCATCCAGGGGCCTCCCGCTCCCTCCCAGATCTGAGGACGCAAAGCTCAGTTTTTAGTGGGTGCTCTGAATCAGAGCTCAGAGAAAAATACCACTTTACTACATCAATCATGTCAGGAATGTACTGCCCAGACGTGAAGCGTGTTCCCTGTTTGCAGCGTGTTTTGTTCTCTCCCCTTTTTTTATAACAGAAAGAATGCCAGGTAAGCCAAGGGAAATGCCCCAGGAAAATGCAATACTGACGTACATGAGTGACAGGAGGGACTTTTGAAAACAAAAAGGCATCTCTAAACCACCAGCTGCAGCTCTGAATTTGACAGATGAGTTTGGAAAAATAGCTCACACACACCAGAAGTGTGCCCTTCCCTCTCAGAAACCATGAGCAATTGGAGAATTATTCCCTAAGTATTCCCAGCTCTTTGAGTGGCTTCATTCACTGCGGTTTATTCTAAGAAAGGGACAACACTGTCGTCTATTTTGAACGTAATTCTGCAGTAAAAATGAAAATGATTGTATGTCTCTGAACCAAAACAAGTCCTGTGCACTTCAGCACGATTGCTGGTTCAAACCATGAACAAATCGAGAGCTTTTAATGTGTTTAATATTAATCTCCTATGTTAGCTGTTGATGTATAATATATATTCAACATGAAATCCCATTGAACTACACCTTCTTCTCTTTAATGTTTGTTAATATTCTAAAAGAAAAGAATGAGATGAAAGAATCACTGATATGAAATGAAAAAAAATACCATTTGCATAATGAGTTGTTAGGTTTATTGAAGCTGCTCACCTGTAGTAAATAAACAGAATTTATGACCGCACTACGTTACTGGGTTTTGGGATTAGAGAATACTCCCAGTCCAGATTTAATAGTTTGAGCAGTTACACAAAAACAAAACTCTTCTAATTCAAAATGAACAAGTTCAATTTTTAATGCTGGTGTGCTGGTTTGATTAAGCACAGAGTTATTATCCATGGCAGAAATACTGTGTATTGCCTGTGTGTTTCTATTTAGAGACTGAGCCATCTGCTTTTCAGGGAGGAGAAGGGAGGAGGGAGTTAACTTCAGACCAAAAGGCTGATGGAGAGAAATACGAATGAGACTGGAGGAGCACAGATATGGTCAAACGTATGAAACATCATTTGTTTGGGGATTAATTTTTGGCACTTGTATAACATTCATAAATCATGACCAGACTCAGAAGGTATTAATATGCAGTGACCATCATAGTTCCCCAGTCTATAACCATGCTTTTTATATTTATGATGTTAACAAAACAGAGCCTGATTATCTGACGTCAGACATCCTGTAATAATCTGCAGCAGGAGATTCATTACTGCTGCTCCATTACGAGCAGCAGAGTACGTGAGCAGCCAGTTTACAGCATATTCATGACCTCCAGTACATGCATCATCATTATTAGAGCCCCAGCCCTTCCACTGGACACCTGCTCTACATGATCATTTCTCCTACATCGTTTAGGGACAGGAATTGAAAGTGCAATGAACACTCGTGTCCTCTCAGAACAGGAAAGCATTAGAAAACAATAGTCGGATGCTGAAGATCCCTGACCTTTGACCTTAACAGACAAAATCCTATACAAACAGCTGGGCTACAGGGCAGAACGCTGATGTTCTAACATTTGTTGTGGCTGCACAGAAAAAACAAGAGGTTCAGATTGACTGAATGTATAAATGGCCCAAATCCTTTGTGAACATTCTCGTCCTTTGGACTAGAAAATGTGAAACAATTGGTCTACAAAGCACTGAGGTTTTAATGTGCTAGTTTTCCATGTCAGTTCTCATGCATGTCCCTGTTTGAGCTCATTAGCTGGGGTTCACCTTACAGTGTAGTAAACTGAATGCCATGGAAAACTACACACTGGGTGTATTTAGACTTCCACAGCGCTTATGGCCAGTCCATTTGAGAACATCCTCTGGTTGAGCCTCTCATCCTCTGACTTCCTGTTAGCTCCCTGCACACATGAACTGCATGGAAATAATTCTGGTTTCAGGGTGTTTGTAAAGCTCAGAAAGGTTTTCTCATTATTTGTTGTTCTGCCTAAAGAAATCCTGCTTTGTCATGCTGTTTTGTAATGAATCTGTATGGAGAGAAACATATTTCTGTTTCTATCCATGAGAATAGAAACACATGAAACGTGTTGTTTTTTGTGGAAGCAATAGATGAACATGAGAGAATGCTGCTGGTGTGAGTCTCTTGTCTAATGCTTTTGCAGCCATTAGATAAATTGGATGAAAAAACATTCCTTGAGCACTTCGTATTGTAAATCATTGTTATTATGTAGCGTATTCAACGCATGATACAAATGCGTTCTGGGGATACCAACATGATGGGACACCCGTTACGATGCACTGGTTCAGCACGTGATTACGTCTGCTGTTTAGGAGAACCACGTGTGAAGTCTTGACGCAATGAAAACTGGAGAGAAGTGAATGCATGGGAATGCCAGGCTGTACAGGGCAGCCGGCTGCCTTAGGGGGAGGATGATGGATCATTTTACTGCAGGATAATAAAGCTAAAATATTGACTCTCTCTGTGTTGTTTGGTGGTGACTGTTAGATGAGCCATGCTCAGTGTGGTCACAGGTGTTTTAGTGAAATAATAAGAAGCACAATTCCATGTTGTGTATTGGTGAATTGAATATAGAGGAGAGAACCACATATCCGTAAATTATAACCAGACTCAGAAGGTATTAACCCATTTGAAAATCACTTCCTTGGACATTTAAATCACAATGTAATAAGACATACACACACAAACAGTAACACATACTGGACAAAGGCTACTGTGAGTCACATGCACTAACCTAATCCCTAATTCACTTCTGCAGTATCTCTGCCGAGCCAATTTCACCTGAAAAGCAGACACATAGACAGACGCAACCCTTATCCAGACCGTAATTCACTCTTACTGAACCTCATAATACAGGTTCCAGTTGTTGAACTAATCCCCCACACGTCTTCGTTTTTTTTAATCCTATAATCATTGTTTTGAATTGAATTGAATTTTGGATTCAAGTGGCCATGCTGTTGTCAGCACAGGTTCCTCTCAGTCTCTATTTTGCCTGGTCGCTTATTAGCTCAGACTGCTGCAGCATGTGCTCAAAGATAAGACAACAGGAGCTGTGGCCAGTCATTGGCAGAGAAGAGACGAACTGATGAGGCATCCTGCGACAAGATGTCAGCTGCCACTCTTTGGACACTCACCTAATTATCTCCTAGTTTATTGGATTTTCCACTGGATTCTCTGTCAAGCTAAACAGTGAGTGAATCAAGAGAGTAAAAATGTCTAACGAATGATCTTGTCTAACAGATTATTTTTTAATAAGCAGAAGCATTTGCAGTAACGTTACTAAAAACCTAAAAAAAGGAGGCTACAATATTCCATTTAAAGCTTGATAATAAACAGGCCACTGTCTTGATTAGGCTTCCAAAAGGCTGATTTCCTTTCTGGTGTCTGTGTTGTCACCGGTCCAGCATCTTATACGAGTGTGATGCTTCAGGGAAACCCGAGTATGAGCTACAACTGGAAACACGCCCTTTCAGACTCCAGCTGAGTCCATCATTTGCTGTCTCCAGGATCCAGCACTGCAAGCCCTGGCTGGTATCTCCATGGCAACACGGGCGTGCACCACTCCCTGGGGAGCAGCTTATTGGAGGAAAGGTGGAGTCTGGTGAATGAGGATAGGTGGCAGCAGTGAGTGAAAAGGCGTGTGGGTTTTACTCAATGAGACATAACATAAAACTGGTTTTGATCAGGTAACAATAACGCAGCATCAATTAATCACATAATTCAAACACATTTGACCATTTCCTTACCAAGACTGATTGCAATGAATTAAGATAACCTACATCAACACACTATGTTTTAAATGATTCAATTCATCCTTCTATACTGAAGGTTCTGTAGAAAATATTGCCTCCAAAATGTGCCTGTTACTACTAAGCAAGATACATTACACTAGGTCACGGTAGCTCTTCAGTGGTCCGAATAATAAAAAGAGTTCGGTTGAAAAGTGACAGACAGCTTGATGGCTGCACAGAGTCCATTATTTTGTGCACAGTTCAAGTTTGCCTTATTTTTATAAACATTCTAGAAACGCTATACCACTGTAAACTAAAGATTAAACTTATAATTAGTTATGATAAAAATATGGCACAGCACTGTGGTCACTCACAGCTTGAAAACTCAGTCAGGTACCTTTCTATGAGAAGCTCTATGTTTTCTCTGGTGGCTTCCTCCCACAGCACAAGGACACGCAATAAGGTTAGGTTTAGGATTAGGTTAATTGGAGTCTAAATAGCCTATAGGTGTGAGTGGTCTCCCGCCCGTATGTGTCAGGCCTGTGATAGACGGACGACCTGTCCAGGGTGTACCCTGCCTCTCACCCCAGACAGCTGAGATTGGCTCCAGCACCCCGTGACCCTCAAGAGGAAAAGCTGTCTGCATAATGAATGAAAGGACGATAAAAGCGCCAGAATAAATAAAGCTGACAAAAGATATTACTTGCAGCCTTACAATCATTAATAAAACTCCACATTTTCGTGCTCCTAATAACTAATGAGCATGTGCCACATATGGTTCTATTTCTACCATCAGGTTTGGATATGAGGGATTTGAGAGCTGCAAATAGGTACGTTCCTTAATTATCTGAAGCCTATTATGGGACAAGGGCTTTACTCATACATACATAAAGTTAATCTTGCGGGTCCCAAGTCTGTACTATAAGAACTTAACTAATTAATTGACATTGACGTTTTCAAACTCTCATTATAGATCTATTTTAGCAGAATTGCAGTGTATGCTCTGTTTCTGTCTATCACCAGGAAGTTATTTTTACACAAACATTCTTCTTGTTTACATCAGCTATTTTTGATTTTCACCATGGACGCCTATCAGACAATTCAACTAAATGACAGCAAACTTTCCTGTTACATTTTTCTACTTTTCTAACAATAACATTACTTTTTTTTTTACTACTTAAGCTTAATATATGGAGGTTCAATTAAAATTTGATTTGAAAGAAAAATAATGTAAAACACCTGTTTTACATTATTTTTCATGAGTATGAATCCCAAAAGTAAACTGCGTGGATAAAAAAATATATAAATAATTAACCTCATATTTCCAGCAACACAGCTTGATAAAGAGTATAAATCACAGTAATGACAGAATAAAAGATAAAGGAGTTCAATGACCACGTTTAAGGTCAAAACAAACCTTAGATTTTAAATTAAACTGATCCCTCAATTTGGTGACAGTCAGCCCTGTGTTACTAGACTTACAGTACAATGGTGCAGAGAGCTACACTTCTTTCAGCATAGATAACTGACTGAAATGAGAAGTGAATGTGCACTGCTTAGCACCAAATAACCACAAACTGTTTCTCTCTTTAAATTGATCTTTGTTGAGTTCGTCAATGCCAGCACACAAACCAAAACAACTACTCTGACACTGTGTTAAATGATAGTCTATGCCTGGCAGATCAGCCGTTTCATGAAAGGCCAATTATCTCTTGAATCCTTGTGAAATGCACAGAAAAACTCAATTTATCAAGTGGCAGCTGCATTTCCCACCCTGTGTTTACACAGACAAGAGTGTGAGCAAAGTTGGGAGGAAAGTGTACTGATGTGGTTAATGCCAATGGTGAATCATTAAATGTCATATTACATTCAAGAATACGGTGTTAGGTGTTTTGATTGGGTCATGCTTCCTCTGATAAACTCATAAGGTACAAATATCGTTGGTTTGAGAGTTTTAGAATGAAGCTTATTCACTAGTCACTGCCATGCAACACAAACAGAGCAACCCATAATGAAACCCTAAATTTATTGGACCACAGCATAAACACGCTCTTCCACAAAAACCTATTCTGCCCTAATAGCTCTGTTTTATTGCAAATGTTCTCTCAGTTTGAGGCGGACGTTGGCAGCTGGGCGATCCTCAGCTGATGAGTCAGTGCAACCATCCCTTCAACTTTAAACGCGTCCTATATACACAACCAGACTGATGCTGCGGGGTGTTGGCTGGTAACTAACCAAATCCCACCATGATAGCACCAAACCCTAACCGTGAGCGTTTCAGGAATAAATAGGGCTGGCATTACAGTTACAGCACTTCAAGGAGAGCGAAGGCACCACAGGCTGTGTTAGGAAATCCTTGTAGCATCGCTAACAAACACTTTAGTGAACCTGAGTGTCCCTCAACAGACATGTCTGTAACCTTGAGCAACCACAGACAGAGTCACACCTAATGTGTTGAACTATTCTCATAAGCATTTCATCGAACCAACATTGTTTAGGCATTACACAGATTTTATGACTCACAAGATGAACTTACACATAATATGTAAAATGAAACATTTGGCATAGCTCTGTACAGTATAGTGTTATAATGCACTTTGAGAATTTGAGAATCAGGCATTTAAATTTGCACTCCGCAGTAAGAATAGAAATGACCCCCTGCCTCGGTCTGACCTGTTACACGTACATCTCCCCCACAGCCTGATTAGGACTGCGTGTTCATTGAATTAGAAACCAGAGAATAGAAACCAGCAACACAAAAAACCTAAAACCATACTGCACTTTCAGTATCACCTTAAATGTATGTGGCTTGCATGGGCAGACAGTAAAGTGTGAGGAACAGAAAAAACACCAGTTCGTTTCTATGATCAGAGCAGTGGTCTGCAGCCTGGGAGATAAATTATGAAAGTATGAAAGCACTTCAAGTGTTGTGTAATTTTCATCATCAAAACTGAACTTCCTCTAAACAACACAGTCCATTTATGTGTGTGTGTGTGTGTGTGTATGCCCGTCTTTGTATGTGGGTGTACTGCTGTCAGTGTGGTGTAATGACTGGTGTGGTCACGTCTGAGTTAGACAACGGCTACAGCTAGGAAATGACTACCATCGCAGGCCACAAATGCTGCGTAAAGGGCAATCACAACTACATTGTTCAAACAAAAAATTATATATATTGTATATGTGATATACGGCTTTCAAGACAAGCTCTCAAATGAGCCAAACAGTAAAAACACTAATCATGCTTACCTCAACTGCAAAATACCGTAGGAAAAATGCAATTACTAAGGCTGCAATGTGCCAGAAAACGAGGCTTTGGTAACACAGTGCTGCAGTCCAAGTACAACGAATCAGTGATCCATGGCAGACAAGTATTCAGGGAACACAGCCAACAGAACCTGCTGTCCCTCAAGTCAAATGACAGTACAACAAAGAGATGTAAACACAGGGCCAATTTAATCAAAATGAACTATTCTGAAGACAGCGAGTTCAGCCCACGGGCACTCATGTCCTGACATTTGCTAATGTCATTAAAGTGTTATGGACTGTTCAGCAGCTTTGTCCTGGATGTACTGTATCATCCCCACCTCTCTCTGCAGCGTTGCTTTATCTGTTGCTTGATTAGGCCAGTAAACCTATGATCACAGACATTTGTATATATTGTATATGAGCTCAAGGTTCAAAGATTCTTTGTCCCGCTGGTGGAAAAGTCTGATTTTATACTGTAGCCATACTTAGGACTCAGAATCTCCACTGTAAATGTCACACAGCTGCTGATGGTTGAGCCCGAGAGAAACACTACTTCAGATTCCCATAAACCAGGCAAACAGGAGGCGGCAGAGCTGATGATGTCAGCTACAGAACAGAGGCCAAGCCCCTCAGTCAGTCTCTGTGTGTTCAGTGTATGAACCCTCTCTATTGACATGCTAATGCAGGATCTGCCAGCTGAACGGCTTGAATGAAGTGAACATCATCTCTCAGGCTCTTTCAGTGACCTCGGCTTTGGAAGGGGTTGTCAAGAATTTATTAGAGACTATGAGATGTTAGCTAAGCAGTTTATTTTACTGTAACGGAGGAATTTGTTGACAAATTCATACCTGCAGCTATTGAACATGTCCAATATTTGTTTTTACTTTGTTGAACCACAGCAAAAAACAGGATGATTTTTGTCTGTTGCCCAGCTGCGGATCCTCATACCTAATAAAGCTTCATGTGATCTTGTTATGACCCAGTGGACACACTGATGATCTGGCCACTTCTGTCATGTGCACATGAACCATAAGGCAATAACTCACAATAAGACAGGTGCATTTTCCAATCTGAATTTCATTATGCTTCACTCAGTGCCTGGTTCAGCCCATAACGTTGCTATTGTTCTGAGGTGGTTGATGTCAGGAGCAGAGCCCTCTGTGTCTGCAGGCTATGCAACACACCAGCTGTGAATGAGAAACAAGCAGCAGTCTCCATAAATTAACGTGCTTCCTCCTCACACAGTACAAGGGCCCTGTCTAATGCAAAGGAGCAGCAACACAGGGCCAAGATCTATGAAACATGAGCAATTTTCGTGGGATCTAAACTGAATAATTGATGCTTGAATTACCAAAATAATGGCCCAGAGGAAAGGGGAAAGCAGCAGAATGAGATGAGCATTGATACGAAGACACAAGATGTGTTTACGTCTCTTTTTCTCCATTACCAACTCATGCCACAAAATAAAACCAAGATTAGAAGATTACAGAGGCAGAGAAAGTCTGGAACATCAGTCAGACCAACAGCAGATACATGTTCTACACAAAAGAGGAATGTGCCAATAGATCAGTCCTACAAATCCAATTTCACACTAAAGGTCCAGACTCGTAAATGATCGGCCAAAGAGATGTAACATTAGTGAGACCACTGAGTGGGAAAGTGCTAGTAATGGGTCCAGAGCCTCGTAACTGGACCCCGGCTCCACTTAGGGGAATCTCAGCTCAGAACCAATACACAGCAGGCCCCTTAATTTTTACACTACACAGCAGAACCAACTGTCACTTAAAGTATCTGGTGACTGTTTATTTGCATGGTCTGTGTCACTTAGGCCGTCCTTTCACCACTGCATGCAGGCTTTGACAGTTGATATTGTCGATCCTCTTCTTTCCCTCTATTTCCTATTTAATCAGCTGTCTCCACAAATAATCATTCCCAGAAATCTAATAAATGTAACAAGATGCAAAAACAAATGACATAGATCTAGAGCCAGCCACTAAAATAATCCGTTAGTGACTAAAGAACAGTAGCTGCAACATGTGTGTGAGAACAGTGAGAAAGAAAACGCTCATTGTCACTGACAGTGAATCAAAGACAACGTGATCGGGTTTGAGGATTAAAGCTGAAGACACCTTGTCACCACAAACCACTGTGAGCCGCTGAATATGGATAACAGAGTAGCCTGTGTGTCAGAGTGCGCACAGTGTGCAGGCCCCAGGGTGCTACAACAATGCCACATATTCCTGCTCCCATTAACCTAGCCCCAAAGCCTGACTGACCAGGATCCGAACCACACACACAAACATTCAGCGCACCACAGAGAAAAGAAATCGTGCGTGTGCGTGCGTGCGTGCGTGCGCGTGCGTGCGTGCGTGCGTGCGGGATCTCCTCGTTTAACGTCAAGGTTGACCTGTCATCTGACGGGAAAGTCTAAGTGCCCCATGGTTTAGGAAGCAGCGTGCATATATAATACTCTACAGATGTGGATTGAAACACGTTACAGAAAGAAGCAACATGCAGGATTCAACCTGCTCTGACAGAAGCTCTGCAGAGACACTGCTCACAGAGTGGACACAGACTCACACCGCACCTTTCACTTGGGTCTCGTAGTCCGCAATGATCTCCTTATCCTTCTTAAATTTGGTGGATGACATGGTTCCTCTGGTGTGAGGGTGAGACCCTGCAGGTCGAGGGCGCTCCCGGGTGTTTGGTGACGATCCCCGCTTCGCAACGTTGCAGCTTTTGCTTTTCTTCTTTCTCTTTCAGTGGCCGTGCATTGAGGAGAACAAAAGCTTAGAGGTGCCGTATTTCTGCAGTCCGACGGGATTGAACAACCTTATCGTGGTAATCAGTGCAAAAACAGCCCGATGTTGCATTCTTCTCTCCCCCTGCTTGATCTTTCTCTGCCTGAGGACCCGAGATCTCTTCTTGGTACCAGTCAACTCAGAGCCTCCAGCAGGAACACACACACAGGAAAAAATACAAAAGACACAAGCGAGGTCAAAACAACATGATGGAAAAAGCGAGAGACGCTTGAAGGTTTCAAGCAGTCGGCGTGGAGAACGAGGCGGGCAGACACCGTGCGCGCTCCGACAAACTGCGCTGCGCTGCAGGGAGACAGGAATTTCAAAGACCGTCACGTGAGCCTGCTCGTATTGTCAAACACCCCTCCTTCCTCCCCCCCCCCTCTCTCTCTCTCACACACACACACACACAGAGAGAAATATTACTTAAGTCTTTCTGGTGCGCGCACACACATCATCATCTTCTTCTTCATCATCATCGGTACATTTTAACACATGTAGACCTGCTACTCACTGCTGACAATCACGAGCCATTCTTTCCCACAGTTAAAAATAGACCTACCAATGATTTCCCTATACTTAAGAGACTCGATTGCCATGGAAACCTCACACCTTTATCTCTGCATTACCTTCACCGCGGCTGCTGCTCAGCAGAGGTTGTGGGGGATAATCTCTGACATGCTGCTCCATCACACAGACTTTGTGAATTAAGAAGTCTGGTGTTTGAAGAGCTCACGTGAGACACACCAGCACCACTACTGACGCTTTGATGTGCAATCACAGCGACAAACCATCATCTTTGTAAATGAAAATGTGTTCCTTTGCAGCACCTTTCTTTTTGTTATTAGCTGCACATAACCTTTATTTTTTTATTTTTCTGTTGACAGAATGTCATCAGTAATATCTAGAGGCAAGGACAGATGAAACAGGGGTGAAAAACGAACTTACCTCAGTAATAGGCCATAAATATGTTAAATGTGGGTGTAGCCATAACCAGCAACACATGCATAACAATCCCCAACCATGTCAAATCCACAGGACTGGAGTAATGCATCCCTTACATGGTAAAAAGAATATCTGATTTCACATCATGAGGAAAAGCAGCTTCGTTATCAATCCCAGTGACAGACACTGTGTGTTTTTTCTTTCTGACAGATGCTGTCATCTGGATATTTCACTGTGGTTTCAACAGCTGGGGCCTCGGTTTGTTGACTGTCACCTTAGCTATTGTGTTAACTCACAATGAGGTGGCACAAACCTGCACAGTGTCACAATGTAGAAGCCCTTTGTTTTTTATTTCCATCCTTAAGCATTTCAAGCTGTCTGGATGTTTTGACAGAGCTCGGCTCTACATCCACTTCACTTTTTAGGATGCCCTCGGTAACAGTTGCAACTAACGGTTAACAAAATATTTCAGAAGTCATTTATGAAGGGTGTGTGGATCTAGAGAGTTTTAGAGGTTAATCTACAGCCGGCAAAACACCAAGGCACAAGACAATGTCGCATGACGACAATACATAGGACAAATGAGGTGGAACAATTAGCAGCAGAACTCACCCTTGAGATTCTAATTTAACATTTGTAGTGATGTGAATAGCTCAGTTAAGTCTCTCTCTAACACACACACACACACACACACACACACACACACACACACACACACACAGGAAAAGTGCTCAAGAGATTTGAATTGGCATCTGGTAGCATGTTTGTACATACTTACAGTGTACTGTGTACAAGTATACGTCTGTGGCTGGATATGAAAGTGACACTGACACAGGGGGAGCTCTTCCTGTGTTATGTGTCATTGCAACACTTTGCGTCCGTATCATGACAAGTTTTGTGGTGTACACAAAATAACAGAACAAAAAGAACAGAACAAAATAACCTTTCTGTCTAGTTTCACTCACTCCCAATGTTCCCATCAGGCACTGCTGGGAACAATATGACTTCAGTGTTTTTGTTTGACCAGATTCATTGTGAGATCCTTTTACTATCCTGTGAACTAGACTGTAAAGTGAATGCAAATAATGTTTTGGGCAGCGAAAACTCTCAGTGAATCTGTAAAGGCATAGCGACCATTGTTTCATTTTTGTTTCCTAATTCCAATAGTTTTTTTCAATGTATCAAACATGTTAAAGGACAAATTCAGTTGCAATTATTCAAGATCTATGTGAAATCTTGCTCTTGATCTTTTGTTTGACAGAAATGTAAGAGTTTGACAGAGTTTGGCGTGAAACTTGTAGTAGAGAGGTGAGTGCTGTAAACTGCCTCATCATATTCAAATTATGACAATGTTGGTTTAAACTGACGCTTCTTCACAGTGTGTTTATAGTTATATTGTATTTATATATCTGAATAAAAGCTGTTTGATGTCAACTAGTAGTTTACATTGAGTTTATGTGAAACTCAACTAAAACTACCGTATATATTTTTTCCTAATATACTCCCTTCATTCCAGAGGTGGACTTGCATGGACACATCTGAGTGTTCATATTACTTACGCACTCAGGGCAACTCTGCCCTGAGTGATTCTCGGAAGTCTTCAAATCTAATGGAGGAGGTTAACTTTTGAACCAAATCTGAAGAATGCCTGCTGTTGATCTATCATGCATGTGCAAAGGGCTACACCCTTCTGATTTACGTTTAAGTTTTTATGTAACTTTGGTTCCTAACCCTGCTAATCATCTTCACCACGATTCGTGTTTTATATGATAGTGTTGTTAATTCAAGCCTAATTATATAGTTTGCAATATATTGCTGAATATATGAGTCAACAGAATGTGTTAATGAAAAGGGGAAGGTTAATGATTAACATATGTAATTTCAAATGCAAAGATATGAGACTGTATTAGACTCATTGGTTGCAGCCATTGTGGGAGTTCCCTCATGACATTTATCCTGCATCACCTCTTTGTGACTAGGATCAAATGGGTGAGACTCACACTGCTGTATAACTGGGCCTCCGTGTAAATCGATACTCGCACCAATGTCAATTCAGTGCAATGACAATGATAAAAAATGATTATAGCAAGAATGAGAATGTAATATGATTGTTCATGTGGAAGTATATTTAGACCCAGACATTTTCACAGGTGTAGGTTTCCTGATCACAAATTAACATAAAACCTGAATGCAAGATCTGCTGTGTTAATCAGAAATCACTCGTCCCGCTTCCTTCCCCTGCAAGGTTAAAATATTATTTGTGTTTTTATAAAATAACCATTTTTTTACCAAGGATCCAACTTCAGTGTTTTGTTGGAACTCCTTGCAATAAAATCAAAAACAAACCACTTACATCTTACAGTGTCATCAATAAGTCACCACTCATGCTGAGAAATACATGTTTCCGTTGTATGCTGTGCACTAATGTTTCCAAAGAAGTAGGTTGGTGTCTTTGTATCTCTCACTTCCACTTTAATAAGTAATACAACACTGAGAGACAGTGGGAGAACGTTTCCCACAGGGTTTATCCTACGTGACTGCCCTGAGGATATTTTCTCATGCTTTTGTCAAAGTTGCATCTTACTACAGTTTAGAGTTGAGTTACTGTTAAAGAACAGGAGGAGCACAGCAGGCCTGCTTATGTTTCATGCATAGGCTCTAAATTACACAAATTAAAGTGTTTTGTATCTTCTGTCATAGCAGCAAACGGTTTTCATGCTTATTCTACTAATAAATTAATTCCTAAAACTCATTATTCAAGAAAGTTGCAGATGTGTAATAAAACACATAAATTGTGTTTAGAAAACCATTAAGATGGCAAAATATCTTTTAGTGTGCAACTGCTCTATGCAACACTGGCCATCTGCTGTGCAGGACTTTTCTTTATCTGACACGAACACACGCCTACTTGCCTCTCAGACTTCACACTTACTAACAAGTTGGCAAGAATTAAGTTGAGCAGGAAAGAAAAGTTAGAAAAACAACAAAATAGTTTAGTATTGCATTCTTTAATTAATTCAGAGAGGCTCAGCAATATGGTGATGGTTTTGTAACTAAGTGCATTAACTTAATTTAAGCACAGTGGAAAAATGCATGTAGTGCACGTTTGCTATCTATTTATTTTTAGCATGGCGAGGTAAGTGAGGTACAAGCTGTAATTTCCATTGTTGAGACTAATCACATGCGGGAAACAGAAACAGCACAGAGGAAAATACAGTTATTCTAATCACCACTGTGTACGTGAACTCCATTACTCACAAATGACAAATAACTTCATGTACTATCATGCAAGATGACTTAATCAGATTTTGCAACTTAAAAACCAGTAGCCATTCTAGCTCTATAAGACACTAAAACCTTTGAACTGTGTGTGACTACACTATTGATTATTGCTAATCAGGCCCATAGTTACACTCATTGTAGTTACAGTGCATTTGTCAGCCTAGTATCCACATAATGAATTATTGGAAGGACTAGGCTGACAACCATAATAGTTGGTTATCTGTGAAGGTTCTCAGTCATCCAGGTCATAGTTATCTCAAAAAGGTTTTATCCAAAGCAACTGGACTTGTTTGGTTTCCTGACGAC
This sequence comes from Microctenopoma steveboyesi, assembly GCA_032359275.1. NCBI lineage: Eukaryota > Metazoa > Chordata > Actinopteri > Anabantiformes > Anabantidae > Microctenopoma > Microctenopoma steveboyesi. Next base: position 10,750,078 of record JAUMHF010000021.1, read on the forward strand.
GTTTCACCCCTCCATTCCAGAGGGTTTTCTCAAGTTCTCAGACTTGAGAAACCAAACAAGTCCAGTTGCTTTGGATAAAACATTTTTGACATAATAGTTGTTACATATAGAAAATGAGTGGCTGTTGTGTGTTAAATTGAATCAGATTTGAGATAAGTGCACTTATGTTTTCCTTCTTATTCTAAACAGGCAGTTACCTTCTTCTTACTCTTTGTTTTTTTTTTGTTGACCTGTTGAGTGAGTGGTTTTGTTCTGTATCATCCAGCTGTACACACAGAAAACCAAATGAATTGTATAATGGCGCCCTCTGCCGGTCATTTAAGGCAAATACTGAAAGTGGTCCCACCAACCATTGAAAATGCATGAAAATGTAACTGTAATCATGGAACTATTGTTAGAACACAGACCGTGATCAAAGACAGAACAGCTTCTGACTTTCCAACTAAAATTGTATCTGTGGTAATTCAACATGTTATCCACCTGACAAAGAATACAGCAAACATATAATATATACAAAAAAAGGAAATCATAGCTTTCTAATGACACGAGTCTTCTAAAACAGTTTTAGAGTCTCTGTGAAATTGTCACTAAAATGTTACTGATAAACTTGCTGATCTTTCCTCCCTGCGACCAACAAATTGTACAATAACCCTCTTCGCCCTGCTGCTCGGACCATTAATTCAATTCAATTCAATTCAATTTTATTTATATAGCGCCATTTTACAACAAAAAGTTATCTCAAGGCACTTTACAGTGTAAGGTTTAAGACCTTACACATTATATCAATATATAGAGAGAAAACCCAACAGTCCCACTTGAGCGAGCATTGAACCAACAGTGGAGAGGAAAAACTCCCTTTAAGAGGAAGAAACCTCCAGCAGAATCAGACTCAGGGTGGGCGGCCATCTG
>JAUMHF010000021.1:10751086-10770177 GCA_032359275.1 Microctenopoma steveboyesi
TTTTGAGTGAGTTATTGGGACATCCTATCAGTAATGAATTACAGTAGTCCAGCCTAGAGGTAACAAATGCATGGACTGGTTTTTTGGCATCACTCTGAGACAGGATGCTCCTAATTTTAGAAATATTTCTAAGGTGAAAGAAGGAAGTCCTAGAAATTTCTTTTATGTAGATGGCAAATGATAAATCTTGATCAAAGATTACTCCAAGATTCCTCACAGTTACACATATTACACTTGTATTACCATTAGTGTGAGTATAATTACCGATTATTTTGCTAGGTGACTATTTCTAACTGATTATTGATTACTTTGGTGGGAAAAAAATATCAAAAATAGTACAAGGCTAACGCTAAAGATCACAAATTAACATAAAACATTTTTAAACATAAAAAATATGGCTTAAACGTGGTGCCCCCGCTTTTTTGTTCTAACCCTTTGCCTCGTTAATATCTAACTTTACATGTAACCTATTTCTGTGCGAAGTTCTTTTATTTTGTCAAACTTAATGAGTTGCTACAACGCTTTTATTCTGAAGGAACAACGCAGGAAGTGTCTGTGTTGCTGTTGCTGAGCGGAAGTGACGTCGCTGCCTCGTGTTTGACAGCTTGGTCTGACTCCAGTTTTCGAATTAAGTATTACTGACTCTTTTAAGGTTGTTACCTTCATCTACAGGTCAGTGGTTGTGCTAATTGTTTGAACAAAAGTCGTTACGTAGCCGTGTTTAGTTTTGGCGCTATAACAGTGGCTAACGTTTCCCTGTTTTTTATATCTCTAGCCAACTTTTTTAGCTAAAGCTAACGTTAGCTAGTAATTTGACTACGTTACTCGCCCAGCTGTAACATTACAGCTATTTATTCATACTAATTTGTGACATCTGTATAGTACTCAAAGGTTGTCACTCACATGTTATAATATGCTATAATGCATATTTTTACACTCCTTTTGAAACCCTCTCCCTCTCTCTCTCTCCCTCCAGGTGTTAGATGTGATCCAGCCATCTTGGCACCTGCTGTCATACATATTACTAAGTAATACCTGTGTCTAATAAGTAGCAGCACTTGGATAAAACATGTCTTCCCAAGGAGATGGGGCTGCAGACCAGGGCCCTGAAGGAGTGGCACCATCGCTCTCTTCCTGCACTGAGACTGATCCCACGTCTGTGGACAACATCACTGTCATTATTGGAGCAACTGTTCCCACAGGGTTCGAACTCACTGCTGCAGAGGAGGTCAGGGAGAAGATCGAAGTCGATGCACGAATCAGTAAAGATCGTGGCCGCATATACTTTCCAATAACCACTGACAAGCTTTTCCAGGTAACACATTGAAATTTTGTAGTTCTCTCGTAGCACATGTAAGAATGGGGAATTGCTTTTGCAGTGCTACAAAAATGTGCATGGAAAATATGCATCTATACATAGCTTTTCTGCTCTAATAGTTTATTTCCCTACTGTAGGTCCATCTTTTGAGGTCTGTGGACAACCTGTTTGTTGTGGTTGAGGAGTACGATCACTACCAGTTCAAAGAATCAAAGGTAGACAATTTAACAATTATTCTCATTATGTTTTAGCTGATATGAATGTGTTATGTCGGAATAATAAACAGTGCGTATCATACAGGAGGAGACGCTGAAGGAGTTGCAGCAGCTTGCCTCCAAGCTCCCCTGGACCAATGCCTTAGAGGTCTGGAAGCTAAATAGCACTCTAAAAAAGAGAAAAGGGCACCGGAAAGGAGTGAATGGCACTAAAGCTAAACCCAACATCGAGGCCTGTAATGCAGCTGTTGCTGACACTGAGCAGCAAGAGCTAACTGAGGCCGTGGATGCTTCTGAATGCCAGATGAAGGCAGAGGGCACACCTGAAATGGAGACCTGTGCACAAACCCAGGAGGAGTCAGCGTCCGGCGCCAAACCCCTCAAGTTTCGTGTGACGTGCAACAGGGCTGGTGACAAACATAGCTTTTCTTCTAATGAGGCTGCCAGAGATTTTGGTGGAGCTGTTCAGGAGTTCTTCCAGTGGAAAGCAGACATGACAAAGTTTGACGTTGAGGTACGCATGCTTGTTCAGACTGGACTGCTGTAAAGTGGTTACCATCGGACTAGCCAAAAAAAACTCTGCCCGTTCATTTCAAATTACAAGGCGTACTCTGATGTTTAGTTCAAAGATGAACAAAGAGAAAAACAAAGTAGGTGTAAAACTTTCCATAGTGATAAGTTGTTCACATTGACAATTTCTGAGACCTGCTGTGGTCTTTCTGTGAGTAATATGATTATTAAAATGTAATTTGTTTTTTAGACTTTTGGCTTATCATATACTGTGGATCAGCAGGTACATGTTGAAGTAATTTATAAATTGCCTAAGGTGTTTCGCGTCAGTTATACGGACATCTTTCAAGGTTTTCTTGCTTGTTATGTGATTATTTGCTTACATATGTCTAATGATTACATATAGACCTAAAATAATTGAACACATCTGGCCTGAACTAACAATTGTTTGTCAATAAAAATTAAAATTAAAAATTAAATTATTTTTGGCATTTGTGCACAGGTTTACCTTGATAACAAGATTTCTAATAATGTAGTGTTTTTTGTGTATTGTAGGTTTTATTAAATATACACAATGAAGAGGTTGTGATCGGCATCGCTCTGACAGAAGAGAGTCTTCATAGGAGAAACATCAGTCACTTTGGACCCACTACACTACGCTCCACCTTATGCTATGGCATGCTTAGGTAAGTCTACTAATCACCTACATCACCTACCAATGTCACAGAACAAGGAGAAAGTTGGAGACTAAATTTCTCAAACTTCAACCACAATTTGTTTGCCTGCTCCAACTCACACAAATACAAATTAATAACAAAGTCATTTTTCCCAGACAAGAATTGAGGAAGCAGACATGACTAATTTGACAGTGAGGTATTCGTGCTTGCCCTGACCAAGTACAGGCGTCTTTATTACCATCACCCCAGCCAAGAAAAACTCTTGTGTGTTGAGATAAATCTGACAATCACAGCTCAGTGTTTCTGGTGTTGGGGTGTACCAGTAGAGACAAATGACTTACCTCACTCACTGGCATTTTCCATGATGACAATAAAGACCTATTTGTGTGTCATGTTAAATGCCGTGTTTGATCTTTTAAAGCACCGGTTTCTTTAAATTATTTTGACTTTGCCCACCCGGAGGTGATAATATGTGTAGCTCATTACAAATATGTCGTTATAACTGATCAAATTGAATAAAATAAGTAAATGAATGTAGTTCCTTGTAGCAAGGAAGAGCATAACTGATGGATGTCGCCGTGTATACATTAATATGCTGATAAATTGTTTTTTTTACAGGCTGTGTAAACCTCAGGCATCTGATATAATACTTGATCCAATGTGTGGGACTGGAGCTATACCGCTGGAGGTGAGCCTAACCTAACCGCTAATACTGATAAACAGTTCTTTTTACAGTGCCCTTAGCTTACTTAGGCAGTTTTTCTGTCACTCGTCTCCTCCTCCTCCTTGCTGTGGAAGATGACACGCTTACTGCTTACTTTGTTTCAGACTCTTAGTCACATTTGGTTGTTTCACAATCAGAAAGTAGTGAGTGAGAGTTCATGTCTCTGTTGGCGATCTCTGATGCACTTCCAGTCGTGCACATCCAGATTCTGCAGCCCTGCTGTGATTTCTACACTGATCTCATGAACATTGTGATTACTTGATGATCAGATGTGATCTGCTCACAGCTTTAATGGACAGAATCGTTCATTAATTGTCTTGGGATCATAGGAGTGATGTGCTGATAACTAACTGTAAAGATGTTCTTTTCCAGGGGGCCATTGAATTTTACAATTCATTCTACATTGCTGGGGACAACAATGACATGGCAGTTAATCGGACTGTTAACAACGTGTGTCACGTTCAGAAACGGAGGGCAGATAAGGGCAGGTGAGTTTCACGTCTCATAAGGCGGTTGTTTTAATACGAAGGTGTTCGTGTTTAATGATCAGTTTGAATTCTTTCACAGTGCACCCGGTTTGCCCATTGACACAGTTCGCTGGAACCTGTGCAGTTTACCGATAAGGACCAGCTCGGTTGACATTATCATCACTGACATGCCCTTTGGAAAGAGGTACAAAGCAGCGGGTCACAGTATGTGTACTAAAATATTCTGTGTCTTGAAAACTTTAGACTGAAGACTCGCTAACATAACCATCTTTAGCTGATATGAAGTTACAGCTGTGCTGGTTTTTCTTTAAGAATGGGCTCAAAGAAGAGAAACTGGGACCTTTACCCTTCGTGTCTGAGAGAAATGGCCCGCGTGTGTAGACCTGGCTCAGGAAAGGCTGTGCTGTTGACACAGGACAAGAAATGCTTCGCCAAGGTATCCGTGTTCTTTTATCTTTATCTCTTGTTTTATTTGGAAGGTTTTGTGGACTGGTAAATGGCTGCGTTGTTGTGTCTTGCTGACATTGAAGTGGAAACAAAAAAAAATATGCTGTTTAGAAACACTCCCTGGAATTCTATATTTACACTCATTTTACACCAGTTAAACCAGGTAAACCCAGATGGAACCTTTTAACTTACAAAAACTCTATTCATTTACCTACACTCCCTCTGTTGATGGGTGTTCCTGGAGCAGTAGGACAATGCACAGATTACATTCCACCTGAGGTCAGGTAATAATGACTGCTTTTGCTTTTTCCACACCCCGATGAACTTAGATGGAGGTGTGACGAGGATAAAGTAAATACATGCTGTGTACAAATATTGTTGCCAGATCGGAAAATAAAAAATAAATTATGTGTTTTATTGAAGTAGTTTCTATTTTGAATCTCTTGGTCATCGGTCACTTGTTTCTCTCTACACTACGTCCAACTTTACATCTGTGAAAAATCCATGTTTCACTTCCCCAAAAGTGCTGGAAACTTCTGTAGTTTTCTAAAGTGGTTTACCAGCTGATACAGTGGTACGTCTTAGGCCCTTTTACTCATTCCTTGACCTGAATTGACTCTGTGAGTAAGTCCTATGACCACCACTATCATGTAACACAACAGCCGGGAACTGCCAAACCAAATAAATGCTGCGTTTTTTGATCATGTTATCGTTGGCTACCAAAGAAGAAAATACCCCCTGTGTTGTCGTGTTCTTGTTCATTCCGGTTTAGTTCCAACGTAGTCAGCAAGCTTGATGATGTAGTGAGAAGCACAACTACTATGTCAAAAGGACACGACTGTATTAGGTATTAAAGAATTCAGGTATAAGGTTCCCGCAGACTCCTAGACACAGGTCTCCCGTTATCACTCCCATCATGTCGGTATAATTGTTTCTTTATCGTTTTATCGTTTCTACCTTATTCCACGTGTCCGTTAGTCAAACACACTGTGTTTACGTTGTTACCACGATGCTACACAAGTTTAAGTGTTATACATTGAGACGGTGGGAGATTTGCGTTGCTGTGTTCCAGCCTGTACCAAAGATGAGGAACTCTGTTGTTGATTTCTATTTCTGTGTGATGTGGTTTTTTTATAGGTTTCTTAAAATGTGGTTAAACTCAAATAAGTAGTGAAGCTGTGTATATATATTTTAAGATGTGCTCCTGTATGCATGTTCTGTGATGTTATTAGATGTTTTGTGTTTCCCTGACGTTTTGATGATACATTTCAGCAGCACGGAACCAAAAACACTTTGTCCCCCGTGGGGACAATGAAAAGTGGTAGAGAATGCTGTGTTATTGGTTTTATTTACTACAACAGTTATTTGGCTCAGACCATGTCAGCTTCTTTATGTTCGTACAGCTCTCCATCAAGTTGAAATAGAGGACCTGTCTCTTTCAGGGCTTGCGTGTAGAATAAGTTCGTGTGATGTCAGTTCAGTCGTTACATCATGGAAAACACTTCCCAGCTGTATTTGTCTAAGCAGAGGTTTTGCTACACACAAAACAAATGTGTCATTTGTTAGTTTGCCCTCACAAGATTTATGTCGCCCCCAGGCTGTCTCGAGGATGGGAGGACTGTGGAGGAAACTGCACACTGTTTGGGTCAACGTCGGCGGTTTACATGCTGGAGTCTATCTCCTCAAGCGGACTGGGGCTGTGTTTGGCCAAACTCCTGAGGATGTCTATGAATCACGGGGAACTTTTAATGAACAGGCCGATGAAAAGGAAGACAAGAAGCTCTCTTAATTCACCACCCTCATTTAACTCCAGAATTTATGTTTGGCGCTGTGGGATTCCCATTATTTATATTACTTTTGTAGTTCAGGTTCTCCAGCTATGCGTGCCAAGGAGTTTATGTATCATGTTTGTATTTGGCTTAATGTGATATAGCTGTTCCTGCTGAGGGTTATATTAGACCACTCAGATCTGATTTGTCAACCTTACAGAAACTGCACATTTGCCATTTGTTCTGATGAATAAAGTTGTGAGTTTATGTCAGGATTCATGTCACTATACTCTATGGCTGCCACCCTGAGTAATATGAGAAATTCTACTAAATGTTACAGAATTTACAGGATATATTGGAGGAGCTGGTCACGTTTGAGATTCTGTTTTCTGCTCCTTGTTTTGTAGATCATCAAACTTCCTGAACTGATCATTAGGTAAACGTGCTTCAGGGCATCGTAAGGTCACATCGGGATATTAGGTCAAAAAGGAAGTATGTGTGTGTAGTAGTTGTGGTGACTCAAAGGCGAGTGACAGAATATACAGTAATCCAGTGTACGTGAACATTTGCAGGCACTTCCTTTAATCCTCTCACCGTGTAACGCGCCCAACATCCCGCACCTGCGGGGTATTCCCGAACAGGAAACACGCACAAATATTCACCTGTTCGTTGTACGACTAATTACAAGATATCAGCCTCTTCCCAATAGTGTTAGTTCAAAACCTGATGAATAACAACGAACAGTGCATCAGTAGGTTTGGCTGGTGTGCGCGTCTTTGCTGCGGGTTTGTGAAATAATGCGCACCACCATAGTTTTCTGCCTTGTCACGCGCGTAAAACGCGTCTCGTAGCAAATCCTCATTGACAGGAGCGACACGCTGACGTCATGGAGGCCACTGAAAGGGGGGATTAATGCGCCTTTAATCCATTGTGTTATTTATAAGAATCACAGACACAATTGACTCGTAATGTGTAAGAACGACGTCACGCACACAACGCGTCTGCAGGGTGGGAGACGTGACGCAAACCTGCGCGAGGAAGTCTCATAAAAAGACGCGCGAGGGCTGAGTGGACTCCAGTGACTAGAGACCAGGAAAGTAAACATACGAAATGATCTGGACAATCTTCCTGCTTGTTCAAGTTCTCCTGCTGTACTTCATCTTCTCAGACAGATCGAGGTAAGGCTTTTCTTCACCTGCCCTGGAGCAGACACACAAGCATTATTACCTCTGAAACTTGTTTTTCCTGGCGTCAGTTGCTTTATTTAGGATATTTGTGTGTTTGCTTTGCCTTTGAACCAGTTCGTATTCGTGATTTTAATTTTTAGAATTATCGTGTTCCTAATGCAGTCTCTCTGACGTTAGGAAACACATTTCATTGTTAAGTTCACCAACTTCTGTAGAAGTAGAATCTCTTGATTATCTCATGTTAATTCAGACTGCACCGTGGAGACACTGACAGCACCTACACTGTTACTTAGCTCCTGCTGACTCAATGTGAATCATTGTTGCTCTAACTTGAATGTTTATTTTACTTGAACTGTTATTGCAGGAGGAAGAAGTATCTCTTCTCAGTTTACTACATATACTGAGAAGTGTTGTTACAGTACTGTTGTCTCACAACACAAAAAAACTGTTTTCTTCAGATCGAAGAGTGGTCCACCTCTGGACAGAGGACTCATCCCATGGTTAGGACACGCACTTGAATTTGGAAAAGATGCTTCCAAATTTTTAAATCGAATGAAGATGAAACATGGCGACATTTTCACAGTGAGTAGATTAAAAGCTAAAGAATTTTTTAAAAAAGAAACCAGAAAAACTATTTCTCATATGTAGGGTTGATTTTCTAAATTTTTTGAAAATGTCTCAAAAGTCCTAAATGAACATTTTCTTTAAACCTTTTTCTGCTGTGCAGTTTATTTCAGAATGTTTGATTTGATGCTGACTTTAAAGACAAACAGACTTTAGACGTTTAGTAATAACTTTTATTCATATCCACACTTCGCTTATATCTCACACGCAGGTTCGCGTTGCTGGACGTTATGTGACTGTGCTGCTAGATCCACACTCGTACGACAGCATCATCAATGACTCCGAGTCTCTGGACTTCACGCGCTATGCACAGGTGCTCATGGGGAGGATTTTTAACCTGCAGCTCTCACACCACCAGATGTCGAAAGCAAAAGACATGATGACAAAGTATGTCCTTATCACCTTATACTTCTAACTAAAAACCATATTTTCATTTTCGCTTTGTATAAATGTGGAAGCGAGACTTCAGTCTCGTGATGTATAATAAAAAGTATCCCTATGGATTTATTCCTGTTTTGTGATTACTCAGTTGCTCAACTCAGTGCTTATTTTGTAGAATGAAATGAACTCGTGCTTAGCACGTGCTGCCTCCGTTGTATTGGGCACAGGTAAACAGGTGGGGCAGCTAGGTCAGCCCACAGTAATTACTCGCAGTTTTACAATGCCAACATGTGTCTGGCAGGCTTTCTTTGTTTGTTCCTTTGATTAACCTTCAGTTAATCTTTTGTGTCCACAGGCACTTCATGGGTACAAATTTAGCAGTCGTTACCAGCACTATGGGAAGACACCTCCAAACCTTACTGAAAGCCAAGATGCCTCAGAACCAGAAAGACTGGAAACAGGAGGGACTTTTCGACTTCTCTTACCAACTACTCTTCAAGTATGACAAAACACACGCCTCCCACGCGTCTCCCACACACACTCTTAACTGCGTTGCTGTGTTGCTGCAACGTTCATGTCGAGCGTCTTCCACTAAACAGTTTACACAGCAGTCAGTCCTGGGCTTTTCTGTTTGTAAATACGGAGAGAAAGAAACGTAGAGTAAACTGTTGAGTGGATGTGAATCGAGCGCATCACTGTGTCTCATGATATCAGGGATCTTCGATAAACGCAGTTTTTAGGAATGTGGAACAGTATTTGACAGTAATGTTTACTGTGACGCAGTGACATCCACCTCACCGAGACGAGGGCCAGCGGAAAAATACCAGTTGAAACAGAATAGCTCACATGACATGTGCTTTCACATAGAAAAGCTGCGTGGGCTGGCCGCGTTATCTTTCCATCAGGACAGAAATGACACACATTCACACACAGGTTATCTCCGCTTGTTTTGCAGGGCGGGATACCTGACGCTGTTCGGAGGGGAGCAGAACAACAACGGCGCAGATCCCTCCAGTGTTTATGAGGGCTACAGGACGTTTGATGGTCTCTTGACCAAACTGGCAAGAGGCACACTAAAGTCAGGTAACAATGAATAATGTATTAATATAGATTTATTCATAATAAACTGTCATTTCTATAATAAAGGGAGTTGTTATAGTTTGGGCATATATAAAGTATAAATGTTTTCTGCAGACTAGATTTACTGTCTCTATGATTTATACTAAATGTGGACAGAGGTCATCAGCATTACCTCAGAGCCACCTATCTTTTATTTCTATCATCCTATCTTATCTTATCTGTTCAGCGGTGACTTATATGTCTTTATTGCTTATATTTGTCATTGTGTCTCAGTTCGTGTGATCTGATGTCATCTGACATCACCCGTGGAGTTTGTTTTAGAGTTGCCATGGCAGGTTTCAGTCACTCAGTTGCTCACAGAACATCAAGACGTTTTGCTGATCTAACTTGTAGTGTTATGAACGGAGTGTTTTCCCCCAGGTCTCACCTCTCCCCTCTTTGTGTGTCACTGTTTATATTCTGTTCCACCCACACAATAGAGGAATGTCAGCCAATCACAGTATTAATGTGCACCTCCTCCAGTACTACCTGTCACACATGAAATATTGTTCCTCCCCCACTTTTTACACACAACAATATCTGTTTATGTGTCTGGGATTTTGTTCACTGGCATGTACATCCACCTTGCCTGTTTATGTTTCGTCTGTGCCTCACTCACTCACTCTGTGGTGTTTATCTGTGTGTGACAGAGGAGAGGAGGACAGCTCAGAGTGTTCGACAGAGACTGTGGGAGCTTTTGGCTCCAGCTGGTCTGACTGAGGACTCGGTATCAAGCCGTTGGCTCCACACCTATAGACGTCTCCTACAAGAGGAGGGGGCCGATGAAGAAACACAGAAGAAGGCTGTATTGATGCAACTCTGGGCCACACAGGTGAGTCAGGCGTCAGAAGAAAGGATGCGAGAGAAACGCCACGTTTCCTGCTCACTGTGCCTTTAATAAGACTTCAAATGTAGAGCTGCAGTACTTTGGTGAAGCACATGAGGGTACTGTTCACCACAGCCACCCCACCTGTTAGTCTTTGGGTGGACAAGAAGAAGAATCCACTTTATTGTCATTGATACATTTTTACATGTTACAACGAAATTGGTTCTCTGCATTTGACCCATCCCCCCTTGGGAGGAGCGGTGAGCAGCCATGGGCGGCGCTCGGGGAGCTAGCGCTGCGTGTCTCGCTCAGGGACACACCTGGTATGTGGGTTGGCCTGGGTGCCTCAGCTGGGAATCGACAGGTGTCAGTAATAGGACAGAGGACTGAGAGTTCAGTCCTCACCCAGTTTCCGTAAAACTTTACTTCAGTGCAGGGGTGAGTCCTGCAATCCTGCTTGTTGTGCAGCCTTGCCCTCCCTGCACATTGCTGATTACCTGATACAGCTGTGTTCAGTGATTCAGCAGCTGGACGTGTAAGGTGGGTCTGAAAACAGGCGGGATTGCAGCGCTCGGGGACTGCAGTTTGAAACCCCTGCTTTAGTGGATTGATCCCATGTCTTTAGACGGTTTATGCACTAATGACCAACAATATCAGTATTGTTCTGCGTCTGTGCAGCGTCTGTGACACATCTGCCAAATGTTGTCTCATCCCTGTGACACATCTAATTGGTGGATGGTCATTAGCAATGTTTATGTTATTGAAGGGATTAGGATTTGTAGTGTATCTTCAGCGGCTTAAGAGGATATGTGAAGGCCGCTTATTCACTATCCTATGTTTCCATAGTCTCTATTTTAGACTTTCCTTATTCTTACTGGCAGCAGTATGATTTGCCATAAAACTGAATCGCTTCAGTGTCCTGCCCTTGGATGCAGGCAGATGGTCCGGACAGGTTTCCAATGGCTTTCCTTTTTAAGTAAACCATTACTGTGCTGTGTCTTTGCCAGTAGTGAGATTATCCAGAGTGTGGCTATTCTCATGCCAGACACATGAAAGGAAGCCGTTCTCTCGCAACTTGTCAGTGCTAGTGATTCACTAGTCGCATGCTTTGTTGTAACGGTAACAAAGAACGATTGAGAATGCCATGTGATCTTCTCATTTGCTGTTACCAAATGTTAAGGGCGCGTGAGCCAACTCGCTCATCTCTTTGTTTGTTTCCAGGGTAATATTGGTCCTGCTGCATTTTGGCTGTTGGGCTACTTGTTGACGCATTCTAAAGCTCTGATGGCAGTGAGGAGGGAGTTCAGCCAGATCGCACAGATGGAAACCTCAGAGACTCCTCTCATGGACAGATCCATGCACACTCCTGTGTTTGGTGAGAGCACGATCCCAGTTTGTGTTGTCAGCAAAATCATTTACAAACAAAAGCCTGAATGTCTCTGTTAAATGAAATGTTCCAACACAGATACAGGAAATTCTGCAGGAAAAACTGAACCTATTACTCTCTTTGAGTCGTTAACAACCTTTTCTTTTGTCCCTTCCCAGATAGTGCCTTGGAAGAGTCACTGAGACTCTCTGCTGCCCCCTTTATCACAAGAGAGCTAGTGCAGGAAAAGACCCTCCACATGGCAAATGGCCAAGAATACCTGCTCAGGAAAGGAGACAGAGTGTGTTTGTTCCCTTTCAGCAGCCCTCAGATGGACCCTGAGATTTACCATGAGCCGCAGGTTTGTTGTTCTATCTTGTTAAAGTAATAGCCTTCCTGTTTCCAACCAGCGCACTTCATTACGAGATTCCTGTCCTGCCAATAGGAACAGAACTAATTGTCTTTGGAACTAGTTGGAGGCAGATTTAAATGTAATTAGCATCTATATTTGTTTACATAAGGTGGAGTCAACACCTACACAAAGCTGACCCTGTATTACCCAGCAAGAAGCCAAACTTAGAGCACTGAGGGATTAGCTGAGCACGGGAACAGAAACACAGCTAATAGGCGTGGGAGGGACTGTTTTAAAAATAGCTGTCCACCAGACATGTGATTTTAAAATCTTTTCTTGATTGCATCTAATATCTGCTGCAAACAATGTTTCTTTTTTAGAAATACAAGTACAACCGCTTCCTGAACAAAGATGGATCCGTAAAGAAGAATTTTTCTAAAGGAGGGAAGCGATTGAAATATTACACCATGCCGTGGGGCGCAGGGACCAATGGATGCCTGGGAAAGCAGTTTGCCATCAATACCATCAGACAGTGAGTGTCCTAGAACTAGTGCTCCACACGACTTTATGATAAGACCTCAGAATGTTCCACAGCGGCGCATGTGACTTTTTTATTTTTTAAACGTCCTAATTTTGTTTTCTCGTCTGTGTTTGCTCTTGAGGTTTGTTTACATGGTGTTGACTAACTACGATTTGGAGCTGTGTGACCCCAATGCTCAAATGCCAGAGGTAAATGCCTGTCGTTATGGATTCGGAATGCTACAACCAGAGAGGGACATGCTTGTCCGATTCAAACCGAGGAACACACACTAGGACTTCAAAAACAAGCACTGTACATAACCTCTATGCACATTTCAACACATGCACCTTGTGTACAGCGTTATTATGCCCTTTGTACTTTTCATTTATATTATATAGCATATTGTTATTTAGTTATTTATTAATAAATCTAAAAAATATGTATAAATGTGTGTTGTCACATTTATTGGGTGATTGGTTCAGGTCTGCAGCGGCACATGTCACTGAAATGTGGTTCGTGTGCTCACATTTGTTGAACCTGTAAAAAGTGAAGATGTAGAGCAGTATGTTATATACCCAGCACGAGCACAATGAGGGGACTGGCTGTGCTGTAAACACACATTTGTCACACTGACTCATGCCTGCTGGTTGCAGAGCAGAGCTGAGTGGAAAGTTTAGATTTATATGTGGTAGAATGCAGCTGATCCACCACAGACAACAGATTATAAAATACTTCTCACAAAATCACGACCTTTAGTCACCAGTAAATTCTTTAGCTGCGTCTCCTGTTGAGTCCTATTCTGTGGACTAATGAGTAACTGAACTCAATATCTGCTCTTGTGCAGACATCCTTTACATCAGATAACTAAACGGTTGAGCTGACACCCAGGTCCAGATTATCAAACTATTTATGGACCTTCTTTAATGTGTTTGTCTTTTTGTTTTATACTCTGTTTAGTGGCCTTACTCTAAACCTGGTGTATGTTTCTCCTGAAATTGTTGCAGTGTCACAGTTTTGTGCTTTATGAAAACGACTGGATGACTTTAATACAGCTCTGTTAAAGGATGTGAATTCCCCAAACATTGTTTGTTGGGCTTTAATAAAGCTGCTCCGTGCAGAAACAGGAGGTGAATCTACTGAGTCAGGGCTGTCTGGTCGTGAGAGGGTTAAGCTCACACAGGCTGCGCCGCTGGAGCAGCCTCAGTGGAACCAGCCCCTTCACAATCCTGCTCACAGTCACACGCGCCGCGCAGCAGGCGCTCATCCGGGGAGTGGTACCGAGACTACCCCGACTACTCTCAGGGGGTCCACTTGTTGATTCACCGCAAGTGTGGAGGACAGGGCGGACTGGACACGGTGAGGTCTGTGTGAAGCAGCATGTCGGGACGCAGCTCACGATGCCTGCTTCAGCGCCCGGCACATGGACGGACATAAGTTTTAACGCGCTCACTCTTGAAATGTCCCTGGTTCCTGAGGTGAACCGGGATATATGGCAAACACGTACGTATCCCGTTCCTTACTTCTGTGTGAGTCTATTTTTAGCTTCAGGTTTATTCTAAACGCCGTGCAGCTTTGCAGCTTTCCTGGCTGGAAATATTCAGTCCTGCGAAGTCGTTTCCAAAAAGCCCTTCATCGTTCCACGAGGCGCAACTTCAAACCATCAGAATAAACGTGTGAAGGTGAACACATACCACTGCCTCATTAAGTTCATAAGCTGCGTTAGTATTAGTCCAGCTTATTGTCCCTCTGCAGAACAGACCGCGCTGTCTTCCCCCTGGATGGATGGTTGTCCCACTCCAGCTGAGACGCTTCAGCACTGAGTCCGTGGACAGCGACGCGCTGCCGGCGCGCAGAGTGACGGATAGTTTCAGCACCGGACAGCTCTCACAGGACAGGCGGACACTAGTTTATCATTGGCCCGGCTTTTTCCTGTCAGCAAGAAAAGCGGCTGTGCCTCCTAAAGCCGATTAAAATATCTGTCCGCTTCTCTGATGAGTGGATAAACTACCTGACATTGCTGCTCGAGGACACCCGGGGAGCCGGCTCAGGATAAGTTCTGTGCCAGTGCCGGGACAGGAGGAGGGCGCCTGATGCTGTCCGCTGCGGGACAATGTCTCCTCAAAATGCATCTTCCAGGCTTCTGAACTGACACAGTGTCCCGAGTGAAGATGATCAAAGCCGGCTCCCGCTCGGCCTCCGCGGCGCCGCCGGACACCGTGGACATCATCCGGAGTAAGAGCCACGCCCGCCGCGTGAGACTCAACGTCGGGGGTCTTCTTCACGAGGTCCTGTGGAGGACGCTGGACAGGCTGCCCCGCACAAGACTGGGCAAACTGAGAGACTGCAACACCAACGAATCCATCTTGGAGATCTGCGACGACTACAGCCTGGATAACAACGAGTACTTCTTCGACAGACACCCCGGCGCCTTCACCTCCATCCTGAACTTTTACCGCACCGGGAAGCTACACATGATGGAGGAGATGTGCGCCCTGTCTTTCAGCCAAGAGCTGGACTTTTGGGGCATCGACGAGATCTACCTGGAATCCTGCTGCCAGGCCAGGTACCACCAGAAGAAGGAGCAGATGAACGAGGAGCTCAAAAGAGAGGCCGAGAACATGAGAGAGAGGGAAGGAGACGAGTTTACCAGCACGTGTTGTTCCGACAAGAGGAGGAAACTGTGGGACCTCTTGGAAAAGCCAAGCTCTTCCTTTGCTGCTAAGGTAAGTTCCCTGTAGCCACACACTGCCTGCAGATCCAGTGAAGGTGGTGAGAGAGGGCAGCACTGGCACACACCCACAAGTCCACTTACTCACGTTTTAAATGGGGATTTCTCCACCGAGAGCTGAGAGGAAGCTTTCTGAATGCAGGCTGTTCAATCAATTCAATTCAAGCTTAGAGTTCAACATCCAGAGGCTAGAAAACATCTCAGACTAGCCTGACCCGGTGGTTGACTGTCTTTTGACCTGGACAGTGCTGTTAATCTGTCACTTTCAGCAGCTGGAGACCAGGAGGGAGAAGGAATGAGAGCCGGAGGGAGAAATGTTGTTGTACGTAGTGGTGAATTTGAACCTGCAAACTTTTACCTGTTTGTCACTGTAAAAACATGACTTTTGAAACATTGTTATTGTTATGTGATGACTAGGTGCTGTGTTCCTTGCAAGTCAATTCATTATTGTTGTTTTTCCTTGACATGGATACATGGCAGCATGCGTTGTGTGCCTTTATTGGATGGAATCAGATAATTATTATTTATAATAATTAACCCCGCCCCCTCTCCCCATCTTCATTAGCCGGCCATTTTTCATTTCCAGTCCACTATTCAATCATCCGGCTCATTAGCAGCTCACACTCCAGAAACAGGAGTACTACCCTGTGCTGGACCAATGGATATATACATGTCCACAGTACTTTAAGGGATCTGAGCCGATGACCAGCCGATATAGGTTATCACCACAGCTGTGTTATAAGAGGTCACATATTTTTGCACAGATGACAGAAAGACATGAGAAGTTCTCTGTGGAGTAGCATGGTGACCATGCCACGGTCAGATCATTGAACACACGCACAAAAGGAAAATACTGTACCTCCATGTAGAGTTGCTGCATTATTTATTCAGCTCATCCATTCAAACGACAGGCTCCATCCCTGGCCTTGAATTACCCAAGCTCTCAATTATTTTCTTTAATATTCAATCACATTGGCTTCACAATGCTTCATTTAAGTCGGCCTATAATTCTGGTATCTGTAGAGTTCTCGGAGGATATTGTCTGGTCCTTTGGTATCCACATTTAGTGACAGACCTTCTGGCACAAGAGGAAACAGCTCGTTAGATTAAGAAGAAGAACACAGATCATCTTTGAAACCACAAAATTATGGATGAAACTATTAATCATAACTTTGTCTGTGTGCAAACACACAGTATTCTCAAAACCTTTAAATCCTTCAGAGGAACAAACATTAAGTTTCTCACTGAAATAGAAGTTTTCTCCGTCTTCTCTTTGCTGACATTCAGTGTTTTTGAAGCTGGGTTGAGACATATTGATTAGACTTCCTGGTTATTTGTGAGATGTAATTTATGATGCATTTTTGGTACAATACATTAGGCTATAACTATATTTAAAGTATGGGCAAAAGGCTTAGGCATAAACCAGATTTAAGTATTGTAAGTATAAGTATTGTTGATTAGTTTTCTTGTGTTTAGTTTTACTTCCAAACTTTTTCTACATTCGACGCTGCCTTTATTACATAAACCCCTGTAGTGTTATGTTTGTGTTTCAAGGTTCAAAAAACTTTAATAATCCCAGAGGGGAAATTGTTTTGCCTTTAACAGCCACTCTCGGTTCAAAAGGAGAGAGAAGAACCAACAACAGCACAAATACAAAATACTCAATACAGAAATACACAGACACCCAATACAAAACCAAAAACTCAATAAGAACAAAGAAATCTGAAAATGGATGAAATAGATCAATAATAGTTCAGGGTGGAATGTGGTGCATTGAACACAGAGTAATAATTGAAATATGACATAAATAATATTTATGGTTGTTTTACTCCCGACTGTTATAAGATAAAAGTTAAAAACATTATTTTTATTATGAGTGTTGCTGAAAACTGACAATCTTCTCAGGTTTTCCTAAAACACAGAAAACCTGCAAGACTACCTGAAAAAACATATTTAAATGTGAATATTTACTCAGCTTTGTTGCTGTTCACTGAGATTATAGGACCATGAATTATTTTATAAAGGTCAGACCCAGAGGCATGGCTTCTTGAAAAGTTTTATTATGTAATAGTGTTTATTTAGCAAATTCATAATAGGCTCACAGCATGGGCCACTGGACAATTGTGAATGAACAGTCAGATGTCATTTGCATGTAAGCATTATTTGGTAAATTCGTAACACACCAGTCCAAAGCTGTGATGTTCCTCTAGCTTTCTCTCTATTTATGATGGTACCTTTTAGCACTGGCTTATGTCATTCCTCCCCGGCAGCTACGTATGATGTGAATTATAAAGTCCAACAGAGAAGTCACAGAACAATTTATGATCTTCTCTATGGCTGTTCCAGCATGCAAGCTCTTGTGCTTGGCTAAACAAACCAGAGCTTTAACAGGCTCTACAGTGAGAAAGACAGGGAGGGAAGGCACGACGTGACAGATGAGATCATCCCCACATAGTTTTCCATATGAGACAGGGAACAGTAAAACAAAAATGGTTTTGTTTCTGAAGCTTAATTGAAGAGTTGTTTTGATGAAATAATTTGTTCCCAAACACAAATCCCATCTAATTTATTTTTAAGCCCTGATGAAATTTTAATTGCACATTAATAATGTCTGACTTAATGCCAGAGAGAGAAGGTAGGATCCAGTATATCTATAGCTCCAGATGTCACCTCATCCTAGATCTTATGGAGTTATAACCCCCCCAAAAATACACAGCGCTCTTTTTTTGGAAAAGTAATTTTTCATGTCAAAGCAGCAGTGAAGGACGCCGTGTGTGCGGCGCTTGATTGTCTGTCTCTCTGCTTGAGGGCATTGAGGTGTTACTGAATAGTTTTAGACCCACTTGAGTCTGCATCTCTACCATGGGTCTGCCCACTAAATTATTCAGCATAATAATATGGACTCTGAAAACACAGGAAAACTTGCAGGTAATAGTTTCATCAATAAAAGATAAGTTCTTGTGGATACGAAACCGTTTGTGCCGAACGCTTCTCTCACTCTTCGGTAGTGCGGCCTCGTAGAAAGAGAGGGAAGGAAAGTTTGTAACACACCATGTTTCAGCATGATTCTGTTGCTCAGCGATCCCTGAGGTACAGATCCGTCCCAGGAAGATAATGGTGACCATAAATCTCACTCCCAGTGGTTTGGCATCAGACCAGTCACCGTTGTTCTGCCTTTAGATGAAAAACTGTTTATTAAATCACTTTAGTATGAGTTACAGTGTCACGCATAAACACAACATTTGCTGCCAGAGCATTTATTTACTTATTCCACCAAAGAGATCTCAGCTCGTTGAGTTTGTTTGAAAGTTGAACAGCTGGAAAAAGGCGATGTCACCTACTTTGGTACAATCAGCATTTAGTAATATTTGAATCATGTGGTGACGGTGAACTTTGCTTATGTTGCCTGAACAATAACAGTAACATCTGAATATTCTGAATTACGTCAGTCATTGTTTATTCTTCTAGACATTTTATTATATGACTTAATGGTAAGTCATGAGAACCTACATCCTATTTCTGGAAGTTAGGTCTCACAGTGTCTGAAATAATGTTGAATCATACAGCTTTCACTTATCAGACTCTTTTGACACTTCTTCCTGTCTCCTAAAAGACATGCGGAGCTCTAGCTACACACTGACACTTAGTCCAGAACTGGATACTGAGCCTTGCAGACCGGCACTTAGTTCTCCTGGACTGGCAGAGGCGGTTTGAACTAATTGCATGGGAATGTCTCCTCTCAGCGAGCCAGAGACAGCCCTGACTACACACAGAAAAATAAAGGTGCCAACTGGAACCAAAAATGGTTCTGTAGAGTGATGCCATAGGAGAACCTTTTTT
>JAUMHF010000021.1:10770277-10789619 GCA_032359275.1 Microctenopoma steveboyesi
AACTTGCTGTGGTTCTTTAAGGAACCATAGAAGCGTCTGAAGAACCATTTAAGAACCATTATTTTTCTGTGTGTAGAGGCAGTTAACCGCACTTCTCACTGCACATCCGATATGCCTGATTGACTTCACTGTAAGCACTTTGTTGTTTGTGAAGTCTGAGATCACTGTGTGTGTGTGTGTGTGTCAGGGCGGACTGATCCACTGTGTTCTGGTTCCTGCCTCGTGTTCACCTCACATGGCCTCCCGCTTCACGTTTTGTAAGAATGGGAGAAAATCGATGGCGGAGACATTAACATGTAAGGAAAGCTGGGTTGAGTGAGGACACACCTTCACCAGGAGAGAAGGAATAAGACGTGACTGTCTTGTGATAGCTCTGCGTGAGGGTGTACAGAATGCTAACCCCCGGTGGTGTGTCACAGGAAGTGCAGTGGGACGAGATGAGATGCAGCAGTACAGTCAATGTGATTCCATGGTCTCTGTTATTTTCAGCAATAAGCAAGCAGGAAAGAGTTCCCTCTGTGTCTGTGGGGCTGTCTTTCCCTCTCTCCTTTCCTTTCACCTACTGTCTTTGTGTGTGTGCACGATAAAAACAACGTATGAGACTATGCAGCAGGGTGTATTTTATGAGTTGTTTTCAGGAGTTGTTGCTGGGTAACAGCAACTCTTCCATTATGCTTAGGTGTGCTTTGAATGGCTTTAAATCAATGGCACACAGTCTCCCAGCTGCCAGACTGATTGCAGCTCCATAAATGAGCTCACAAAGACTCACAAAGACTGTTTGGCACGTTGACAAAGTCTCTGACAAAGTTTCTCCCTCTCATACATGCCTTTTTCTTATTATTATCCCATCTGCTTGTTCCTGTTTCCCTCTGTTGTACTCCCTCCTCTCATTATTCATTTGAAAGTAATCTAATCAGCATGTCTTGTTGTATGAATTCTAATTTAAGAGAGAATTAACTACAAATGTATGTGTTGTATTCAGTTAGATGCACAAAGATAACACATATCCTCATGCAATGTAACATTGATACAATTCGCCTTCTAGCTGTCAGTCAACTTTTAGATTGGCAGCACTAATTATGTAAAACTTTATCCTTTTTTACACCTTGCAACGGGTGGACTGTCATAGACGCTGGCTTTGTGTGAAACAGAAACGTGCTTGCATGCTTTCCTGATGTTTTGTTCACAATGTCTTTCTTTAGTTTTATCTCTCGTTACTACTGTGGTGCAAAGACAACCACAGCACCTATAATGACGCTCCGCTATAATCTGAGAGAGACATTAGCATTATTGATTTAAAACTAGCCTTTGAACTGTTTGTCCAGCGCGGTGATGCACACGAATGGAAATTCACCTAAGGAAGTAACACATCCCATCAATTCCTAATCGATAGAGAGGATCTGCCCGTTTGTGAACTGCAGAGATGAGGATTTAAACTCTGTGTTGTGGTCAACATGTGTTTTCTTTATCTTCAAATGATTTTCTTCTGACAGTACAATGAATCACGTTGTGTTGGAGCCTCTGTTTTTCACATACATTTATGCTTCTTGAATTTTCGTTAAACTGAAAACTACTCTTCGACATGTTGACGTTTTTCCAGACATGTCTCTTACGTTTCCATAGTCAAAAAGTAGGATTTAGTTCTTGTGGTCTATAAATGACTTCCTTTATTGATGGAGGTGCCTGTGTGGACAGACTGGCTCCTCCTTTTTCCTGTTTAATGTATATTAATAACATAACATGCTGGCTATGCATTATTTCATGTCTCTGTGTGGCTGTAAATTGGCTCCCACATTTTCAGTATTGTAGACAGGTAAAATCCTGACCTGGGAAGGTTATATCTTAGAGAAGACTAATCACCTTCTTATTAAATGTGCTATATATGGAATCAGCCCTAATTTCTAGATTAAGATTTGTGTAAGAGTTTTAATTTAAATTACAAAAACAGGAATTATTTGTTTTTCATTATTGGTTAATTTGCTAAAAATAGAAGCTCCTCGTTTATATTAACCTGCAAAAACACTATCACTCAGCAGTTTCTCTTAGCTCTTTGCTTCATAGCATCTTTGGTGTTTTGCTTTTAGGTCTCAGTGTTTTTGTAACCCTAATTAATAACATATTATTAATATTTCTCAAGAGATGTGGAGACTATAAACAGAGCAAAAAGAAGAGAGAATATTGAACTTGTGTTTGTGCAGGCAGACAGAGACACACAGTTCCAAAGAAATAATAGTGATCCTTTGCATGTGCTACATGTGTTAATTACTTGCTAACAAGTTCTCATCAATTTATGAGCCAGTGTCAGTCAGATACAGCACTTACTGCAGGTTTAAGGTTTTGCATCGAACCACAATAAAATGTGAAGGAACTGGCAGATGATTGCTCCTTCCTAGTAGTTCCGATTCGATGCAGTTTCAGGAAGAGGTAAGCTTCTAAAACCTCCCATTGCCCTGCAGTTTCCATGGAGAGAGGTGATCTTGCACGCAACATTAGCTTATCACACCAGCCAGCTGGGTCAATACTGCATACTACACATGCACACACAGACAAACATAGAGTCCCACTGCATAGAATCTCTGTTTGACAGACATGTAAAACCCTCGCTGTTCTTTTAGCATTAAACCTTATCTGTCGTCCCTTCTGTTCCTCACACCTTGGCGGAATTGGGTTTGTGGCTGCAGAGGTCTTCACTGACACTGACATTAATAAAGGTTAGAAGACAATCGTGAGGAAATGGAGACAAGACTATTTTTCTGCAGAACTTCATTCATTATTCAGACAGGGCTGTCAGTGAGACAACAGCAATAAAGAAAATACAGAGTGGTGCGTGGATGAGTGGTCACCCACAAAGTAAAATAAAATTTACTGTGAGTTAAGACTAAGCTAAAGCTGCTTCTTAAGCTATAGTTGCAGTAACCCGTCAGTTTCCATCCACCCATGTAGGCAAGACAGGCATGAATGAATAATGTAATGAAATTCTGTGGTCAATATCTGACAGATATATTTTCTATGGAGCCTCGACATATGTAAACCATCTCTGACCTTTCCCAGGATCTCGATATCAGCTGATAAGACTACCGTACACTACATACATGCATGCAATCCAATTTTTTTTCTTTTGATATGGTCTGGTCCTTTGAAATCAATGAGAGGGAAAAGCTCAGTCAAATACTGTGAGCGGTAGTTGCATCTGCAAGGAATCGTTGCAGTGCAGTAGTTTCTGAAGTAGCTTCTTTTAATGAGCAACACTACCTAATTCTTTAATGACGAACAACATGAGTACATCTTTTAAATAATGGTCACCACAGCACATATTCGAATTACTGTCTTTCTCCATCCTGCTCACTCTGATGGAGACAATAGTTAAAAGTAAGTGAAAAAAAGAATGTGTGAAATCATGGTGTTATCTAAGCTGCATGGATGTTTTTACAACAAAACAGGTTGTACCAAAAGTGTCTCTTCAGACGAAGCAGTGTGAGGCAGCCTGTAGAGGTTCAAACCACAACAAATATAAACTCTCAACGATTTCTTCTAGTCTACATGCCGTTGTGGTATTTGAAGTCTCTGTGAAAGCAAGATTAAAGTGTGTGTGTGTGTGTGTATGTGTGTGTGTGTGTGTGTGTGTTAAAACGTGTGCTGTGCTGCTGCTCACAGACTCAAGAACAGTAATTACCTGAACTTGATACAGAACCCAACACCTGAAAGCTCCACGGACAAACAACCATCAACAGGGTTCAATTAACACAAGATCACCTCCAGTCTGTCACTGCAGGCCATCACATCTGTTAAGGAAGACAGACTGAACTAAACAAAGCTTCATGTTATGGTTGTGGTGAGCATATATCTTACACTATTTTGATGGATGCCTGTGCCACATGTGGGCCTGTCAAGAAAACAGCGTTTTTGTTTCGCAGGGAGTTTACTGTACATACATAAATGCATTTTCCAAATGCACTGCTTGAAAGGAGAACAGCAGAGGCTGCACACATTATGTGATTGAGGTAAAATGTCGGCAACAATAGAAGCAGATGGGTGAAAGTCATCTGTTCCCCAGAAACCTTTTAATTGCTTCTGCATGTAAACAAATAGGACAAAAAAACAAGGCGAACACATGAGCTTCATTAACTTCTCAACAGGTTTTGCAGAAGGGGCAAGGTGCATTATCCTGTTAAAAGAGATGGTAGCTCAGTGGTTAAGGCAGAGGGCTGGGATGCAGATATAGCAGGATCGATTCCCAGCTGAGTCACCCAGCCTATCCCCCATACCACTGCTCCCCCTAAGGGTGGATGGGTAACACGCAGAAGACAAATTTCATTGTAACTTGCAGAAATGTATCAATGACCATGAAGTGGATTCTTCTTATTATTTTTCTTAAGGGAGGGTTGTTGTATATTCAGCAGCAGAACATTGCCCTGAGCATCACACTGCCTCCACTAGCTAGTCTAACTGGTCTGCAGATATACAGCTTCATGCCTGCTGCTTACAGGCAGCACTATAATCTCACTCTGGCCAAAAACAGTCCCAGCCTGGATTTTACTGAGCAAATAGGTAAGAGCATTAATATGTTTCAGCTGGTAATACAATAAACTCAGCTAACAACCTGTACGTACTGACTGACCACGTTTTTTTTCCTCCCTGATGGTGCAGGCATAATTCACGATAACAATGCCAGGAATCATCATGCTCAAATTCTGAAAGAGTGGTTCATTGAGCATGAGCGAGTCCAGACCTTAATCCTATTACGCATCTTTGGGATGTGCCAAATTAGAAATTATTGCAACTCTGGGCAAAAATGAACGTGTTATCATTGCATAAGCTTAGTGAAACAATACCATGCAAATGCGTGATATAATCAATGCAAAAGGTGATTTAACAAATATTAGAGTGTGCCTTAGGCGCCCATGAGTCTGTTGTCAGTTCACCAGTTGCCCTTCCTTTCCTGATTTGGTACTGATCACTGCACAAAACCTGCCATTGTGGAAATGCACCAACACAATAGTTAAACCCGGTCCTTGTCAGAGTCGCTCAGATCCTTTCACTTGCCCATCGCTTACAACACATCAACCTCATCAACTGACTTTTCATTTGCTGCCTCATATATCACAGCCTTTGACACTGTAATGAGATAATCAATGTCAGTCACTTCACCTGTCAGTAGTTCCAACGTGAGTGACTGGTCTATAGTTAAATGCTGTCACCTGCACTTCTCATTTGACAATACGTGTTCAGGGTGAGGTGTGCACTCACATACAGGTAGAGTATGAGAGACAGTTATTTGACTGGTGTTTTTCATTTAAAAAATGTACTTTACTGCAGATGTGATTCTCTGCAGTAGAGGCGCTTAAGTACATCAAGGCACCCCCCAGGGTTTCTGATGCTGGGTTTACTGATAAAACGCTGCTCCTGAGTGAGCTGAGAGGTTTCTCACTGTCTTCACCACTATTGAAAATCACACAGTTGTCCACCACTGGGAGAAGAGATCTTGCCTGCAATGTTTTGTGATCTTCTGACCTCTCGCTCCCTTGTGTGGACCAAAAAAGAGCTGTTACATTAGACGTTTGTGTGTGTGTGTGTGTGTGTGTGTGTGTGTTACGAGCAGAGACAATCTTGAAAGATTCAGTCTGATTTCTGGATCAATATTTCTGCTATTCCTACTCTGCTTAATTTGTATGGAACAAAATAACTAATTAAAACCAAAGCAACCAATTTTAACAAAACGTGTTTATTTCTTTAGTAATTTACATATTTTGTATGAAAGACAAAGAAATAGTTCACAGACAACACGGTGGCATTGAGATATGTTCAACTTGTACATCGCATCTCCAGAGGAACGGTGTTGACTTTGTAATAATGTTTACACAAAGACTTAGAAGGACAATGCAGGAGAGGTGTGGTAGTTGATATTATACAGGTTGTTCATCCTAATGAGGCAGAGCCCGCGACGAGGGATGAAGCAAACTTAGTGCGACATCCCTCACAGCCCCACCAGATTTTCTACCATAGCACAATAATGGCACCTCTCTCCCAAGGGGCTTCTATAAATAAATAAGCTGTCACACACGTGGACACACAAACACACACTCGTGCACTAACTTGTGCATTTTCCCATCCAATCTCTGGGTTCTTTTCAAACACATTTTCTCTTTTAATGTGTTATTTTCCCACTCACTCCCTCCATGGCACACACACACATTTCCTTAAATAGACGCATTGATGTAGTAATTTAGTTGATTGTTTGTGACAACTGGAACCTTTTTGTTGGAAGACTGGTTGGCCGTCATCTAATTTTTCAACAGCCGACTGTGTTTATTTCTAAATCAGTAGAAGGCATAGCGGGGGTATTCTTTCATACGCAGGAGGGTGTGTGGAGTGAGAGATGGAGGATTTCATGAAAGAGAGACCCACCTTTACGGGTCTGATGATGATGATGATGATGATAATGATGGAGAGAGGCCAGAAAGCTGTGGTTTTAGTGTTAATGTGAGATTTTAAAGTAAATCACAAAAATGCAATTTATTCGCCAGGTTTTATTAGAATCTCAAAAATTTTTCTGTTCAATTCTTCTCCTTGCTAAATACTGCATGAATCAGGTTGCTGGTCAACTTTACAGCAACAAAAAGATGATAAAGTGAAATGTAAGGTGAGCTTTAGTGAAGCTGGCAGGTAAATTTTGTATTGTGTCAAAACCAGGCTAGCTGCTTCTGTTTCCAGTCTTCACCTTAAGATAAGCTAAACAGCCACTCACTCTATGTTGCTACTGAACAAGCAGATAATACAGTGTTACAGTCGTGGCTCATTTAATGAAAAAACATATTTCCTAAAAGTTAAATAACAATTGGCCAGTGGTGTGATGTGTGCACAAATGGCAATTTTTGTACGTGTTGCCTAATAGCTGGTGTAACTGGCACCCAATGGGTGTTTCATTCATTTCACTTGATGGCACAGAACAAATAGATCTCTGAAGTACTTCAGAACCCCAGATGCAACTAAAGAAAAGCGGGTAAAGCATAGTTATAGACTAACAGAAGCAAAGCGGTGTCTATGAACAGACAGGAATACAATGGATAATATGCTGATTGTGTGCAAAACAATTTTGAAAATCATGAATCATCTACAAGGCTTACAATTCCTTATGTAAAATGAAATGATGCTGAGTCCATGTCTCTGTGTACTGTATTTACAGTGTGTTGGTGGGGGGGGGGGCTGTTTATCATGCCTCTTTGAGCGAGTGCACATGAGAGAGACTGTTGTGGGTCAACACAGGGAAGAATTCTATTTAAAACTGAATATGAGGACATACTACCCTGTTTGTTTCTAAATGTTTCTGCGGCAGAAGTGCTCTCACAGCAAGTCTGTGTCTGCGTTGCCAGTCGTATTTTATCCTTCAGTTGTCAGCAAAGGATACAAATAGGAAAACAGATGTCACCCTGTCAATCAGACATGCACTGATATAGAGACGTTAATGTGAGAAGCCTGTAGTACTAAAATAAATGGGATTTAAAGTAGACATATGCTGATGTGATGGAGATTTAAAGGCCATGTCCTTGTGGTATCTGTGTGCTAATATTGATGGTAATTATGCGAGAGCCCTGTGGTGTGCTGACTGAGAAGGAACTAATAGTGTTCCATTGTAATTACACTCAGGAGTGGTGGTAGCAGAATACTTTAGATGAGAGACTCAGCAGATCACTTTAATGGTACATGATTGTATTTGCCATGATGACACCACAGAGGAAGTCCCTCGGGAGCAGCTGTAAGTGATACACCTCCTCAGGTAGCTCACCTGAAACCCCGAAGCGTCACAAACCATCCAGTGACTGACATATGTATAGATTTAAATTCTGTCTTTAGCTTCCAGCCCTGCGTTACATAAAGAGGCAGTGTAGCTGATAGTCTGGCAGAGTGGGTTGATTGTGTGAGTTTCAATCACTATCCCACTAATCTCCAGGCTGCAGTCCCAGGAGCTCCTGTTCTCCCCAACCTACTGCCAGAGCCTCAGCCTACTCGCTGCTCTCATTTCTCTCACTCCTTCCTCCGCCGTGAGCACATCACCTTACCTCTGTCTGATGTGAGATGTAGGCCACAGAGATATTTTAAGTGGAGCAGAGGAAGGCTGTTTGGTTCACAGTGAAAGGTTACAACGTGTGGTCAGTTACTCTTAACACATGCGCCACTACTCTGTTTCCATGTATCCGTTTCCAGTCCGTCTCCATTACCCACTGTAACTTTGTTCACATGGTAATGAACACAAGTCACAGACGCGTGGTATACATCTAAAGCTGCTGGTTTAAGCTCAGAATTATTGGAAGTTCATCCGTCTCCCTCACTGCGGGTGCGACATCAAGCTCTCAAACTACGTCAGGCACCTCCATCTCCCAGAGGAATGGAAGCTGAGAATCGATGGGGCCTATGTAAACCGAGCAGTGTGATGTAAATTGAAAGGGTTAGTGATCTGTGGGAAACCTGATTCCCTGGTTACATTAGCACATTTGTGGTTCCAGATTCTGTTCTCTGAGGACAGAAACACACAATCTACTAGCACAGCTAGGCAAGTTTAATTGTATGAATGTAGCACGAGGCAAAGCGGAGGAGACTGTTTGGCTGCATCACTCTCTTAATTAACTGCCGTTCTGAAACTACTCGTTAGTTAATCGAGTGGTCATTTAATCGGTTATGTAAATGATAAAACTTAACGTGGAAATATTTAATCCTGTAAATCTCAAACAAAGTAGCGGTGACAGCATGTCCAAGTAATTTTTTTATCGTATTGGGTCTTTATGTAATCCAGTTGTGTTCCCACTGGGTTTGTGAAAGGACAGAGCTTTGAGAAAATGAGACGACAGGGCAGCCTATTCATCAACTCTCTGTCCAGATCAAAATCAGCATTAGACAGAAATCCCAGGGGCTATCACACAGAAACCTTGGCTCTGTGCTTAATGCCGACAAACATGATGCCAAATCTCTGAGGATTTCTTTTCTAATCTTGGTGCGATCTCACACTCTCAGAGTCTAAAGCCAAAAACTGATTAGACGAATGATTGTAATTCTTCTAGTAGAACATATTAATTGCGAGAAAAGTGGACACTCAAAGAAGAGATTTGTTATACTCTATGTAATGATAAAAGAAGTACAGTTTGTTGATATATATCATAAATCAAGCGTTGGTTTACTTTTAATATGAGAACATTTGGCTTAAGACAAGGTGATCTAGATGATTGTGGTGAAAGATATTATATAAGATGTGAGCTTATGTCATGTGCTGTATATTTCACAGGGAGATCATATTTGTTCTGGAAGTGACCTTAAGAAAGTAAAATATATATGATAAAATATGAATGATTTAAAAGCCACACGCTGAGAACTAATCACATCAAAATGGCTGAGATGGATGAAGTGATTTAGGAGCAGCAGCAGGCAGAGAGTGTGTATGGCTTCTTAAATGACCATAGAGAAATGTGGGCGTGAATTGATAAGGTACAGAGCTGCATGTGGCTGAAAGCCTGTTGCGACTTCACTACTTAGGGTAGGTTGACACTGTCTTTTATCATACATACAGAGGTTTTCTTTGGCAAGACATTTGACTTTACTTTGAATAGATGTCTCACGAGGATCCAAAAGTCATTTCATTGGTCTATGGAGAAATGTCTTTTAACCTGTACTGCTTCGTACACCCTGCAGCTTCTCGTTAACAAATCAGCCAGTGCAGTGGTTGGTGGGCAGGGCACCAGCTGCACTCACAGCAAAGGAGGCAGATTAGTGGTGGGAAGAAAAACAGCTGCAAATTAAA
Organism: Microctenopoma steveboyesi; assembly: GCA_032359275.1. Classification (NCBI taxonomy): domain Eukaryota; kingdom Metazoa; phylum Chordata; class Actinopteri; order Anabantiformes; family Anabantidae; genus Microctenopoma; species Microctenopoma steveboyesi. Next base: position 10,780,065 of record JAUMHF010000021.1, read on the forward strand.
ATGAGTCCCTGACTGATTTCTTTCATAAAGGGAACCACTGTGACTGCCCCGTCAACAAGCAATAAAGTGCTGTTTACTAAGATTTGATTGGAAACTCGAACTGAGTGTGGTGAGAGACTGGATGTGAAGTCAGGTCAAGTGCAGTGGCTAAATGTTGGCCCGATGATGACCGATGGCTCAGGAGAGGCAGTGTGAGACTGAATGTGTGTCTTTGAATCTGAGATCACAGAAACGTGAGACTGCTGTTTTAACCATGATCATATCTGGCACAGTTAGTTAGACTCTGTCTAGCGTCTCATCTCTATAATTCCCAGGATGGCGACGGCATCCAACATATCTTTCTATAATTTAGAGTTTTGTTCCATTAATCAGCCACTGTCACCGTCACGCCCATTTTATACAGCTGGGGAACCTGACTCCTGGAAATCAGCATCAGTCAGCTGTGGTCGATTCTGGCTCTGTGCCACCTGCTAACGATCTGCAGCCATTTCTCATTACTACAGTATTATGATGGCGCGATTTAGTCCGGCCACAGGGAGCAAATAATTACACAACTACTGACACTTACCCATACTGTAAGTACATTATACTGTACACAGCTTTAATTTCTTTACACTGGCTAACTCTCTGTTAGGATGCTTTCTCACACACTGTTTCCTGGCCTAGAGTGAGCTCGAGAATTTTTTTTTATCCTTCATGCGTACCCTAACATGATCAGCGACTCTCTTACTATTCAAATTCATGCAAAAAGATGTTTCAGTAGCAATAGTGGTAAAGAATTCTCGTTAACACCTGAGTGCACATTATGCATATTGAAGTGTGTGTGTCTGTGGGCGTGTGTGTGTGTGTGAGTGTAAATTAAAATAAATGTAAGTGAATGAGTAGTTTTTAAATAAAAATGTACAAAATCTGGAATAAATCTAATCTTAAATTTGTTATTTACACATATATTGTTAGTGGGACTGAGGTAGCAGCCTGTGAAATATACTTGGATGGTATTTAGAACTGACAGATGCTACACATGCACTGGTTTGTGCACATCAACCAGTATAAAACCCTCTGTGTAAGGTCCAGTGTGATCACATGTCCCTCTGCTTCTTCAATCTCTGTTTCATGAGTTTTGTTTTTGTGAATGCCTCGCTGCATCTGCATCTGTTATGCAAATACCGAAAAGCCTTACGTCACCGCGGAAACTATCAGCTGGGCTGTACACCATGGCACTGTAGTCTCCCCATGAGGAGAGCTGCATGCACACACTGTGTTGCTGTGTGCTGGTGCATGTGCACGTACGTGTTGAGATGGGTTGTAATATCTCTATCTTTCTTCCACTGTTGTCACGTCATTACATTTCATCCTTGTGCATTCTGCATTGATTTTGTCCTTTGATTTGTGTGTTAATTCTGGTTGAGTCAGTAATATGAGCACACACGGCTACCTGCCATTGTTTGCGTTTGTCACGTGTCTCTCTATAACCTCCGTCCAAAAGGCCCCATGGTCCTGACGCTCCCATTTTGCCTGCATTGAAAAGCTCTGCCACAGTCAGTTGTGAGGAGTGTTTTATTTTTGTATCTCACACCTCTAAGCTCATAACGAATGCTCATCCTTTAAAGGTTAGCTCCCTCTAAACTGTTCTTCTACTAAATGTCACACTCTCACTTTCTTATCTTGGTAGAGACAGAAAACGTATTGTGCTTTTTATTTCTGCAGCCGAGCATTATTACACAACTTTGGTTAACATTTCATTTAGGTGTTTAAGAAAATAGGTCACTTCGAAAGTTTCTTTTCTGCCTGTTGCCTTAAGGTGATTTAGTGCCTGTACATCTCTGCTGCATACATTATACACTATACTCTGCACATTATTGCTCTCGGTCTCTTTCTACATTATGTATCTCTGACCTAACTTTACCGCCGAGGATGAGCGGGTACCTTCAGAGGGTTGTCGTCTCCAGAGTATAGCAGTGTGCCTTAGAGTTGAGATGGGCAGAGAGACATTTAGTGACCTGACACTGATGTAAAATACATACAGTAGAGCCAACACGTATGCACATGGAGATGTGATCTTTTATGGTCAGTCAGGGAGTTGCCTGGTCTGCCATTCCTTCTCTCCTGAATCATTTAGGAGGAGACTCTTGCACACAGCAGTTGTTTTACTTCTCTGGGATAAAAAATAGATGGTTTTATGTTAATGATTAGTAAAAATATTCTTTGATTTGATTCGACGTGTGTGAAAAGAGTCTAACTTAATGTATATATTCAATGTGCAGGTCTCCAAAAGAGGAATCCAGAGGTGGAAAATGCATTTGAAAATTATTGCTGTGTCAGCTGGATGCTTAGTACTCCACAGAAGATGCTGAGGCACAAGTGCTTTTAGAATAAGAGACCATTTCTGTCTCTGTGTATTCTCACAGAGTCGCAGTGATGAGAAAGGATAGGATATTCAAAAGGAAATAGATTCTGCCAGGTATCGAGGACTAAAGCTATTTCTATAATTGCAACCTTGTGAATTTGTTGTCATGGTGACACTGAGTGGTGGGACTGCCTCACTGGGACCAGTTAAGATAATTTTAGTTTTGATGCATTTGTATTTTCACAGGTACATACACACTAGTGCTTCTCTGCTGCGAATTGTCAAAGCTCATAACACATTAGGATATTGGGTTAATAGTGTTATATTAGGAGAAGATAGCCAGCAGACTGGAAACGGGAAAACAGCCAGGATCTCTCTGTCCGGGGGTAACCACAGGTGGAACAACATGTAAAAGCCTAATAACTCAAAGGTTTAATGACCAACATGTAGCACGTCTTTTGTTTATTCCACAAAAATGTAATTTTCACACAAGAAGCTATAACACTTTATATATTATATTTATTTAAACCAGGTTAGGTATTTCCACCCACTTGGCAGCCAATGTGCCAAGTGAATCATCTCCCAACCTCATGTCTAACAAAGCAGAATATTTTCTCAGTCCAGCAGAGGGGAATACAATGCACAGGTGTTTCGCCATCTAAACAACTTTGGAGTGCAAACTCTGTTTTGTATCATTGTACATTAAGGAACTCTCTCCTCCTTTGCACTTAATGGACCCACACAGGAGCGGCATTGACCTTTTCATCTAGTAAGCAAATGGCTTTCCCAAGACTATTCCTTTAAAATACTGTAGCTTTTAATTTGATTGCACTGAAACTGTAGCGTGGAACCGACATGGCATCATGTAGGGTTATGAGCAGTGACCAGACCTCTCACGTTTCAGGTGGTGTTCACTGTAACGCCGGTCACTCAGTGCTGACACCCAATCGTGTCACACGAACCCAGTGAGTCCTGGTCTTCATGGTAAACACCAAACAGGGTCACAGGAGACAGGAAAATTACTTAGTTCAGTGTTAATCAGCGCTCCACAGACATTTGATCAGTGATGGCATCTTATGCGCACTGGTCACTGGTTTGTGATGAAACTATGTGGTGAGACCTTACACTTTGTAGCCATGGAGATGGTGAGCCAGGAAGTAGCAGATGACAGCAATAAGATATTCCTCTTCATTAAAGTGGAGTAATGTGTCCAGTGTGATGTTACCGGTATTACAAAGCTTTCTCTGGAAGTGATATAATCATTCGCTTTCATTCATTGATCACTTTCTCTGACTGAGGTCATGAACCGTTTTCTGCTGTAATCTCCTGACCTGCATTCACGACCTGGTCATAATCTGCATTAAAGCGAGTAGGTATCTTATGGCTACCGCTCCTCTTCTCTTTATAGGCCACCTGTCGGCTGATGTATAATACTCACTCTAATTCTATTTAACAACTAATTGACATATTAATTACAACACCTAATATCTTCCTACACTGGCACTTCACTTTTGTTATGCACTGTGCTGGCAAATGGTCTGTTTTCTCAGAGTTGGTGGTGATTCAGCATGATATATTCTGTTCCTTTTTTTCCCATTTGCTTGCCAACACTACTGCCAGTTTTAGATTGAGCAAGTTTGTAGCAACAAGAGACAGCTGGAGCTCCTCTCTGCAAAAAAAAGTATCAAGAATAAAGCCAGATTTTGAGTACTTGTCATTTTCAGCTGGGTGTGACGTGTCTTCACTGAGTGGAGATGTGATTGTGCTATGAGCTTTTGTCAGTGTGCTGCCTTTCAGCCCCCCACAATACGCCTACTGCATATCCGGATTGTTCATCTCAGAATCACAGATGCCATCCTATTTCCATTAGTAGCAACGCAGGCTGGCTGGTGTTGTGGAAGAAAGCTTCTCTAGTCTACTGAGGGTTTCCACAGCTGGCTTACACAGACAAACAGGCACATGCTGTGAAGAAGCCCCGTCTGTCGCTCCTCTGTGAGACAGGCAGGTTATTAAAGGTTGAGCTAATTCCACCTAAACAGGAGGTAGAAAAACAGCCTTTCTACTCCTAAAACGTACTCCACTGCACATTCCCCTCTTTCTTGAAAATTACTTGAAAATGAAGGAAATTAAAATTCATATTTCTTACTTTTAAATCAGTAAGTTTACATGTTGATGTTAAAGTGAGATGCACATTGTAGATTCTATATAGAGCAGAAAAACATGAATGTATTTTATACTCGATTATACTGGAAATTTAAATTAGTTTCATAATATTCTACGTATTTTACAGTATTAGATCTGCACAAAATATATGGAACCAATTTCCTCTGCAGAAGGACACGCTTATTACATATAAACAAACGTTTCAGCACATTGAGAAAATGTGACAGCAGCAGGATGCCAGATGATTTCTGGGGATCAGGGAGGAATGTATAGTTTGAAATCAATAGTCTTATATTATGAAGGTCAGGTGGCTCCATAAACCTCCTTCCGCGCTGCCACAGAGCAGCTCCTGTCTAGCATTTTATCACTTAATAATCCTGGATCAGCCCTTCATTTCATGCTTAAACTGATTTATATTCCTTATGAAATTACTCTGTTGGAGGGAGGGTGATTTATATGCCGCAGCTCGCTATATTACACAAGAGATGATGTTGCTCAATTTCGTATTTGATATTGTACCACATGTAGGACAGATGTCCCAGATGTTTCAGGATTTTCTGCCAATGGTGAAAGTACAGGTGTTCTATCATAGGGGGCTAACGCTGAGGGTAACACTGGGCTGTACATGAGCCACAGAGGAACAATCTCTCATCATTCTCACTCTCATTCCACAGTGTCACTTCTGTTCTTTTCTCTCACCTTTTCTTTGTCATAAGTGCCAAAGAACCCATTTCATGCTCTTCAAAAGCACTTTCACTGATGGCTACCGCACATGTTGTACATTTCTAAAGATGTGACATGTCCTGTCCACAAGAATTATTCAAGTATAAACGGTTATCATTAATTTTCATCTTTATTGACAATTACAAGTAAGAATGTTTGCAAATAACAACTTGTGGGTTTCATAGACACACGCAGGAAGAAAGACACATCCTGACCGACACACACTTAGTATCCTGTGCCTCATCATTTTAGCACCACCTTCACACTTCTGAAAGGACGCATCCAGTACGTAGCCGCCAGCTCAGTAATCCATCTCCCTGTCTCCATCTCAGCACACGGCACAGGCTCCCTATGAATGGCTAAAAGGTGGGATAAAAAAAGGCATGTAGCCAAGGTGAAACGAGGTACATGAAGTGGAGGACACATCTGTGAGGTCTTGTCAGTTTAAGAGGTATTTCATATTGTAACGCTACAAATATCGTTACATATTTGGTTTGAGAAGAAAAATTCAGTCTGGGCTCATTGTGCTTTTCAACCAGTTTGTGTTGCAAAGTGATTCATTATTAAAAACATTGAATTTAGAGTTTTTATATTTAACTGTAATTTCTGTGTAGCAATCTAAAAAAAATACGATGCAAAGCTAAAACTGAGTCGAACAAAAACGAACAAAGGCAAACCCACATTGATAAGCTAAAAAGAAATATGAACAGAGGATGATCTCAATCTGCTTCCCTCCAGGAGTGTGTGTTTCTCTGCTAACTTACCAAAAGCTGTGCAAGATCAAATTATTTCTACCATTTTCAACCTGTTTAAAAGAGGTTGTGTCATTACAAATTCATGACGGGCTGCCAAATGTTGTCTGGTGAAGATTGAAAACTTTCCAAGCGTAACAAATAGTGAGATTAAATTCTGGGGAAATATTTGTAAAAGAGCATGACATGCACCAGATTAGTAATATTTTACCCGTGAGAGTAAAAATCTCATCATCTGGGGGGTTTCCTCAGGAAGGAGCTGGAACAGCCTGACTACTGACTGACAGACAGACAGTGTCTAATCAGTTATCACTTGATCCACGTCCACAAGTATTATCTATGTAATGTCTGTATGAAAACTCTGATATTGTTTCTCTTTTTTTCTTTATATAAAAATATAAAATACTACTAGCAATCTTAAAAGTACTTAAGAGGAAACAGAGGAGAATGTTGGATGTTTAAATTGTAATTAGTTAATGTAGGCGAGCAGCAGGTGAGAGTAGTTCTATGGTCCCTAAGTGGAACTTTCCAAGAAGATGATTGTAACCCTGGGGAGGAATTGTTTATAGCTGCAGAAGGCTTCTTCCATTTACTCTGGGAAGGAAGCATTTCTCCACTGTTTACTGGCAGCACTATGCAATCCATCTTTTCCACTGAAGCCCCTAATAAAAAACAAAAACACAGACACTGTAGCCCACAGAGGGACGATCAGCAGCACCACACACTCTGTGGGAGGAATGTCAGCTGTCAGTGCACCACGCCGGAAAACATTTATTGGCAAATCACAGAAGAAGTACTACAATAAGAGGATTAGCAATGCCATCTTGCACTCAACATGTCCTCAAAAACTAAAGTGAATGAGTCACTGTGTGACATAATCCCTCCAACGATTCAGCTCGTGTAGTGAAGAGGGTAAGTTATGATGAAGAAAGATCAGAAGTGAATCAACATTTCGCACAGCATGACAAAAGGGAAAACCCTAAACACTACAATACCTTTTTGTCATTTGTTTTCACACTCAAACGTGTCTTATATGCATTGTGTGTGTGTCTATTTTCATTCTTCTCCAGTCTCTGTCTGACACACTTCTTCCTCCTGTCATATAGTTTTTTGGGTGGCCTCCACTTGCTTTTCTTTTTCTCTGTTCATTTCTGAGTGAAACCTGGCTACACAGCAGGTTGGACGACTGATCCAGATGGCAATCCGTCTCTTCGGGGAACCTCTTTTTAAATGCTTAAAGAAACTCTTCTTCCCTGTCCAGTCTTCCTTTGATCAAGCATGAAACAGGGCTAACCTTGTGTGGTGAAAGCAGTGTGAAAACTAGGCTACCTCTCTGCAGTGTGTCATGGACCAGTGAGTACCCACTCACACACACCTTTTCCAGGACAGGATAGCTTGCATTTCAGAAGGGTATTAAATATTCAGTCTCCTGCCTCCTGGCCCGTGGGGCAGGGAGGCCTGAGGCTTATTACTGAAATGTGAATGAATATGTATGTCTGTGTGTATTATGCATGTGTGTTTGCTATGATTAATGTGTAGAAGTGGCAGCAGCCTTGATCAAATTCATCGCTGCTGTTTCCATTTATGCAAACAGGAAGTGAGGCGGGCTCTCCACATGACCTTAGTGCTCATCACTAAGAGTCAATAAGGTAATGTAGCACTAACCATAACCCCTTTTTCTAGGTGCATCTGTGTTTTAATATCCCCGTTGTTTGTGAAAACGAACATTTACTTCTCCTATAGTATTATTAAGTTTGTGTTCTTTATACATCTCTAATAAAAATATATTCACTTCGATACTTCCCAGTGGGAACACACACTATAATTGTCTGTTCTCTTCACACTCTGCTCTGTCTAGTAGCTATAAAAAGATGGTCACATTTAATTTTCCAATTTCTGAAAAACTGTCTACCCCGCACAGACAGATCATACATACGGGTGCATCATATCTCACTGAATAACCAATAAAGCTCACACTACGCTGTGTCAAAGCTGGGACCCTTGCCTCATTCCCTCCTTATATCCTTTAGCTCATGCTTCCTTGGAAAGGTGGAGGTGGTTATGCTTGGGTTGCCCTGCACATGCAACTCGCCCAGGTTGAGTGTCAGTGCTGTCTTTTGTATTCAGCATGATTCATGAGGCACGCTCAGGCCTGGTCAGTGCATCAGCTAGATTAGTCTTGATCTGATGAGTGTGGTTTCTGGATGACTTGTTTTAAGACTCAGCCAAGGCCTTGGAGGTCTTGTTGCTGATGGTAAGTCTAAGCACACTAGCACATACTGTCCATTTTCCTTTTCCAACAGCTCCTTAATTTGAGGTTTCTCGTAACCTTTCAGACCTCTACGTCCTGATAAAACACAGACAAAAGTACTGCACTTACACCTGTCGTAAAGTTTCTCGTTAACATAAGTTGTTTTATTCTCTTGAGTGTGATTATTCGGTACCAGAAAATTTACTCCTAATGGGTCATTTTTGAGAGTTTTCATCCATCATTTGTGTCTCTTGGGATCTAGACCAGGATGCAGGCTATTTTAGGAAAAACACTATTATAGAATTTAATTTCTTTTGTCTGTCCTTTAATTCACTCCCACAGCTGAAGTTAAAATGCCTTTACTCTAGTCTTTTGCCCGCCCTCTCTAACCTCCCCCGCAGCAGGGTTACTCCTCTTTTGGTCCCTCTGTGCTCAAAGGCCAAGGTAGGTGCACAAGCAGTCACCTGTCTAGATTAATTAAAGCTTATAGCTGCTGATTGGTACGAGGGAATAATCCTGCTCGCCACTGGTCCGGGACACAGTCTCCACAGTGACCTTGTGTTGGATTTCGTACTGTTTCTGGGACAGGAATAATAGGTGTGGCACATCTACACACCCACAACTGTGCAGCCTTCTTAAGCTTCCAGCACTACGACAAGACCCTATTGTACTCAGCAGATTATATCATTAGTAGGTGATTCAGTCTTGACCATGTATGTTGTGCTGCAAAACAAGTAATCCATTGGGATTTTTGTAGCTTTGGGCACCAAACAGGCTGAATAGAAATGGAAACGGAGACAGTAACGATTGTATAAAAAATATATCAATACGACCTCAAACTCTTGCTCTTTCATCTCTGGCTGTAAAAATCTGAAGAGAAGAAAAAAAACACGTACCCCAGAGAGCACATTAGTTCTGACCCTGTTTCTTTACAAATGCTGACATGAAATTATATGAATGCTTTGGAGGAAATAGCCAGAAAGTTAAATGGGCCATGAACTAATATCATCATAAAAATTAAATCACTATTTTGAATATTTAAGCCAGTTCTGAAACCCAATTTAATTTGGCCAGTTTAAAACACTGAAATGCTGGTTTTCCATTGGTTGGTTTTCCATTGGTCACTTGACATTGTGTATTTTACTTAAGCATTTTAAATTTTGGCTTGATGGACTATCCACCATTTACTTTAGTTAACTTATCGCTGTCAGGCTCACCCTTCACAGTACTTTTCAAAGCTTCAAGTATGGAATTATATTTGTGCCACAATTCGTACGAGCGTAACTTGATATTTTGAACACCGAAAACGTAAACCGTGC
>JAUMHF010000021.1:10789719-10822611 GCA_032359275.1 Microctenopoma steveboyesi
TGCACGGTTTACGTTTTCGGTGTTCAAAATATCAAGTTACGCTCGTACGAATTGTGGCACAAATATAATTCCATATTCAAGGACCTACTTGGATGTATGAGGCTTGATGTTTAACCTTTGGGAGTCTATATTAAAAAAAAAAGATTTTACTTTACTTGGCAGACGCTTTTATACAACGCGACTTACAAGGAGCTAGCGCTGGGTGTCTGGCTCAGGGACACACCTGGTACCTTAAATGCTGCATGGATCCACTTTTCTTTTTCTCGTCATTATAATATTGATTAATAAAGCTTTTGAAATAAACAAATAGTTGTCCAAAGTTGTAAAAAGGACCTTCACACAGACACAAAACAGATGGTTTCAGAGTTACTGCAGATTCTTTTAATCTTTTGTCTTTAAATCATTTCAGTGCCACAACAGTGAAGGGATGTTTTGATGATCAAACATTTGCTGCAGCACGCTTTAAAGTTTTTTTAAAGCGATCCTCAAGAGAACTTCAGGCAACATAAGTGCCAGTGAACCTGTGAAGCTGTACTTCATACAGTCATAGCAGTGACTTGTTAGCATGCTAAGATTTGTTAATTAGCACGGGAGATGAAATACACCTGAGACTGGTCATAAAATAAAGTGCGGGACAAATTGATGTTTTCCTTCCAATAGTAGTTTGGCCACTTCACCCACATTTCACATTCTAACATGTGTTCAGACGTTGTTGTGTATTCTTCATTATTTAATATAAAAATTCTTACTGTGTTTTCCAGATCCTGGCCATCATCTCCATCCTCTTTATTGTGTTGTCCACCATTGCCTTGTCTCTGAACACCCTTCCAGAGCTGCAGGACACTGATGAGTTTGGTCAAGCCACAGACAACCCTCAGCTGGCCCATGTGGAAGCTGTGTGTATTGCCTGGTTTACCATGGAGTACCTCCTCCGTTTTCTGTCCTCCCCCAGCAAGTGGAAGTTCTTTAAGGGTCCCTTAAATGTTATTGACCTGCTGGCCATCCTGCCCTACTACGTCACCATCTTCCTGACAGAATCCAACAAGAGTGTGCTGCAATTTCAGAACGTGCGTCGAGTGGTTCAGATTTTCCGAATCATGAGGATCCTGCGGATTCTGAAGTTGGCACGTCATTCCACAGGTCTTCAGTCTCTGGGCTTTACTCTTAGGAGGAGCTATAATGAGCTGGGCCTGCTCATTCTTTTCTTGGCCATGGGCATCATGATATTCTCCAGTCTGGTGTTCTTTGCAGAAAAAGATGAAGAGGACACCAAGTTTAAAAGCATCCCAGCTTCCTTCTGGTGGGCTACTATTACTATGACTACAGTAGGCTATGGAGATATCTACCCAAAGACTCTACTGGGAAAGATAGTGGGGGGGTTGTGCTGCATTGCAGGAGTATTAGTGATAGCCCTGCCTATACCCATCATTGTAAATAACTTCTCTGAGTTCTACAAGGAGCAAAAGAGGCAGGAGAAAGCCATTAAAAGGAGGGAGGCCTTGGAGCGAGCTAAGAGAAATGGTAGCATTGTCTCAATGAACCTTAAAGATACATTTGGCCGCAGCGTGGAGCTCATGGATGTAATGGTGGACAAATCTGATGAAAAGAAGGACAAGGTACATGATAATCATGTTTCTCCTAATCTGCAGAAAGGGACACTCAAACCCAAGTCACAAATCAACCAGAGCAACCCCACGAAGACCCTTGAATCAAGCTACCAAGAGCAGGCCAAGCCCTCTAGCAGCCCTCAGCATCTCAGTGCTCAGAAGCTGGAGGAGATGTACAACAAGATGGCCAAAACACAGTCACAACCCAACCTCAACAACAGGGAAAAAGGGGTGCTCTCCAAATCAGTTAGACAGAGAGCTGAGTTTGAGATGGGAAGCATCCCCACTGAAGCTATCTTAAACACAGCAGAGGCAGTGACAGATATGAGGAGTATGTCAAGCATTGACAGCTTCATCAGCTGTGCCACTGACTTTCCTGAGAGCTCTCGCTTTTCCCACAGCCCTGTCAGCAACATGCCAGGGCGGGTCAGCACTAACCCCAGTCTGGAGCCCACCTTGGAGAACGAGCATGAAGGATCCCAGGGCACCACGCCGACCCTGACAGGTCGAGGCACCAAGGCCAGCCCGAGGGACGTGCGCTTTAACAACCCACTCAAAATTCGCTCTCTTAAGGTCAACTTCAGAGGTGATCAGAATTCAGGAACAGGTGCCCTGTCAGACAGCTCATCAGTCCAGAGTCCTGAGGTGTCCGTCTACACAACTGCCAGAAGTAGGACACCCAGCAAGAGCCCTGAGAATCTACTGCCCAGCATCTTCACTTTTCACGACGCATCCATCAATAAGTTCATTGATGCCGACACAGATGAGGAGGAGCATCTGCATGATGGTTCAGGCACCAGTCCATCCCAAAGACTCCTTGAAAAAGCCAGTCCTAAGCTTGGCCATCACTCCAGCTTCCAGCAGGGGTCCAACCACACGGAGGGCCCTCAGAGGAAGCTGGCTAACAGCACACTGCCGTTAAATGGGCAGGAGAACCACGTGGCTCAGGAACTACAGCCACTGCAGGGAGAAAGTAGTCAATCGAATACTTAAGTGCAGTAAACAATGTAGGAAATGGACAGTTGTGGAGAGAGGGTAAAAAGCACAGTATACTTCCTGAAAAAAATGAAAGCACTGAAAACATTTGCAGGGACATTTAAAGACTTTGAATATAAAAGACTTATTCTCACATGAGTAAGTAAACCCTCTGAGGTTTCTTAAATGTAATAAATGCCCATCTTACCTTTTTTACTAATTATACATTTGATTTAGCCCAGATTACAACCGTATAATAAAAACTATGTTTTTTTCACATGCCCCGATAAAGCCACACAGAAAGGCCGTCCAGTCAGTAGCAAATTACAGAGGGGAAAACAAACATGCCACCACAAACATTCAGCAAAGATACCTTAAACAATAACAGTTGTGGTAAAAAGCATGGGCTCAAAGGTTTTTTAAATAGTTTTTATTAAACAGTGTATAAGTATCGCATTACAACACAACATGCTGGGAAAATGGAGAGTTTCCTTCCTTTAATTTTTTTCCTCAAAACTGGCCTTAGTTCATGTTGTCACCCATGTTTGTGTTTGTATGAGTCAGAGATGAAGACAGAGGCACACAGACAGCACATAAAAGTGCGTCCAGTAATTATCTTTCAGTATATTTGTTCTTATGTGATGTTCTCGGTCTCCTGTGACATTAAGAGATGGTTCAGTGAGTTATTTTTTTACTGCACAAAATAACAATACAGAGAGACACTGTGAGGCTGCATCCACTGATTTCCTTCTTGTTCCTGTTGTGCCCAACACTGGGCAAGAGAGAGCACTTTAACATGACTTTGATTTTGACTATTAACACAAAAAACTATATAATTCTTTGTTTGTTTGCTTATTTATTTGTCTCTAAATGTCTGTGTGTCCCTCAGACTGACATAATCAGAGATCATTTTGCATCCAGAAGAAATGTAAAAATCTTTTAAAACTTTCCTAAACAAGTTTCAGAGCAGTGGTCAATCCTATTGTAGCTGATGAACTTAACGTATGAGCATCACATTCATGTATAACTAAACAATATTATTGTACAAGAATTTTAATAATTTATATTTTTAAGATCTTTTCTAAAAGAATGGACAAAGTTTATTGTGCTAATATGATAGTTTTGCATTTCAGTACACATACACAGTATGTACTGCATTATTTTGATGGAGTTGCATTTAATATTAGACAATATAGAGTAATAGGCACGTATTGTTTGCTATGTCTCTCTGTAAATGTCTGTCCCTATATCCTTTGTGCAATGTGAAGAACCAAAGAACTGTTCTTTCTGGAAACTCATGTAGATTAGTAAAGTTTTACTGTTTTATCCTAAAATGTTAGACAAGTAGTCATTCTTTTTCTACACATCAGACTCTGACATATTTCAGGGAGCCATACATGCTCATTTAATACAAACAGATAAGCTAGACAATGCACATGTGGGGACTGAGCTGTTGAAAACTGTTGTTGAGGATCAAGAAATAGGAGAAAGTTGGAAAGTGGAGAGGGAGCACAGCACTTTATTTTACATCAAATTTTGGAAGCTAATTTGATTATACTTACACATTGTGGATCTTGGAAAATGGTTAATTTTCACAAATCCAAAATATTACGCTCATCTCTTGCACACAACACAAAGCCACTATGTAGGTACAACACTCGCACACAGCCACAGGGAGGTACACTGTGTGTTTGTGGGTCACTTGTTCATCCAAATACCCTGCATCTTGCTTTTATAAATGACTTTGAACATATGATCCATCTGGGTGTTGATTATCTGGTGCTCTCGTGCTAATGCATTGTTATGTTAATCAAAGAAGCTGGTTTTACGACATTACTGACTTTACACGATATCATACAAGCATGCTACAAAGTATCTATTTTTAGTTGTGAAACTTAAAGTAGAAGTATTTACTATGTATAGTTGTTTGCAATCAATAAGTTAGATATTTCTGTGCCTTTGCTTTTAAAAAAATGCCTGTCCTGCATACTGAAACTATACGCTGTCTAACGGAGAAATAACAATTAACAAACTGTCTAACAAGTAAACACATAGGGAGCTTGGTCATCGTATGGCCAGACGCACTCATTAGTTATCCAGAGCCCCCTCTCTAATGGATTTCATGTGCAGTTATGGTTATATGCACTGCATATTTACATAAAAAAGGCCCAATCCACGAAAACAAACAGGTGCAGGCTAAGTAGAGTGAACAACCACTGTTTCCATGGTGATGGTTGAGACTGGATGGCTCACATTTCACACAAGCATGGAATGGGTGCCTAATTTGCAGAGATTAAGTTCTTAAACACTTCCTATAGACTGCACTTCTTATTGATGCTTTGCCGTGTTTACGTTATTTTCAGTAATTCATTTTACTTCACCTCAGTGGTTCACTCCTCACCTGTGACTTTCACCTGCTCGAGTTATTAAAGAGATGGTGTAAACAGAAAACTAGACTTGGAGCTTCTGAGTCTGAATCCCTTTATTGTATATTTTACCTTTTATAGAATAATGCAGCAATTTTGAATCGACTCCTGACTTGTAAATTGACGCCTGCGCGTGTGTGCATCTAAAACTAAGGTGTTGCTGCTGTGATGTGTATGTTTACTTCATCCACTTACTCCTGTGGAGGGAGGGAGTGTGAAATGCGAATGGAATAGGAGCCAGCAGTCTGTGACAGACAGAGCCGTGCTGCAGAGCTGTCAGCCTGATTACAGCTGACATCCCTAATGATGGCTGTAGCACTTTGCTGTTTCACTTCACGTCCAACTTCAAACCAAATGACTCTGCACCACAGACAAGATGGTCCTTCAAAACATTGTTTGTGAAATATCTCAGCTCTTTTTGCTCTTTTGAGCGAGTGAAGTGTTTCTCGGGCAAGACTACTGCCACGATAATCTCTCGATTAAATTCATTTACCCAGAGTGATTAGGAACACAATAATCTTTTCCATTTCAAGGAGCAGCTTTTTTGCAGGATGACAGTGCAAAAACGGCAGCTGGTCTGAGGGATCCTTTTGAGGATGTGTTCATTTGTGTGATTCTATAAATAACAGTCTGGGCATGCAAAGGGAGGGACTGGGCCAGCAGGAAAGGCTCAGTTACAGAAATGTCTTTGGTCAAATAGTGTCCTGAAATTCTGAAGAACAAACTTTGAAGCAAGAATCTGGAAAAATTGGGTCTATCAGGGCTTCCAGATAATGATTCAGTTTGTGGGATTTGTTGTAGCCCTGTTCTTAACGCTGCATTGTGATGAGATAAAGATGCCGTGTTACACAGTGAAGAGTGAAGATTCATTAACATTCATCACACAACAGTCAGACATGCAGTAAATACTAAGAAATCTATGGAACAGAGCCTCTCATTGTAGTGGACTTACTCCTTAACAAGCCATAGTCTACTGAAGGCTTACAGCTCCTTTATCTGTTGGATGAATGTTAACAATGTCTTTAGCATTCCTATTACTTTTTATATCTATGTTTTTTTCCTTGTGAACTGCACCTTATGTTTCTGAACTAAATCCTAGTGACAATGCAAATTAAAGAAAACATTACGCACTGTTTCAAATACAAATTCCAAAAGCACAAGTTATACATGTTCTTTAAGTATAGAATGCCACACAAAGGGTTCAATACAGACACATACTTTTATTTAAATTTCACCCCCCTTTTTCAGGGAATTAGTCACCTCTGTTCAGCTCATGTGGATCTGTTTGTTGTCGTTACTGTGTCTTGGGAAATATCTGTTTTGTAAAGTTTCTGACTTTGTACCAGTTGACTTGGTAGAATATTGTCTTTGTGGTTCCCATTGCTCAATGCATGTAGCGCTATTTAAACCTTTGTCACACAGAATTTGTAAATATAATCTAAGAAGCTATAGGAAAATGTCTATGATGAGCAATTTTGAAGCAAATTTTCTCCTTTTACTGACTGATGCTTAATAAAAGACATTAATCCAGTGTGGGCGCCATGAGTTTCCCTTTATCAGCAGTTTTTAACCAAACCAAAGGAAAATGATATGGGTGAGGTGTAAACAGGTGAGATTGTTCACTGACTAAGCTGCGTTTTATAGACTGTGACTGCATCATTTAGACAACAGCACCCTCAAGTGTTAAATTCTGCATATAATCATTCATTATACACGTTTACTGAGCAAAACACAAGAGTAAAACACAGTATTCCATTTGTCGTTTCGATTAAATCTACGTAAATGTAGTAGTAAACTAAAAACACAAAATTAAAATGAGAAAGTGATAATGATTTAATACTGTTATTATTATAATTATTATTGATAAACCCTGAAATTGCCTTTTACTTAGTTGACAGATTTGTCTCCGTTATGTCATGTTAAACACAGTTTTGAGGAGGATTACATCACAGTCAATGCAAGTCACAGCTTCAGGCGTTTCCCAAGACACAAATAATCCACGAGAAAACCACTGAAATCCACTGAAGCCAGAATCACGAGCACAGCGAAATTAAAATGTAACACAGGAGAAAAAGTAATTATTGGAAAAAAGCGGAAGCATGCTGTATGTTAGGGAATTGTGGTCACGTGCAAGCAGGTTATCACCTTAACATTTTTCTCACTGGATAATCCACAACATGGATAAGGACTAACTTACTCTAACAACATGTAAAACTGTGGTCAGCGGGGGCAGAAGAAAAGAGCTTACATAAGTCACTAGCTCAGAGGGAAATGTTATGAACTGCTTTTTACATAAGATCATTTTGTAAGTTGTGATCATATTGTGATGAATATAAAAGAACAGACAGTTCAACAGAAGATCAAACAGCAAATCTCAGCTGCCTAAATTGGATAATAATTTATAAAACCAATATTTATTGAAAAATAAATGTTGTATGTATGAACAAATGTTCTTTGAAGCAGACATTTCATTTAAATATGACATTTAAAAAAAAATTATTTTGTCGTTATGGGTTATGTGTAGATTTATGCACAAAATAGAAATATCAAATTTCAACTAAAGCTACACAACAGTGTGCAAACAGTGGATGGGGTCTTTGTGTCTCTCAGCTGGATGATGTAACACAGGGTCATGTGCCAGTCTAAGCTCTGGACCTGAGTGGTATCTTAATCCCTGCCTCAGTTCCACTCGGTCACTCGTCACTAATGAGTTATGAATGTGCAGGGACCTCCTCTGTCATCAGACAAAACGCCAGCACCTAAAGCACATATAAAACCACCGACCCAGCGTCACGCAGAGAGGTGAACCGACTCCTGCAGAGAGACTGGAGTGGAGCATCATGATTGTTCTAATGGACCTGTTGCTGATGCTGGCAGACCTCACCTACTCCATCCTGAACGCCGCAATCCAGACTTTCGTCCAGCCGAGACTCAAGAGCATTGATGGGGAGATATGTCTGATAACAGGTGCCGGAGGTGCGCTGGGTCGCCTGTTCGCGCTGGAGTTTGCCAAAGAAGGCGCGCAGCTGGTGCTGTGGGACTGCAACACGGCTGCAAACGAGAAGACGGCGGAGCTGGTGCGAGAGCTGGGGGCTCGGGTGCGCACGTACACGGTGGACCTGTCCAAGCGCCAGGACATCTATGCGGCTGCGGACACGGTGAGAGCAGAGGTCGGGGAGGTTTCAATGCTGGTCAACAACGCAGGCGTGGTCGCCGGACTGAGGCTGCTGGACTGTCCAGACGAGCTTCTGGAGAGGACTCTGCTGGTCAACTGCCACGCGCTTTTCTGGGTACGGTTTGGGCGCACGCACTCTTTGCGCACGAACAAAGAGTGAATTGTCCTAAACAGAATTTTTGCGGCACATCCATCTGTAAAACCTTGTTCGTGGTTCTTCCCGCAGGCTCGGCTCAGTGTTAGTGCAGTGATGCAGGTGATGCAGCGACAGAGCTGGTGCATCTCGTAACTCTGTGCATAAGTTATTATCAAGCAGAAACACAAAACTAGGAGGAAAGATCACGTGATTCCGCTCATAAATGAAGGAATACGTTTTCCAAATATTAACCACTGATAAATAATAATTATCACCGATAAATGGGCATCAATGAGATGCTGTTAGACCCAGGACACTGTTTCTATGTCTATTATAAATAACAAATATCTTCCTAAACTCAGATGACAAAGGCCTTCCTGCCTCAGATGAAAACAGTGAATCACGGTCACATTGTGACTGTGGCCAGTGCTCTCGGGCTATTCAGCACTGCATGTGTGGAGGTAAGGCTGATGATTGACAGTACAAACTGAAACTGAATACAGTCTAGAATAACAGTTTATATGCTCTGGTGTCTTTTGTCCTCGAGGATTACTGTGCCAGTAAATTTGCAGCTGTTGGTTTCCACGAGTCCCTGACATACGAATTGAGAGCAGAGGACTTGGATGGCATCAAAAGCACTTTAGTCTGCCCTTATATTGTAGACACAGGGATGTTTGCCGGCTGTGAAATTAGGTGAGATGGCATCATTCACACTCCACTCTATGACCAGTGACACTGGAATGACGGATGCTGGTCTTCACTTCTTATTTGACATTTTCCAGGAAGGAACTCCGGAGTCTAATACCACCTCTGCAGCCTCTCTACACTGTCCAGCAATCCATGAAAGCCATTTTAACTGAACAACCAATGATCTGCATCCCTCGCCTTATGTACATCCCCTTTCTCACAAGAGCGTAAGTATGAATCAGATTATATATTACAAATGTAGAAGAGGAGTTCCATTATGGATGAGCAGAAATGCACCTAATGTCCTGGGACCAAGACCGTAACCAACCTTTCCATCTCTAGATTGTTACCTTGGGACGCAAACATGGCAACGTATCGCTTCACAGGAGGCGACACATGCATGCTACCCTTCATTAGGAACGTTGAAACAAAGACCTCAAATGGTCAAATCAAATCCTCCTGAATTATATTGTCAACAACTTATTAAATATAATTCAGACATCAAAGGCTCCTTATGTTAATTCCCAAACTGTGAATTTGTTCAGCTCAGATGAATCGATCTGCATCTCATACTAGAGAAAAGCTGAAGAAAAGCTTAATCATGGACAATTTACACAAGTGCCTCTTTTTATTCACAATAACAAACAGTGCAGAAACAAGGACAAGACATGAAGAAATCTACAGGAAACATGCAACAGAAAAATATAGAGCATTATGTTTGAGTCACAGACTACAGTCTCCGCAACTGTAAAAAGAAATTCAAACATACAGAAAAAGCGCCGAAGAAATCCCTCTCATATGATTCAGATGTTCCACAATACTGTTCAAATGCACCTCTGCTCCTGCTGCAGGTGAAATAACCTGACAAATCTGTGTCAGCCTTCGCCACACCGCACACAAAGGACCCAAACACAAAGTTATTGAGTTATGTCAACTTTTGGTCATGTCTTTAAAAACCCTTAAAAACATTGTAAATTCAATCAAAATGAGAATTTCTCTGGCAAATCCATCATTTCACTGTCAAGTCAAAACAAATCTGTAAAGACAAGATTAGCTGAAGCCGGTCTGTGACCCCGGAGCCACTGGGGCTACTCCTGCACTTTTTATTGTGGTCTCCCTATTTTGTCGAACACCATCACCTCAGGTTCAAACCAGCTGCACAGTGGCTGCCTGTAAGTACCCCTGCAGGAACTGGAGGGCGTCTGCATTCAGACTGGTGCTCAGCATGGAGGGAACCTGAAATGTAAAAATTGCAGCAAAGAAGAAATAATTACCAATTAAACCACAGAACATATTAGTTTCAGAAAGTATTTTTCTACTTCCTGACTGAGGGTTTTATTTTTGGAGGTTTGGACAGCTTCCCCTTAATAAATGAAATAAATATAAGACTGCATTTTGTATTTGCTGAGGTCGTCTTGGAGTAATATTAAAGTTAGTTTGATCCGAGTCATTCATGTGATAAATCAGGAAGAGGGGAAATACTCTTTCACAGCACTGTAAGGTGCTAAACAGTTCCTGCGTGTCTCAACATACCCTTCCCGGACAGGCGGTAGAAAGCTTGTGGAGCGACTGTGCCAGCAAGATCTTGGGATTCCCAACAGCGTCTCCGATTGGGTCGTGCTCCTTCTTTCCAGCAAAGGCGAGCTGTGAGAATGCCGTTTGGTAGCCTGGGGTGTCTTCAATGTCAATGAAGTGCTCATCATCTGGGATACTGTCGTCTTCTGGCAACTCAAACAGACCAATGAGGGCCTGGAGTAGTGGAGTCCTGGATAGACACATGGTTGTCAGGGCAACAAATTAAACATTAAGAAAAGATTTCTCTCCGTTTATACAATGTTCAGTGCCGTCACCAGGGCCTGACCTGCATTTTCCTCAAATCAGTGACTTACCAGAGTTTGGTGTACTCCGTATCCATCATTGCAGGACACTCCGTTAGGACTTTTGTGATGCCAACAGCACAGATCTTCTTCTCAACGGCTCCAGACACCTTCTGAACCTCTGGAATAACTACTTTCTCCAACACCATACCAAACATTCTGCAACACAACAAGCAACCGCAGTGAGGCCATTTGGTCTCACACTGCAGGCCCACAGCTTTACAGTGGTAAGCACCTAATGAGATGCAGGCAGGATTAAAGGATAATCAATATCAGACGGTATTGAGAAAATGAGCAGCTATTACTCATAAGAATAAATATAAACGCACCGCTTCCACTAAACTCTCACTCGCCCATTTGAATTCTGGGTCTGCTTGTGTTCACCACTGTGAATCCAAGTTTGATATAGCTTCTATACGTATAAATGAATTCAGTGTTCCTATTGCCTCTCTGTCGCACTGATGGGTGAACCCAGGTAAAAACCGACATGTCAGACGTGTGTAATTGCTTTAAGTATATTGCAGATTACTTTGACAATACACTTACTTTGGCTGGATGCTGTCGAAAATCTCCTGAAGTGCAATAGCTCCGTATTTGACACAATACAGATTGATAAACACCAGGAAGCCTGAGAGAAATAACAATAACACGGGATAAACTCTCATTATAACACAGGAGTTAACAATGAAACTGTGCATTGTACTGGCTGATCACATGTTAAAAGGCACATGGTCAGTAACTGACAACGTTCAGTAGATTAATAGAACTAAACAGTTTCTTCTACTAACTCTTGATGAATTTGGTGGTTTTGGAGCTTTGTAGCCTCTGAAAGAGCAAAATGAAGATCTGTTTCCTGTACTGAAGGATTGATTCCCTGACGAAGAGAAAGTAAAACAAGGTCAATACATTATGTCAATTTCACCAGGTACATTTCATTACTGACAAAACAGCTACAGTCAACTTACGGTGGCATGTGCTCTATGATACTGTTGAGAAGATAAAAACCTTGGTGGTCATTGGCCTTAGACGCAATCAGCTTTTGGAAAACTCCAAGCAAACCCGGCTTAAGAGAAAATATAGGATGAAAATATACAAGGGAGTGTGTATTACATAATAGATTAAAGTAGCATCAGTGGTGTCAACTGACCAGCAGAACTCTGCCACCACTTACTATTTTATCTGCAGCAGAGCCGGCAATAGTGGCACCTCCCTTCTCCAGGTAAGCCTGCAGCAGGCGCACCAGAGGGGGGATGTTTCCAGT
Source organism: Microctenopoma steveboyesi (assembly GCA_032359275.1). Classification (NCBI taxonomy): domain Eukaryota; kingdom Metazoa; phylum Chordata; class Actinopteri; order Anabantiformes; family Anabantidae; genus Microctenopoma; species Microctenopoma steveboyesi. Next base: position 10,801,864 of record JAUMHF010000021.1, read on the forward strand.
TCGTTCCCAAAGAACAGGTTGCAGCAGGTGTGGAAATAAAGCCATGTAGGAAGCGGGAATAGAGTTGGAGTGCATCTCCAGCAGGAGAGACATCACCTGAAACACGTATGGAAGAAACTCTACAACAGACACAAAAAAAGATAAGTTTAGTTGCTTCTGATCAGCCCAAGCTCTCCAGCATCTACAGGAAGGTAAATAGGTTAGAAAGTTGAATGACCCTGGACATCATTCTGAAGGATCTCCGTGAAGACAGGGAAGAGGGCTTCCTCAAAGCTGCCAACAGTAGTGGGGTTGGACTTGCAGGTGATCCGCACCGACAAGCACAGGGACTCGAACAGGTAGTGGTTAAAGTGAGGCTTGCTGGGATTCTGAAAATGAGCAGCAGATTTGAAAGAATCAGAAAAAAGAATCTCCTCAACAGGCATCTTTGTACATGTGCATGTATCCATAAATGGTTAACAAGGTTACGGGTTACCTTGCTCACTAAGAGGAGCTTATGAGTGAGCTGACCAATCAACGTGGGAATGTAGGGAACAATGGCGTCCTGCAGCAGGGAGAAGCTGCGCATGATGGCTTTAAAAACAAAAAAGAAAGAAGACAGAATGAAGCTGGTTATATTGGCTGATGTGCTACCACAGAGGATTGTTAATAAGGAACACTTGGACTAAAGGCTTACCTTTCATTATGTATTCATTTTCTGCAGAACCAGGAAGAGCAAGTGCCTTGAACAAGTTGTTCAGCAGCTGTTCCGTAAAAGGTGCCATTTCTGCAGACGTGATACTGGAAAACATACAGAGATTAGCTGCAGGTTTCTGTACAGGTGGATGCTTAAGTCTGAGCAGAGCCTTTCCACTGCCATAGTTTACATCCGCCGTCTAAACGTTTTTGTAAACCAAGTAACAGATGGAGAAATGTTTAAATATCAAGAATGGGTATTATACAATTGTAAGAAAAAGTGAGTGAACTCTAGTTTTGTGCAAAAACTAGTCATTAAATGTGAACATCACAATATTTCTAAGCTGCTAATACCCATGTCTTTATTGAACACAATCACTAAAGTGTTGTCTCATAATAACTGGTGTAACCATGTTTGGCAGCGATAACATCAAGCAAGCTCTTCCTATAGCTTTGAATTAGAGAGACTCTTGAGAAAACCTATGTTCAGTTTTGGTCATTTAAAGGCATGATTGTCATGTAGTATATACTATATTATCCGATACTCACTGTGTGGTGTTGTTGGGTCCTCTCATAGTGAACAGCCTCTCCAAAGCATGGGCAGCATACGTGTGCTCCACTGCGCTCTCCGCCTGCAGGTGGGTTATCAGTAGAGGAACTGCCTGTAGCAGCTGTTCTTTAGGAAGCTGAAGAAAAAGGACAATCAAGTAATTCTCTCAGCTCATTTTGCCTTTTTTAATTTCAATACATTGTAGGAAAAGTACAAGTTGGTACCTGGCTTCTGAAGATCATAACATACTTGATGGCATCTGCCTTCAGCACTGGGAACTCATTAACTGCAATGATAATTTAAGTTCATTGTTAATTAACATTTATTCACAAATACTGTCTAAAAAATTTACTCATTAAACATAAACAAGAGTCAAAGAGTAATTTGGATCTTGCAGGACAAGAGACGAGAGAACAGCTTACCAGGACCATTAAAACACTCTTACCATTGAGAGATTTTAAGTCTGGAAGAATGTGGTTCACAAAGAATTCAGTCAGATTCACCAACTCGTTGGCTTGTGTTATCCCATGCTAGAAAGTGGCAAACATATTTTACAAAATTATGTACTGACCTCATAGTACAATATATATCAGACAGTTTAACTGTGTACACACAGCAGTAACATACCTTCTGTGTCTGTGCTTTAGATGCTAGTGATGTGACCAAATAGATGGCAGCATCTTTGTGTTTCCAGTTTTCTCCGGGGTTCTTAGCATACTCTGCCAGCATTGAACTCACATAGCCAGAGAAGATTGCTGTGACTGGGCCTTCAAAAAATTTACAAAGGCCTCTCACCAAGTCACATGCTGCCCTACGGCGAGTGTCAATGTCTGAGGACGGATGAGGGAGAAAAGGGTTATTACCAAGAAACCAGTACATTCTAACTATCCAGTCTAATGACTCGCTCTTTAACTAACTCTACTGGGATTTCATTAATCTCTCTCAATGAGAGGAACCTAGCTAACAACCCAAACTCATAGTGTAAAAAATGCTTTGCATTATAGATGGTTATCAAAAAAAACTAAGCCTACCAGATCCCTCAAGGTCCCTCCGGATGTATTCCTCAGAGTTGTCTTCAAAGGCCTCCTCGTCAGCACCTAGTAAGGCGTTAGAAGCCATCTGGTCAGCATCACTTATTACAGAAAAGCACATCTGTGTCCAAGTTAGAGCTCTGAATCAGCCTGCTGCTAATAACGTGCAAATACATGGAATAAGATTACTCAGAGTATGAGGCATTCACTTACTTCTGAACTCCATGTTGGGCACAATGACCTTCTCACAAATGCTAGTGAGTGTATTCTGGTCTTCAAACAGATGCTTGTAGTGTGGCCTTTCACAGACCGAAGCCAAGAACTGGATGGCATTGCTTACAAGCTGCAAAGAAGACGAGGTGTATCGTTACTACAGGGAAACTACATTTTAAAGACAATGAAACACAGTTAACGAGACCAGTCCTCTTACTAGGTCATATTTGACTTCCCGGCCAGTAGACACTAAAAGGTTCCAGATAGCAGTGACAAAGCGGGGCAGATAGGGTTGAAATTCTTCATCATACTTTTGTGCATATAGAGCAGCATTGTCACAGATCTGAGACTTCAGCAGTTCCAGGAGACCTGCCTCTTCCTCGTCCTGTGGAGGTATCATAACAGAGAGACAAATACATAATTAGAATTACTTATAGCACAACAGTGTTTAACCATCTGTGCAGAAACACTACTCACATCTGTTTGTAGAAGTTTATTATCCAAAGTCAACAGGCCGTGGAAATTGGTCATCCATGTTTCCATGTTGTCCTCAAAAAACTCAGGAAGGTCCTGCGCATTAAGAGAGTACATCCAGGTTTAAAGAGAATTATTAATAAATAAAGTTAAACAAAAAGCCTGTTACTGTACTTAAACATAATATTTTGAGCATACTATTGCATGATTGCCTTGCTATGACTAATAAAAATATAGAAATTACAATTTATAAAGAAATAATATTACTGTAATAATCATAAAAATAAATTAACAGTTCTAAGTTATGAGAAATTTGTGGAAGAAACAAGCAACTATTTCAGAATAACATTACTTTAGACTTTACTTTGTTGGCAGACGCATTTATCCAAAGCCACTTACATGTTAAAAATAAAAGGAATGTTCTAGTAGGTATGAAGTACAAAGCAAACTGATCAGACCTGGAAGTTAAGACTGTAGAACAGCTTAGAGATGAGTGTGAGTGAAGAGAAGAGGACCTTCAAGGCATTCACATCTGTGGCATGAGTTTGACACAACTCAATAGTTGCCTGCAGCAGAGGAGAAACTACAATTAAAAAAAATTATTTAAAAACAACACTAAGCATTTTTTTTAGATAAAACAAATATATTACTCTAACAGCTGGTTTAAGAATTGTAACTGAATTTAAGATTAGTACAGACCTTGAACAGCTCAGTCAGAGGGAGGGCAAATGTGTCCAGTACTAGTTTTATCTCTGACCAAAGCTCATTTGACTTGAACTCATGGCGGTACCTTGAAAAATAGAAACAAGTGGGTGCAGAAAAGATTTAAACAGTTCTGTATTTTACCATTTTACCAATGTTAGTGAGCACTACCTCTTAAATAGGGAGTGTGCAGTACGCAGCACTCCATTGATAATATGGAAGTCTCCACTTCTGAAGCGAGTGACCATGTCAGTTAGAAGGTCGGGCCATTTTTGAGGGAAGTCCTCTCTTCCTATGATGCTGATGGCATCACTCAGCTGCGGAGATGCAAATGGTGAACAGGGACTAGAGTCAGCCTCTTTACTTACAATTAAGCTGCAATCGAGCAAACCTCCTGAGGAAATATGACCCGCAATGATGTACCTGTTTCTGAATCTGTTCAGGACTGCTAAGCATCAAATTTATGATGTTTGCTTTGATTGCTGTTCGATCTGCATCCGAAATTTTGTTTGGTTCATCTTCCACCTTCAGGAAAACAAACAACAAATGATGGATATATTTAGTCTAATGCATCACCACAACCACAGGGTTAAAATATACCACTGCAAACAATCAACAACTGTGATACAAGTTTAACCTATATACATTAAATCTTCATATATAGCGCTGCATATGAGCTGTCCAATAACATGTACATTTGATGTCACGTAGTGAGACTCACAATGCGCCAGTTTCTTTTGATGTAGTTTTTGAATGTAACAGCAGCACAGACACGGATCACGTTGTCTTGGGACTTCTCCAGCAAAGTGAGTAGTAACAAGGGGTAGTTCTGGTTTCCCTCCACAGATTCAAGAAACTTTTCAGCTGAGATTTAATAATAACAATACAATTTATTATTCTAAGATGTATTCAACAACAATTAAATTCTGCGTTTTTAAGTTTAGTAGTATTACCTGGACGTCTGACCGTGGGGTCTGGGTCCAGTGTTTTCCTGAGGTACTCCGTGAGGGTTTGTAGGTTAGCATCATTCAGCTCCATGCTCGATACTAAGGGCCAGGAAACCTGAAAGTGAAGAGGTGATGCTTACTGACTAATCACATAACGATATACGTTATTCAGTACCTGACAATGTAATCCAAAGATGACATAATAAAACGAGCACACAGTTTGCTGTAAAATCATAAAGGTGAGATATCCTAACGTGTACTAAGTTCTCCAAGTTACTCAAGTTATCCGTGATGTGATTGAAACGACTTACAGTTTCACTGCTGTACTTCGTATGTAAACGTGATACTAAGTTTACAGTTTCTTTACTAGTTCCACTCATTCAATCCGCTGTTAGCAGCTAACCTGAGAACTGCCTGTCTGGCATTAGCTCAGTCGGCACCGCTAACTCCAGGTCGGGATATGTAGTCTAAGCTAGCATGCTAAGGGTTGTCTAGTCTTCTGGAAGTTCAAATAAGCACATGGTATTCTGGATATCACATAGGCTGTGTCGTACACAACGTTAAACCAGAATAACAATAATGTATCTATTGGTTAGTTGCCCCATACTACCTACATAAGGCACAGTGTTAACTTAAACGGCGTGGAAATCAGTTCCAGTGCATAGACTCATCCAGCAGCCAGTTCCCTCATCTTCAAACCTGCTAATGTTAGCAGAAACGTTAGCTTGCTAATGTGTTTGGTGCTATCCATAAAGTTAGCTAGTTTCTGATCAGTGCGGATTTCTCTCAGTATATTTGTCTACGATACAATTCGCAAGTTTGAATACCAAAATACCGGATATGACAACTGTTAAATTAACGAGTCATCTCACCGTTACAGTTAATTACAGGTAGGTTCAAGTGGAGAGGCACTACAAACCGCACAGTCGCGTTCGCCGTGCCAGCTTTCAAACGTCTGGAGCCACAGGAACTGCGCGGTCACTATAGTGCGCAGGCGCACATGTCAAGCGAATACTGTAAAACACGCCCCTTTTTGGGCTGCGGCAGCACAAGACAAATATTTATATGAATCACAATCATCATCTTCAAATAAAAGATTATTAACAATCCCCGCTATATGTAGGCCATATATAGATGTTAGTCATTGTATACCTTCTTATATAGCTTCTAGAAAATACATAAATTAAAACTTAACAAAGTGATAATTACAGGAAATGAACGCCAGACGTAAAGATAAAGTTGGTCCTTCTAATCACATGAAATGAAAACAGACAAATGAAACCGTTCACATTTTAATGACAAAAGCATGAAGGCATTAATCACAGAATGACACTTCTAACAATAATGCACTTAGAACAGTATTCATTGTCTGTAAAATAAAAAAAACAGCGTCAACACAGAAAGCAGCTCACAAAGCAGTACAAACACAGTATTTAATAACAACACAAGGTGGTTAGTGAGCTTAACCCTCATCCTGTCTCACAGGGTTTGGGAACAGAGGCTACTAATGAGCATGCTACAGATTGTGCATCTGACGAATGTTTAGTGTGTCTCGTAGCATCAGGTCACGGAGTCGCCAAAGTGCATCTGCCATTGTTTTGTGGGCGCCTTTACTCTTCAGCCAGTGGGATGGAAGTCTGCTCTCTTGCTCTTTTGTTAGGCGCACATCTTGTTTTTGAACTGTAATTTTACAAATAATATAGGCATTAGAAAACAATGTTATTTATCATAGATAAAAATTTTATTTCTGTCATTATTAGTTAAAAAAAAGTAGTACAATTAAATGTATACACATAGCAAAAAAAAATACCTGATGCCACTGTATATTTTGAATAAGCAACATCAACTTTTTATGCATATTTAATTACTGGTCATCAACGTGCACAATGAACCTGAGAGGGCTTGGTCCCACTTGCTAATGGTCGAGGATTCTGCAGTTAGACCCTCAATGTATCTGAGATATGCCTCAGAGTGGAGCAGCCGCTGAGACTTGGCTGGTGGGGACACAAACACTGGGGTGGAAGGCTGCTGGAGTGCAGGTTGTCCCATCTGGCCCTGTCCTGGATACGGTGGTGGAGCTTGCTGCCCAGGGCCCATCAAACCCATCTGATGAAAAGTTCAGAACTTTATTATTTCCGTGATTCAGACAGGTCATATGTTGCCTGTTGATTAGGGTTTTAATCTCATGGTTTGAATTCTAAGCCAACTTTTCCATCCTTGACCAAACTAAAAAAAGAATGAAATAGCACTGGATTTTTAACAATTGATGTGAACATGACCAAAAATCACAAAAAAGCCGGCCTATCTTATCTTATATTACCGAGGATCCATGAATGTTTCCTGCTCCAGGTCCACCTCCCATGCCATTGACACCTTAGAAGATACTCAAAATCAAGACACTTTTGCAAAGTGCACCAGGCAACATTGTAGTAGTTTATATTATAAATACTACACTGAATACCATAACCAACCAGTATATAATTTGAATCCACTCTTCGGGGTGACAATTATAATGTATAAGTGAAATTTTATTTTCTTGAAATGTTTTTTTGTGTACAAATAAGCAAGCCCCAGTTGAGGATGTGTGCTATCAAGTGACTTGTCAACTTAAAGGATAAGGTCAGTGATTTCCTATTTTTTGTAATTGTTAAGGAAGACACTAAAACCAGTGAGTTGTGTCTACTAACCCTAAATCAAAAACATGATTTTGCCCCAGATTTGCAGATTCTACAGTTAATAGACACAATTCACCGCTGGATTTATATATACAGTACAAATATTGTATGTAGATGTTGTTAACAATAACAAAAATGTAAAAGACTACCAGCCTTATTCTTTATACCTTAGCCTATTGGTACAGGTATCCCCTCCAGCAAGTCAGATTGGTAGACAGGAAGCAACTGCGTGACAGGTGGTGTGGCTATGACTCTTACCAAAGTGTGGCATTCCAAGGAGCCCAGGCATTACAGGCAGGAGATGTTGGGGAAAGACAGGCACCCCTATGTGATGTGATGGTATGCCAGAGATACTAATCATGGCTTCAACATGGCACTGAAGGGGCATCATAGCTGACCTATATGCACCCATCACACCTTCTTAAAAAGGGACAGTAATAACACAAAACAGTTACATGCATGAGTCAAACATGCACTATATCACTACCAAGCGTGCATTTTAATGTTAATACAAAGAGTATAATGAAGATGGATGCAAATAGACGACAAATAAAAATGCATAGTGAAAACAATTTGGTACACATGCACTAATTTTAAGTAGTAACTAGAGCCCTGTCCCTGAAATGGGTTACAGGAATTTTTTTTTCTTTCTTCTGCAGACCGTATGTATAGGCCATAATAAGATTGTCAAACAAATCAAGTCCACCATGATGTGAGCATTAAAGCATAAAGGGTGTTGTATACCACTCAAGGTTCGGGTTTATCATTTGGATGACATGCTGTTAGTAGCGATGCACCGATCAACTGTCTGGAGATTGCACCGGGGTGGTTTGACTGGCGATTGACTGATCAGTTGGAGATGAACAATTCTGGGCTAAACACATTCATATAGCGAAAAGTACAAATACTATACTTCACTTTTTTACTCCTGGGATTTGTTTAAATGCAAGTGAGAGAAAAATGGAAAATGTTAAGTTTTTTAATAAATTAAATGTTTGCATATGCTGTCAATTAAGTGTTGGAAAAAAAGGAAATGGGAATTGGTCAAATTCCAAATCGGCAGGTCAGATTAAAAAAATCAGAAATTAGAAGAAAGTTGCGATCGGTGCATCTCTAGCGGTTAGAGGTAACTTAAAATGAAATCATAATCATGCTGACATGGGTGTGATTAGGAAACTAAAAAACGTAAATAAATCTAGCAGTTCAGCTTCTTTTTCCAGCCTTAGTGTACACTGGGGATCCATCTGCATCTATGAGGGGTTACCTGACACAGGCATCATGCTGGGATTTAGCATTCCCATGGGGGCTGGAGGAGGCACCAAGCCCATCAGTGCCCCTACTGGGGTACCTGCTCTAGGGGATGTCTGATGATGGGCCCTGTCGCGCTCCTGTTGCTCTGCCACTTTGGCTGCTCGTTCTACAACACATTAGACAAATGTCAAATACTGAAATGTTGTACTGTTTACATCAACTATCATTAGAAATTCTCAGTGTGCTAAATAGAAAAAAGTTTATCCTCACCTTCATACTCTACTTTTCGGGAACTCTCCAGGTTCCTCCACTCTGTACCAACAAGACGGCTCAGCTCCCCGAAGGAGAAATCTGGATGTTGGGCTTTGATGACTGCTCGCATTTCACTGCTGAACAGAATGTAACCACTCATGTTGATCTTCCGCTTTGAAGCCTCTTTTTTTGAAAGGCTCTTTATGGATTTTGGTGTTGACTGTAACCAAACACAGAAACCCGTTGATAAAACACTATGAGATTCATACTTACTTGTAGTTTAAAGCACAGTTTACATTTGATGTAACATATTTCCACTTTGACCTGTGGAGGAGTGTACGGCATCATATCCATGTCACTAGACATGGAAGACTGCAGCTGAGGAAGAGACTGGTCCCCTAGTTCACCATCATCATCCCCAAGATCCTCTAGCTCTTCATCTGTCATGTCAGCAAACTTGGCCTCCAATTCCTCAATTTTTTTGTTCAGCAGAGGGGACGGCTCCTTCTGGGGCACTATGAGTTTTCTGTAAGGTACAAAATAAACTGTTCAATGAATCATTTTTTTCCAAATAAATCTTTCATTTAGAGTGAGGGTTGCGGGCTGCCATAATTTAAACGCTTCCTATATTAAACTGAAAAGAGACACTGATGATCACGGAGAAACAAGATATTAAAACCAGCCAACATTAGAAGATAAAATGTTTCTCCTTTAGCTATTTCACTGTGTAAAGTAGATCTGGCCGTCAAGTTTTTCATTGCTCAAGTAGGACAAGTGTCTTCTACAGAATATCTCGTCAGTTCATTCCATCTGCCATTGATGACATACACATTTAGTCTATTAGCTGCTTACCTGAAATAGTAGATTTCATCCTCCACAACTTTCGCTGACAGTGAAAAGCGTTTAAGACCTTTGAACTTTTTCATCTGTTTCTCACTCTCAATGTAGCGACTCTCACAGAGCAGAACATTCTCTTCGGGCACTTCCGTCGGTCGGCATGACAGATAGTCTTTGAAGGAGGACACTATGCACTTTCCTGTAAAACAAATTACTGATTCAGTGATGGCAAGTAAAGGTTCAACTCTATCTATGTAACTCTAACATAATATAATAAATAGCATTTTGTGAACATTAATTAAATTAAATCACATTTCTGTGTCTCTGTGAAAAGTTCTTCAGCTCGGTGGAACACACTACCTCTGTAACTCAGAAATTCAGCAGGCTAACTCCCAACATTCAAAAACAAATCTAAATATGGAACTTCCCATAATCTAAACTCCGACTTAGCTATGGTTTACTAATCCCTTTGACTAAAAGTATCTTCCAAAATACTAAATGTACCTATGATGCAGGTCATGGGGCAAGTCTCTTCCAGGTTGCTAAGGAACACTTCCTTCTTGTAGAACATCTTTGTGGGTTCATGCTCCGTTTCTTCTGGATGAATGAAGATAGGACCAAAGAAGTAGCCTGCTCCATCTCGCATCCACATTTTCTCAATCCTGTTCATTATAGTACAAATAGGAAGCTGCATTCAAAAACGTAAATGAGCAACACATGCAACTGCTCAACTATTGTAGTTTATAGCCACGCCACTGTGAAACAAACAGTGATGATCACGGAGAAACAAAATATTAAAACCAGCCAACATTAAAAGATAAATAAAGTTTCAAAGCTACCTGCCCACTCTGTGACGAACTAGTCCATGAGAACCAATGTAGACACAGTCTCCAACTTTGAGCCAAAAGTTGTTGTAGCAGAGCTGCTCATAATACTGACACCCTGGTTCCCCATTGGTCATATCCATTGGAACATCCTCTCTCTCCTGTAGACAGAAATGAATAGTCAGCAGCTGTTTTATATGTATTCATGGATTTTCTTATGGAAATGAATACCTAGCCTTTACCTTGTCTACATTACCATCTGTCAGTTTACTTTCATCAGGAATCTCTGCTGGTTTTTCCTCTTGTTTAGGGGCAAACATAGATGCCACACGGACCACAGGTAGAGGTACCTCTCTGGGTAAAAACCGGACTGAGCTCAGGGGCATGGTCCACATCTTGATCTTCTTAAAGGACTTAGACTTGGCAGAGTAACGTGATTCACAGACATAGACGTCCTCTGTCCTGAAGCCTTCCGGGTGAAGTTTGAAGTACTCCTTAGGTGCCACATACCATAAACGTGTAGTCAACACTCAGTAAACACCCCAAGCTGCTCGTATTAAACAACACAAAATACAAAGTGTGCATTTACCTTCACAAACATGACAACACATTTGCCCATAATCTTGCTGACAGGAGCTTTATTGTAATAGTCACTCTTGAAGACTTCCTTCTCCAAGAATTTTCTTGTGGCAAGATGAAATGTTTCATTTGGTCTGTAGAACCAGCAGCCATACAGCCATTTTTCACCTGTATTTGTGAGAGGTGGGAAAAACTTACTTGATCTATCCTGAATAGAAATTATGCATCACTGACCTAGAAAACTAAGTAAAGATAATGGACAGTGGGACAAAAAACGATTGTGCAAGTTGTCTCTTTAAAAAAAAAAGAGGCCTGTAATTTTCATCACAGGTACACTTCAACTGTGAGAAACAGAATGTAAAAAATCCAGGAAATAACATTGCATGATTTTTAAAGAATGTATTTGTATAATAGTGCAGAAAAAATGTATTTGGTCATGACAATTACAGATCTATCTCATCTTGTTAAGTGGGACAACTTGCACAATCAGTGGCTGCCAAATACTTTTTTGCCCCACTTTTTTAGAAAACCCCACTTAGATTAGTTTGTGATGTAAAATCATTATTTTTGTGTGCTAAGGAACTGACCAGTGTCATCTTGCCAAAGACGTTCAATGTAGATAATATGAGGCTGGAGGTTGGGCTCTGCAGGTTCTACATATACGTAGTCTCCCACATGGTACATACTGTCCTTGAAGCTGCAGTCCTGACTGTATGTGCGCTGCAGGGTAGATTGCCATGATCCTCCAATAGAGTCTTCCCTCTTCTCAGCTTCTGGTAGGTCACAACATACTAAGTAATGAGACAATGTATAAAATAACAAAGTACTGTAACCCTTCACAAATGTTTACCAGTATACCCTGTTTCTCCTCTTCCCTCTTGATTTTATCCTCCTCAAACTCCTTTGGAAGCTTCTCTTTCTTCTCCTTTTCCACATCACTGTGCAGATGTTTGGAGGTGTAGCTGAGAGCTGGAGACATCAAGATTTCTCCATTCTTACACAGCTCATCTCTGATCCGGATAAAGAACTGCTGCAGCTCTACAGCATCCTCAAAGATCTCAGAGTCAGTTCTGCAATGCACAAAAGGCGTGACACTAACTTCTAACTTTCTTTTAATATAATCATCCTACATTATCAATGCAGGGGATGATTCACTGACCAATTTAGTTTTGTACATGATAAACAGGACCTCACCTGTTCAGTCGTCTGGCCTTTTCCAACACTTCAAACATGTGATCCTGAAATACATCCAACCTCTTATAATGCCCTCGTTCTACATTAGCCCTGATGATCTCAAAATTGAGCAGTGGCTTCTCAGGATTTGCAGGATCTGCAGCAGGAATCTCAGCGAGTGAATCACTGTAGCAGCGACCCTCATCATCTTGGTGGCCAAGCACAGAAACAAAAAGGCTGCAGATAAGTTCCTGGATGAGGCGGGGCACATCAGGCACATGTGCATCCTCTCCTCCCTCCAGGTCACGCCTAGTCTCTAACAACACCCTGTGGAGCACCAGAGCGTCACGGTAAATCAGAGACTCAGGTTCATTGTAAGTGCAGGCATTGTTGAACATGAGCACCAGGTCCTCCACCAGCGCATCTACATCCTGGTATTTATTAGCCAGCATGTGACTCCTGATCTTCTCCATATCTACAGGTTTCTTGATGGCAATGTAATAATCAGGAAGCTCAGCGCGAGACGGCAGTCGTAGGAAGATTGTGCTGAGACGGCGGCCTCGCTTGTCTGTATAGTTCTTGACAGACTCGAAAAGTTCATTCAGCTTCTGCTGGAGTGGTGTTAGATACTTGGACTTTTTCATAGATATGCTGTTCTTTCCTACAATCGAACAAAGAGTAGTGTTACTGACAAATATCTGTACACTTTGATTCTGTCTAAAGACGTAAACCTGGCTGACTGACACATACTGATTTTCAACTTTGGAGACATCATGTCATCATCATCAGTCGCTGGCCCAAGATCTTTGCGTTTGTCTTTCATGATCTTCTCCAGGACGTCCGCATCATTGTAAACCTTTCACAGAGCAGAGAGGCTCATCATGAAGAAAAGTCTGTAGAAACTTTCTCTCAAGTTAAAATGTACTTGTAACTAATTAGGAACTAATAACAGTATTTCAACATTTACGTCTCCATTCTCAGGTTTTCTAATCCACATAATATTATCTTACCTGGGACCCTTCCTCGTTGTAGTGTCGAGCATTTCGAAACATCAACTTCATATCTTCTACCATTGAATCTTCAGTCATGTATTTGTCTGAGCGGATGTTGTGTTCAATGGCCCTGAGGTCCATTGGTTCCAGGATGACCTTGTAGTAATCTGGGTAGTCTTTCTTTGAAGGCTTGACCATGAAGAGGTCACACAGTCGCCTGCCAGTGACAGCTTCTTGGGCTTCAGTCACAGCAGCGAAGAGTGCTTTCATTCGGTTTTTCTTTGTATTCTTTTTGTGGCTGGAAACGAAATGCAAGTCAAATGTCACAATTCTTACTCATAGAAAAGCAAGAAACTACAGAGTTGAGCAAGTCAAATGTGTGCACCTTTTTCTTTTTGTACTGCTGGTGTCAGATGTGGCAGAGGAGAGCATGCTGTCGCCATCATCATCATCTCTCTGTAAAAGCTCCTTTCTCTTCATCTGAACAGACCACAGTTGATTTTTAACTCTTTCACTGTTACAGTGCTTCATAAAAACATTGCTAATTCTAATCTTAATATCTAAGGAGCCCACACAAATCAAACTGTTTCCGGCTAGTGCATGACGAGGTGCAACACAGAGAAAGGGAAAATGGAATTTGGAACTGACCTGCTGAATGTGCTGCAGTTTGAGCGCACGCTTGTAGATGGAGGAGTGAGGAACGTTGTAGCGTTTGCCATTTTCAAACATCAGTGTCAGATCAGAGTCAATATGCTCAACGCTTTCATATTCATTGTTCTTCATCTTGTTCCTGTGGGAAATGACGGGCTCTCACATTTGGAAAGGAGGGCACAGAAATTCTGTACTTTAAGTGAGTGTGTGTGATGCCGTGGGGGTAGAAAATAAAAAGAGAGAATGTTTGTGAAACAAAATCAAAGAAATCAAAGGAGGAATACATGAACAATTTCAAATCACAACGCCACAAATCTATTCCACTACAGTAAATACCAATTTTACATTTTTTTGACCGTCTGGGTATAGCTGACCGTTTAAATAGTTTTTTTATGTAGTAGAGCTACAAGTTCACTTTGATGTGAAAAATAAAAAAAATCAGTGTGTTGATGAATCCACACACAGAATGTTGCATATTAAACTTGAGGTTGGTGTGATAAGAGACAAACACTGCTCAGCTCTCTTTCTGCCATACTTGATCTGATGGAGGCAGATGGGTTGATTAATCTGGTGGTAGTAGTTAGGGTAGTCCTTTCTAGAGGGCAGCTGCAGAAAAGGCTCAGAGATCAGCTGGCCCTGGCTGTTCCTGGCACCTCGCACAGCTTCATACAGCTGGAAGATTGGGTTACTCATGCCCATGTTAGAGGTCATGCTCTCTGCCTCAGATTCTCCCTCGTCATAGTGGACGGACCCTGACAAAAACATGAAGTATGAGACATCTACCACACTCCAACACAGTCTGCAATACTGCATTATAAAGAACATTTTAACACCCAGTGGAAGCACTGCTGCTTGCTATTGAGGTTAACGTGTACCCGAGAGTATGCCTTCCTCATCACTTTCATACTGAAGAGCCATGGTGATAGCCGACAGACGGTCTCCTTGAGCAGATCTTCGATTCCTGACACAGACAGATCAAAAAAACTGGGATCAAATCATCCAATGAATCTAAATATTACTCTATCCCACGTTAGTCCCAGTGTTGTTACCTGATACGAATGCTGGATTTGATCGGTTCTCCGTGCTCTATTTCAGACTTCTTTTGGGCAAAAATCTTTTTAATGGTGTTTGCATCCTAGAACACACATGTACTTGTGTAAGTCAAACACTACTGAGGATGGGGACCAAGTGATATATTCTGAAACGCACACTCACCTTGAACACTTGTGATCTAGGTTCATTGTAAGTTTTGGCATTTTTGGCCAGTAAATCTACATCTTTAGCCATAGCACTGACACTCCTGTAGTGGCCCAGCTGAAAGCAAATTCATTTCATGTATATTTTATTGAGAAAATGTTATTAATAATAAAAACAATTACTTTGAATGCATAAATGAGACATAAAAATACCTGAATCTTTTGAGCAATGATTTTCAGATCTATGGGTTCCTTAATGATGGCATAATAATCTGGGTATTGCTGAAAGAAAAAGGCAAGCTACACATCAAAGGCAAGTCAATCATTTTAGTGATAATGCAAATTTAAGTTAAGGAAATGGAAGGTGCTCATACCATTTTGGATGGAAGTTTCTGGAATAACTCACTAACCAGACGGCCTGTAGGCTCCGTGTAGGACACCACAGCATCAAGAAGATGCTCAAGGACCTCTTTCAAGCAGGTAGGTGCACTCTGTCACATTAAAGAAGAATTTACTTTGAAAGGAAATAGAATATCATATATAAAACATATAATGAATAAGAGAGGAGAACCACACTGCAGTGGTCTTCTATTACAAGAGCAAACTGAGAAAACATTAAACTGTTGGATTGCATAAAGATGTTTTGCCACATCTGTGTACTGCATATACCCTGGTAATAAACCACAAAACAGGTCTACAAGAGTAACTATTCCATCTGAGGACTTCAACATCGTTTTCCTTCAGACAAAAAGCTACATTTAGTAGTGGTAGGAAATTAGCCGTTAGTGTGGCTGCATATTATTTGCAGTACAGGATGGGAGGTCATAATAAATCCAGGAATGTTACCTCATCCTCAGTGGACACCCCAGGGTTCTCTTGTGCATCATACCCATCTTCATAATCTTCATCATATTCCCCTCGCTGCACAAATTCATTCTTGGTCCGGAGGTACAAGTCCCACAGTTTACAGGCTGCCCTGTACTCGGGACTCTCAGACTATACACAGGCAATAAATATTAATTTTATAGGTATGACCTATGCATAGATTTAACTTTATTTTCTTTGTTATAAGTATTTTACCTTGTAATATGTTTTTGCATTGTTGAATAACAGCTGAAAGTCATTGGTGAGTTGTTCTACATCATCATACTCCTCCATCTTTAATTTTTGCTGGATCTTCATCATGTCAATAGGCTGAGACACCACATGGTAATAGTCTGGTTGATTCCTGAAAGAATTGGGATTTGGTACGTTTTCTGGTTCCACTGTTTATGTTAAGTTACTGTACTGATAATACAGAGATTTGAGGTTACAATTATATGAACATATCTAATGATTAATTATCCTTCTCACCTTCTTTTGGGAGCTCTGATAAACAGCTCACACAACATCCTGCCCTGGTCATCCTTGTAATCTCTGATTGTGTTGTACAGTTCATGACATACAGCAATCTGCAAGCCAAGGATTAAACACTGAAAAATCCTTTCCCCATCCTTTCCGAGCCAAACTGCTTGAACAATAGGTGCGGTACTATTATTCTGACAGTATGTTTATAAAACAGTAACTGAAATCTGTCAAAATTACAGGATCAACAGTTGGTATGTTTGAGGTCCTTCTCCTCTTTCTCCCAATTGAAGACACTAACGATGAAGTTTGGCTATCGTCAAAATCTCCACCACTCACACTGCTTGAAGGAGATGTCGCCCGTCTCCTTTTCAAGGCCATGAAGAACCCTTGAGGTAAAGACAAATTCCACTGAAGTCACTGTACAGTCTCAGATTAAAGCAGATTAAAGCAATGAAATACTTTACTTTATTATATATTACAGATTTGCTAATGTTTCTAAGTTGACCTTGCGGATAGGGTGTCAATGCCAATAACATGATATTTACTATTTCACTTCTCAAGAGTAGAGGCATTTCTTAATGAGTCCTCATCCTCAAGACAAAATTCCCAATTCCTCCACTTTGTAAAATGACAACAATAATGTTAAAGACATCAATTATCATGGCATTTGACAATATAAACTAATTAACCAATCAACTTTTATTTTTATGAATTGCAGTAGTGTAGTATAATTTTGTTTTCCAAAATAACGCTAGCAAGCATGTGTTCATTCTGATTTCTAAAATTGATAAATACAAAGTATACAATATCCTATATAGCAATGCAATGTCATATATTTAATGTCAGAAGTTGCCTTATGATTAAACAATGTCATTGTTAAACAGACCATTGTATTGTCCACTGTAATTATTGGGAAGCTGAACAGCATAAACTGCTGAACATGGCAGGAAAATTAATAAAGGACAATGTGCAGAGTTTCTTTCTCTTGCTATAAAGACGGTGGATTAAATGGGACAAAATAAAAGTACTGATCTTTTTACAGGGAAAATTTTGTTTTGGTGAAATGACAGAAGTGACACAAAAGACACGACAGACACTGAAGACACAAACGCTTTACAACTAGAACTTTAGAAACATTTTACTGAAAGGTACAATATGCCACTTGTGGCTCACTCTCTGCTACACCCTGCCTTGCTCTGAACAAACCTTTTAGCATCAGTCTTGTGAAATTAGATCCAATTAGAAGCTAGAAATCTCAGGCAAATAGAAATAACTGGCCTGTCAAGCCTTGCACAGAAACCTGTAGTAAATCACATCTCTGAACTGCTGACAGGCTCTGCAATACGTCTGGTTTATGAAAGACTTCTTCCAAAGGAAAACACATTGTGCTGCATATGTCAACTAAAGAAATAGAACAGCGTTAAAGAAACACAAAAGTGTCATTTTTACGGCAAACAGGGCCGAAAAAATGGACAACTCTACATGTCATCACTAAAGGAGCAATATTACATAACTCCAGCTAACACTGGAAATACAAAAGAAATGTCCTCATGAGGTCGCAGGGTAACAGAACCGTGAAGCAGCCCACGCACGGACCCTCTGCTCCACTCATAGGTATCATTTTTTACATCAAGAAAGCGACAGTCATGTATCTGTTAATACTTGGAATTACACTTCTACCAACAGTGGAGCACTGTGATTTCGCTGGCATGTTCACCGAAAACGTTGCCTTGTCTCCCTAATGTCGCGTAGCAGCGTTAAGCTAGCACACCGAGCAGCGGCGGTGCGCTTACCTGGCTGCCTGTCACTCAGCGCGGACAGGTAGAAGCCGCGCACCCGCTAACTGCTGTTAGCCGCCGTTAACGGGTGGCCTTCAACATCTGTTAACGTTATAGCGGAGACAAAGGCATCACTCTAACAACGACTAACGTTACAAAGCTATCGTTAGGTGGGCCGAAGACACCTGGTGAAATATGTCTTGAGTCAACCACTTGGTATAGTTGTGCGCTTACCTTCTGTCACCACCTTACCAGACCCACAAAATCTTAAGCATAAAAACTGCCAATCACTTATCGATTTTAGTCAGAGGAACACAAGTATTAAGTTAGCAAAGCTTTAGGAGGCACTTCCGTTTGGTCAACTTCAAAATAAAATCTCAAGCTACCTTATGGTCGCGTTTCGCACGTTTATTCAATAATTTAAATTCTAATTGCTCTAATGTGGAATGTGCATAATAAACAACACGCATAATGTTGACCATTTTATCCCTCAGAAAACATAACCAGGTCGTCATAAAGTAATAGGACGTTGCTAAGTGGAGAGAGTGCGACGCAGTTCCGGTGTCGAGCTAAAAAGTGACTGTCTACTAAAATATTATTACCGAGCACGAGAGCGCGCGTAGCCTGTTAAAGACGCATCGCACAGTTTCCATACAATTACACTGATGATACCTTGATGATGATCGTTCGGTATCAAAATCGTATTAAATTGCAAAAACTATCCACTACTACATATATCCCCCACGTAAAAGTGAAGGTTTATCTGCTTGACATATGAGGGTTTGTGGAGTCTTTAATCAAATGAATAAAAGTCAAATATACAGATATACAGATACACGTCAGTATATGTATTTGTTCATTCTGTCCTCTAGAATAAGATAAGGTGTGTGTGTGTGTGTGTGTGTGTGTGTGTGTGTGTGTGTGTGTGTGTATCTGTGTGTTTGTATGACAGAGAATGAGTCTATCTGCATTAAGATACTTGAGCACTAAACACCATTTTCCTTGGCTTCTGCACATATTTGTATTTGTACAATATTTGTAGGAATTAAGTGGAAAGTCTCTCTGTCAGCACATCTGTATTTCTCTCCTTCACTCTCATTCTTCTCTCTCTCAGTGACAGCGGGGGACACCATGCTCCCCCTCTAGAAATGGAAAAATCAAGACTAGAACACCAGCGAATCCAAAACAAACACAGTCTTAGTGTAAAAAACCTGAAGGAGGAATGTGAGGAAGACTTCATCTTTTGGAAAAACGAATGTCGTATGAAAGATGAAAAGATTGCATCTCTGCAAGACAAAATATTTGCTCTTCAAAAACAGAGGCAACAAGCCGACACGAATGAAGAGGAAATGAAACTCCAAATGAGTGCAATCAATGAACAAGTGGAGCTGCAGAAAAATGCAAGCATCCAAGATGGATTTCAACAACTTCAGTTGAAACTCCAAAAAGAGGTGACTGATACTGAGATCAAATACAAACAATCTCAGGCAGTGATCCAGGTAAAGGACAGTGAAATATCACGTCTGAAAGAAGAACAGGGCTTGCAGCAGGTGTCAAACCTACAGCAACTAAACATCCAGGGAGAAAAACACCGACTTCAGATGACAGAATTAGTGGACAAACTTGGACAGAGGGACACGGAGGTGACGGCACTCAAGGACAAGCTAAAAGAAAAAGAAGACATCATTAAAGAAATGAAAGAAAAATGTGAAGTAGCTACCTCTAAAATTACTATCACAGAGAGGGTGGAGGAAGCCACTTCAGGACAGCTCCAGCAGCGAGCATGGAGCCTGGAGGACAACGCTCATGGTTATGAACAGATCCAGCAGACTCAATGCGCTGGACCAAGTCACCAGAGGAGTTACCGTTGCTCCTCCCAGATCCCTGGATATGACTTAGACACCCATACAAACTGCACGGCACACAAACCAACAGCGCAGGAAACCAGGATGAAGGACTGGACGACACAGTTGACCCACATACACCATCACTGTATCGTGACATGGATAGACTCATTCAACAAATGATAGATACAGCAGACAACTTTTAAAGTTACCAGGATGTCACTGAAGAACCAGACGACACAAGTGACCATCACTATATCATGGCGTGGATAGACATATTCAAAACATGTTAGATACAGAGGTCTGCTCAACATATCTGTGAAGCTTCTCATACATCCAGGTCAAAGTGTTGCAATTAGCAATAGCTAATAGTGAATAATGCAATAGCAATGATATGCTCACTTTTTGAGATAATTTGCACAACATTTAAATTTATTGGAAAATTAACATTTTCAAAGTTAATTAGGAACTTTATACATTGTTCTGTATATATTTATATAATGCGTCTTGAACCTTACACTGTTAAGTGCCTTGAGCTCAGTCTGCTTTAAACTTTTTAACCTTCAGGCATCACTATGAACCATTTTTTTCACAATGTTTGCTCTTGGCCTGGCTGTCAGTTTTGATGGAACAGTTTGGTAAATCTCAAAAAGGTTTATCCAATAGCAACTGGACTTAGTAGGTTTCTTGACGACGTTTCGCCCTTCTATCCATATATATCTATATCTATATTGAGAAAGCCCTCTGGATAGAAGGG
>JAUMHF010000021.1:10822711-10837711 GCA_032359275.1 Microctenopoma steveboyesi
AAACCTACTAAGTCCAGTTGCTATTGGATAAACCTTTTTGAGATAACCATGACCTGGATGACTGAGAACCTTCACAGTTTGGTAAATGTAACTATTTCTCTCTAGAATGAAACCCTAACATCACAGAATTAAAAAAATGTTATGAGACATTTTTGTCCGTTAATGTAAAGAACATTTACATAATCGAATGCTACACAAGAACTATTAATGCAAAAGACGCAACATTTTGGTTGGTTGTTAACATGCCCATGATTGTTTTTAAAAAAAACCCAACCATTAACATTAGGTTTTTGGAAAATATGTAATTTATATTTTCAGTGTCAGCCTATCCCAGCTGACAGAGGTCAAGGGATACACCCTGGCTGAGGTGTCAAAGTACTCACATTCTCAACTTAAGTAGAAGTACACATACTTGTGAAATTCTTTACTTAAGTAAAAGTTAAAAAGTACAGGTTTTGAAATGTGCTTAAGTGGAAAAAGTAAAAAATAATTTTCACCTCTAATGAAACAAAATGCCTTTTGATGATAAGAAAAAAGTTCTAGTCATACAAAATACATGACTTTTTTTCTTTTGCTTACAAGCTGCACTGTATTGGTGAAGAGAAATGCTGATATTTATTATAACAAATTTTCAAACAGGATCATATAGATTGAACTATGGATGTTCAGATCAGGTGTTTTGCAGCTGATTCCCATCCAAGCACCAATGAGTGCCGATCACCGATATCAATCATTTGCATTGTAAATTTTGATGATAATTGATTATAGGTATAGATTGGTGTGTTATGTGTGGTATTAAATTATAATGCTCCAGAACGAGAGCTGACATAGTTTAATGTCATATCTATGTTTATTGCTTATAACTACCAGTGTTTTCCCTACCATACAAGAGGGGGGGGGGCTCCCCATCCCCTACACAGGTGTGTAATCAGTGTGTGATTACAGTACGTAAAGCACTTTGAGTTTCAGTCTTTGTAGAAAAGTGCTATATCAGTGCAGACCATTTACTGTATACTCACGTTTGTTTCCTACGTCTACCTGTGTTTCTCTACACAACTGATTTAACGACATATATATATAACTAAATCCATGGATCCATGTTCGTGTTTATGGTTTTACCTATTCTTCTTCTTCTTAATGGTTTCATTTCTTCTTCTTCGGAAATAGTTTGATTTCCGCGCGCTTCACCGTTGTCTTCTGTACTGTTCGCTTGAACAGCAAACAGCGCCACTCGGCGGCGGAGTGAGTAACTACAACAATCGCTTTAATAAATGACATGTCAAAAGTTGGGTACCAAACGGTAGGGATGGGCGATTGGGAAATAGCTCTTTTGGAGAAATCTTTCACCTTGGTAAGTCGGTCACTATGAACCTTCAGACATTTGTGAACCTTTGTGACAGCACCTGCTCTGTAACTACCGATGATTGGTACCGATCCAGTGTTTTAGTGCGATTTTTAAAGTGTTTTGTAACTGTTTAGTGCGTGTTTGTTACATTTTACAATGTACAGGTTTGTGTCTGACACGTTAGCGACACACTGAAGTTTAAATCGAGATTTTAGCGCTGTTTCACTGCGGAGATGAGGTGAAGTGTTCGCTAGGGTTGATTCGGCTGATGGGGCTGGTTAGGCAGGTGTCCCCTACCAAGGCTCTGCGCTCCTTGGCAGCGGACGAGGTCCCCCTCAGGACGGCCACCCTGCTCCAGCCAACGAGCAAGCGCGAGCGGCTCCTATTTATAGGCCACTGCCTGTGACGTCGCCGGTGACGTCACAGTATTCCAGAACTGAACGCTGAACGCGTTCAAAGGTCATCAGGCGACACAGAGACGATTCAATGATATAAAACACACGTCACAATCAGAAATAGTGTATTAATCCCTGAGGAAATTAGGAGGTATCACTTGCTCTGTGTGGCAGTAGGAAGTTAGGTGAGGAGAAGAAACACAAAAACAAAATGACTATAATACTATTGCCATACAATGCAACAACAACTCCTTTGATGTGGAGAAATTTAATTAGATGTTTAAATATGAGCCATAAAGGTGTAAATTAGTTCAACTAAGGCAGAAAGAACCTTTTAATAAATCCGTATTGTCATTAATCACTTTCTGGCTATTGAAAAATTACAATATACTTGTAGAAGGATTTAAAGTGGTCAAATGGGTAAACTGTTTATTTCTTTCTGTAAATATACCTCACACAACCCCAAGAAAATTAAACTGCCACAAAAAATGTCTTTCACAACAAATGTATTGGCCATGTAGAGGTGGGTAAAGTGGTTAAAGAAACTTTGGGTGGTTCATACTGCATCATCACTGAGCAGGAAAACTTCACTACCAACTCATTAAAATGAAATTCCTTTACTTTCATATATCGTTGACATTGTAGTGAAACACAGGCAGACATAGAAACCTTTAAAAACCTTAATAAACTGTACTGTACTGTATCCTCACTTGTATATGTAAATGATGTGAATGTGATGTGAATAGTTAACTAAGTTGTACTTTTTTTCTGAACAGTGGTGTTTAAAGTGCATCTATGTGTTGTTCGTGCTTTAACATGTAATTAAAACTGTGCGTGTGTGTGCATTCTTTTATGGGGTGTATGCTGCTTACAGTATGTCAAACCAATGAGCTGAATTAACGCCAGAGGGTGGCATTAATAAACCAACAGCTGCTCGAAGCCCTGCCAGAAGAAGAAATACCAACAAAGAAGAGACTCGGAAGCGGAAGTGTGTCTCCATTGGTCCCATGTGTTGCTACTAACGCGATCATTCATTCTTGAAACTTTGGCAACGGTAAATATTGTAGTTTTCTCCAGAACGCAGGTATAATTGTGTTTTATTGGCTACGATACATATATATAACATACGCTAAAGAATACACAGGTGTCTGTCTCTAGACAAACAATTAAGCTAGTTAGCTAACGTAGAAGTCGTGCTAAAGCTGTAACCTGCGATAATTCCAAGCGCGTTTTTCAGATGAAGAGTGCCGTGGATACTAGCATGATCAAGGAAAGCCGATGGAACATACCCCCCAATGCACCAGCATGCATGGAGAGGCATCTGTGCTCGGCGCAGTACAGAGCAGGTGGGTAACAAGTTCACTTAGGTGAAGGTTAATATGTGATGTTATTTTACTCTTCTACGTAATTATGATGGTAATCCTGAGGCATATGTATTCGAACAACGTGTTTCAAATGTGACACATATTTTTATATTTAATTGGTTTACGTGCTCAACAGCCCATCTAGTTCATTTTATTTTGGTGCACTGAAGTTCACTAAATATGGGCTGCTCTGTTGATTGCATGTTAGTCGATGTTACTAATTATCATAACCACCATAATTAGCATAACAATATCATTTTAAAAAACCTTCCTCAGATGGCACCCTGCTGCTTGGTGCCTCCAGCCTCAGTGGCAGGAGCTGGCAGGGATCTGTGTGGATCTACAGTGACCCTAACCATGCCCCCAATGAGGGATTCTGCAAAGCTGGTGTGCAGACTGAGGCTGGTGTCACAGATGTCAAATGGGTGTCAGAAAAGGGTGTTGTTGCTGCATCAGACTCCGGTGAGAAACACGTTCATACTCCTAACTTCATGTGGCATGACACTTGAATGACGAACTGAATTTGTTTTACTGTGCAGGTGCCCTGGAGTTCTGGGAACTAGCGGAGGACGAGCGGCTGCTCGTGAATCGTTTCACCAAACATGAGCATGACCATATTGTCACCACTGTCAGCCCCGTCACTGGAGCAAGCAGTGTTGTCACCGGCAGCATGGACTGCAGGTTATATGCTGTTTTACACTGATGCACACAGTAGCGTGAGGATTCACTGCTGATCAGTGGTAATGATTGATTTACATATATTCTGCATACCCCGCTCTTAAGAGTGGATATTTTCCCTTTCTCTTTTACAGAATTAAAGTATGGGATCTCAGTGAGGAGACTGTTGTCACTACCTACAATGGTGAGATAATATTTTTATAATAGCAGGAGCTGAATCATTATCTGTTGCTGCTAATACTTGTTTTCTAAAAAAAAACCCTCATTCTCATTTTCTTCATTCCTCAGACAGTATAATCCTTAACTGAAAATGTCCCTGAAATTTTTCTTTCTCCAGTGCACACACAGCAAATCAATTGTGTTGCCTGCAGTCCCACAGATGAGTCCCTCTTCATCTCCTGTGGTCAAGTAAGATACTGATCAACCAGTTTGCATAGACTGACGTGAACACAGCAGCTAAGATATAGCGGTACAGCAAGAAGTGATAGAAACTAGAGTTTTGTAGCACTGTGCTACATCAATGTGCATACTGATATGGAACCAGTTTTCAGTTTTTCTTCACACACACAAAAGACAACAACAAAACCACATATA
This sequence comes from Microctenopoma steveboyesi, assembly GCA_032359275.1. Classification (NCBI taxonomy): domain Eukaryota; kingdom Metazoa; phylum Chordata; class Actinopteri; order Anabantiformes; family Anabantidae; genus Microctenopoma; species Microctenopoma steveboyesi. Next base: position 10,827,088 of record JAUMHF010000021.1, read on the forward strand.
CAAATATACTGCGGCAGTAATAAAGACGGATCTCATAAAAGAGCTGGCGTGTATTCACCTTTCCTAAAACACACCCACCTGTTATCCTCCACCTGTTAGGATGGCCGTATTCTGCTGTGGGACAGGAGGAAGCCAAACAAACCAGCCTCAAAAATAGGTGAGCCGTTTCCCTCAGCTTAAGCTTCTAGTTCAGACATTTTGGCCTGTTTGTTAGTACCAGAATTTTACTGCAGCAAACACCAGTGTCATCGGCACATTAGCCTCTAACCAGCTACTCAATATTGTTTTGTCTTTTTAAATATAAGCTTGACATTTTTGACTCCACAGTCTAATAGTATAGGCAGTTTCATGTTGTTAACAATATAAAGTACAATAATTATTCTGTCATGTCTTTGCTCTTTTACTATCAGCTGTTGAGTCCCCCAGCTGCTCACCTACCACTGTAGCTTGGCACCCCCACCACAGAAGCACTATTGCTGTTGGTAAGGCCCAGCAGCACATTATTGATTGACAGAGACATAAAATTCGTACTTGCTGCATTTTTGATCGTGCTTATTGTGCTTGAGGTGATGAGCTGGGTAGAGTCACGGTGAAGGATTTCCTGGGAACACAGCCGGCCCAGGTGGAGAAAGTCCACAGCCGCAGAGTGAATGGTCTCGCCTTCTCCACACACAGGTAGAAATGCATTCTATTGCGTCGCTGTGTGTCATTTAGCTCTTCTACAACTTAAATAACTGGTTTCTTTCCATCTCAGTGACTGCTTCCTGGCCTCCATTAGTGATGACTGTTCCCTCGCTGTTATGAACTCTGAACTGCAGGAAATGTGAGTCTTTGTCCTTGATGGTATAATTTCAAATATTTTTAAATTGTAAAATATAAATAATACTTTCCTCTATTTCAAATATTTTTACATGTAAAATATATACTTAATACTTTCCTCTATTTCAAATGTTTTTAAATGTAAAATATAATTAATACTTTCCTCTATTTCAAATGTTTTTAAATGTAAAATATAATTAATACTTTCCTCTATTGTAGACTTAGAGACCGACAACACCAGGATTTTATCAAAGGTGTGAGCTGGCTCCAAGGTGGCTCTAATACTCTCACGACTGTGGGCTGGGATCATCTTGTGCTTCACCACACAGTGAATCCAACTGCTGGAGCTCCCAACTCCTCTTAGAAACCAACCAACCAAAAGTGGAAGCACAATTAATTTACCCAACCTTTCCCCTGTTTTTGAGGGGATGCATCTAAAACATTGTTACTTAGGAGAAAGTGTTTTTTTGTCAGTCAGTACTCGCAGCATATGCTCAGTTCTCACACTTCTTTCATGTTGTATAACATTGCCGTCTAGACGTGATTACTGGCAGGTTACCTCAAATGTAATGTATAATTTTACATTAAAGGTAACTTAATGTTGTGATGCCAAGACTTTTGATATTTCTTTGTGCTTCACTACTGTATACTGATGAAACCAGGTGAGGCAGACCCCATGTGGCCACTGCTTTATCTAAACCAGGGGTAGGCAAGTTCGGTCCTAGGGAGCCGCAGCCCTGCTGGTTTTCCAACCCTCCCTGCACTCACAGCTTCTGACTGGCTGAACACACCTGATCCAGGTAATCAACATGTCCTGCTCTTGGTTACCAGCTGGAGGGTTGGAAAACAAGCAAGGCTGCAGCTCTCTCGGACCGAACTTGCCTACCCCTGAACTAAACTGAAAGTGTTATGTGTTCATACATGATGTATGGGAGAGATTAGATGTGGGATATGCACTTGGTGGTAGGTTACTGGTGATGATGATGTTTTGGGAAAAAAAACTGTTTTACTTTTTCACATTTGGACAGATTTTTTTCTCTTAAAAAATGACAAAGATCCAAAAAATTAAATCAGGAATAGAGCAAGATACTTTTTCACAGATCATACAGTTTTCTATAACTATAACCGAGTAATAAAACAAAACTTCAAACTTGATACAAACTAAACATTTATTAAAACATGCATTTACTACGTTAATTTGTTTTACAGTTACATTATTGTAGAACCTTTGTTGTAAATAGGCGATCCTTATGACTTTATACGAATATATTAAATATTAGATTTTACAACCTTAACATGTACACAGAGAAACATATGCGCTTCATAATATGTACAGCATAGTAAAGTACATGAACACAGATTTAATGAAGAAAAAAAAATTGTATACAGATAGGATACATTTCCTAGACCAATAAATATCAGAAGCAATCAAACTGATAAGATCTACATATTTCAGCATTTGTCTGAATTAAATTTTGGCTTGGTCCCAGTGCACCTACATAATGTGCATGAGACGGTGATTCATGTTGCAACTACATGTTCAGCATGAATCTTACAGCTTTTATGTTTTAATTATATTTTATTATGAATATATTTTACAGTCGAGTACAGATAAATCTACATCTATTGTATATTTAAAGTTAGCAGACTGGTATATAGCTTCAACAGCTAAACCATGTTATTGATTTATGAGTGTTAGACCTTTGGCTCAACAGCAGCCAAACAAGACCATGTCAATCTGATGGTAAATATAGCCTCTATGACAATGTAGTATTAGACTACATGACAGTTGTACATATTCCTGCAAATGGAACATCTCATCAAACCATCACTTTGGACCTGTATATCATAGCATATATATCTATATGATGTGTCTACTTTCTGCTTTCTTTAAGATTCCCCTTTATTAACAACAGTTATAGGCTGTTTGGTTCCTGGCCGAACTGTGAAGGTCATGCCGTATTGTTGTTTTGATGGTCCATTGCTGAAAAGAAGAATACATTTAGGATTATGATTGAACACAGAATCTAAACACTGGGCTTAAAAAGTTCATGTATTAGTTTTAAACACCTGAAGTCTTACCTTGCGGGGACTTTCACAGAGGGAGTCATTTGATTTTTTTTCACTTTGCCCTCCAACTCCCGCATGTCCAGAGTTGCTGCTTTGTTGACCACAGCGTTATTCTTGCTCTTTGGTTCAGCTTTGGGGAGAAAAGGAACCTTTTTTTCCTCATCAGACAAGGGGCCATTCCAGTCATCACAACTGGCTTCTGCCTCCGTCGCCGGGGCCATTTTGTGGTCCATTTCCAGCATCTTCTTTTGTAAGATGCTCAGGAGTGTGGCCTGGCTCTGGGAAAGAGTGGGCGGTAGCTGATTAGGGGCCAGTTGTGTTTTCGTCTGCATTTGAGGCTTTGCTTTGACATCACTTTCCGGTGGTGAGAGTTTTGTAGATGCTTGGGTTTTAGGCTTAGCAGAAGGAGGTGGAACCGGAGGTGGGGCAGGAGGGGCAACAATTGATTTTGGAACTGGAGCTGGAGGAGGAAGACTCACCGGTGGAGTTAAAACTTGAGGAGGAGGAGGAGGAAGACTCACAGGTGGAGTTAAAACTGGAGGTGGAGGAGGAAGACTCACAGGTGGAGTTGAAACTGGAGCTGGAGGAGGAAGACTCACAGGTGGAGTTGGTGTTGCCTTTTTCAGTGGAGGGTCAGGTGGACGGATAGAAGGAGGAGGCTCCATAAAGTCTAAATCCTCAAACTCTGGTGGAGGAGGGAGGAATGGTAGTACTACCATCTCTGTATTGCCATTAGGCTGCATCAATTGAGACTTTGAGGGGCTTTGCTCTGAAATGTGTTTTTCTACAGCATTGGTTGCAATTAGTGAAGCAGCTGCTGTGATCTGAGCAGGAGTGGTCGGCGTCACCTGATTGCCGATCTGTGGAGTCTGCATTGTTTGTTCTACAGGACTGACAGACTTTGGAGTCTCTTGGATTCTTTCTTGAGGTATAAGAGAAGAAGATGACCTGGACTTTGGGATGGCAGGATCAGGACTCGGGTGCATCGGTTGAATGCTTGCCGTCTGCTGTTCATTCTTCGGGTTTTCCTGTGACAGAACATGAGTTGATTTTTGCTTCTCTCTTTCTTTTGCTGCCTTTAAAAGAGCCAGGGGAGAAGCTGCATGACCTTCACGCGCCCCGTTGGGTTCAGTCCCCTTCAGGTTCCGTAGTTTACGATCTAATAACGGACTGAATTTGCGACTTTGACTCCAAGGTCCTTCAAGTCTGTCCCTGCTGGGCTCTAGATTTAACTGTGTACTGTTTACTTTCTCGGCCTGTGTTGATATCTGCGGTGGAGTTTGAGACGTTTTAGCTACTTCTGGCTGTGCTGAAACTGCCACTGTTGTAGCTTCTTTGTTTGGCTCAGGCAGAAGTGGCTGAGAGGGTTCAGTCATTTGTACGTTCTCCTTCAGCTCCTGCACATCTTTTGAAACTGAGTTAGAGGATGTAGCCACTTTAGGGACTTTCCCATCCACGTGGACGAGCACAGGGGGAGTATTAGCAGACCCAGACTCTTCCAGGAGCAGCATCTGCTTAGGTCTTGTGTCACTGTCCTCATATCCGCTGAGAACCGAGGCTTTACGGGCACTGTAAAGTTTCGCTTTGTTCTGTGGATTGAAGCTGGAGAGTGTGGGTGTCTTCACAGGGGGAGGTGGTGCCGGAGTCTGTGGTGGGGAGTCAAGGATGGATATAGAGGACAGTCTAACCGGCTTTGGGGGTGGGGTCTTATGAGTCTTTTGCTGCTTTTCAAGCGGTGGCTGTGGAGGGGCAAATTTTGGATGATCAGGAACAGATGCTGGCGGTGGAGAAGAAATGGTTGAGTATGATGCAGTGCTGCTTGAACAAGTAGATGGAGGTTTTGGTGGAGACATTGTTGGTGGTTTTAAAGAAGGTATATCCACCTCCATGGATGGTGATGGCTTTTGAGCTGTCATAGGAAGTGACTGACCGTTTGCCAGATCTGGACCTGGGGTTAGGTAACCCATAAAGTCCGGTGGAGGAGGGATAAAAATATCTGGAGGGGGTGGAGGTGCCATAGAGGGAGGTGGAGGAACAAATATTTCCCCCTCCACAAGGTCAGGCACAGATATGAGTGAGCCGTTGCTCAACCGAGCTGCGCCGACTGTGGAAGCAGAGAAGAGAGAGAATTACTGAGAAGAGTTCAGTGCTGTTGTGGAGCAGGAGCACTTATTATCATGTCGTGTTTTGAATGTCCGCAGTGATTCTGGACATGATCTTGTGCTTCTACACCAAGTCAACCATGTCACATTGACTTTTATAAAAGAGCAGAATATTTTTAAGCCTTGCTATCTAAACGTTTAACTGCTGAAATGAGTCCAAAGACTGATCAACCAGTAAGGTGAGTATTTTACACATATTCAGTTTGCCTACAGCTAAAATGAAATGAATGACATCAGTTTCTCTCTATAAATTGCAAACACTCCCATTCTGTCAAAATGCCTGTCAGCTGCTATGGTTGTTGGACACATTCAGGAGTGTTATTGAGCAACTGTCTGGGCAAACATTTACCTTTGCATTTTCAACCCTCTACGGAGTAACTGTGACTGCTGTGATCCCTGAACTGAGTCTTACAAAAGGCAGCAAAAATGATCTGGGTCCTTTAGCGCGTAAATAATTAATCTTTAACCTTTGACATTTTAAAGTAGAGATTTAGGTGGTGGGATGCTCACCTGAGCCATTGACCTGTGGACCTTTGACAGGGGGGAGGAGGGGGACTTTGGGTGTTGGGACAGCAAACCCCTGAAAACTGTCGGATGACTGTGGGAAAAAAAGAAAACGCTGTCACACTGTGACACTATTTCTAGGATACAAAAAAACAAAGCTCAGCAAGGAAACGGACTTCTGTCAAGTATTCACTGTTGGAGTGAACAAACCAGTTCTCAGTAATTGCAGCGCTCCAAAAGGGTTAGCATGTTCCATCATTGTATTATTAGCATCAATATAATAAAAGTTGCTTCCAAATTATTTGATTCACTGCCAGGTATTGTGAAGAACCTGGTCTATAACAGTTCACAAATACGTTATATACAAATAATAATGACTTATAACTGCTTTGTTTCAAAATGTGTGAACAGGTGAAATCTGGTTCCAAATAGCATATTTTAACCCTTTAAGGTTTGTCAGAGTGAAACTGCTGATGACATGTTGCTACGGGAACATTTTCTGTATGCCAAGCTTTCGCATACTTGACTTGTGAGGAGTGTTTGGTGAATCAGAGGATACACCTAGTATTCATCACATTGTGTACTGTTTAGGTAGTTTGGCCTGGCTGAGCAGGCTGTCACTTGGATACCTCTGTGTATACTGCATATGTCAGTATGAGAGCGGAAAAAGGGAGAAAGATTTACTTGTTCTCTCCGTGGCCTAATGCCACCAAAAATAAACACAGACTGTGTTGACACATTACAAAGTTAAGCACGTAAGTGCCCTTCAAAAGTTCAGAAAATTATTCCAAAAATATACCTGCAGACTAATCTGCTCCTACAACCATTGAACAAACCAATTTACTCTTCAAAAATCTAATTAATCACACAGGTTTGAATAATGATCTTTTGCTGAGACACTGTTTGCAGATTTGCACATAAAGTGCAGGGTTCGCATTATATTCCTGGAATAGTGTGACCCTGGCACCACAGGCTGAGGGCGTGTCACTAAAGATGGCATATGTTCCAGTTTGATTTCATCTGTTTGTTCTGTGTGCTGTGACTCATTTTCATCTGTCGCAGCAGTCTGAGTCCTACCCATGTGGTGCTAGGTGTGGCACGGCCAACACATGCCACATTCACAGGACACTCCCGAACGTAGAGGCGTGTAAACAATAGCAGTAATGAGCTCTTTGTTTATATCTGGACCATGATGATCTGTGGGGGAGTGTAACATTCAAACCGCAATGCTATGCAGAAAGGTTCTTCCAGACCACTAGAAAACTTTTACATCAACTTAACGACGATGCACAATGTTAAAATACTCAAAAAGTCTTCCATTAAATAAAATTACACGTGCATCATCTGCAACGTGAACTATAATCTAACAGTGTAAAGGAATTGTGTGAAAGTGTTGCTCAGTAATTGCAGTGTGGCCCTGTAGTGTAACTGTACCATGTAGTAGAAGTATCAGCATAAGTTGCATTAAATAGAAATCACACACGTCACACGTAGCACAGGACTCTTTCATACTTCTTTTAAGAGCTGTATAATGATACCCTCTTCGTTGTAGACAACAGGATTATATTTGTTTTCAGTTACCATCCACATCATGTTCAATTATAGTTATTATGAGTTGTGCTTTAGGAGTTTCACTGAAGAGAAAAACAGCTCTAAACTCATATGTTATTGACTTAACTTCTACCACCTGTTCCTTTAACGATTCGTACACGTGATTGCATCTGTGTAATTCTCCAAATACAGTAAGATGAAATAAAATCTATGATGAGGTGAGCGACAGGGTCGAGTCTGTCCAGGCACCAACATTTTTACTTCACCGCCATCTACACAGGATGTGCCACTACCGTTCTGTGGTACTCACAGAGTGATGCTTGACAGTGGGTCGGGCTCGCACACTGGCAGTGCCTGATTCAAAATTCACTGGTGAATCCAGCACCAACTCCACATTGTCTGAGGAAATAAAAAGCAGAGCATTAGATCTTCTATGTTTTACCTGTGCAGTTTCTGCTCAAAGTTCTGTGAATAATTTGGACACAAAGGTCAAACAGTGGAATAAGACTGTGACTCTGTTGAACTCTGCAGTGCTGTTGCACAGACTATTGTTGTTCTTCAGGTGACGATTAGCAGCTTTCTGAATAATGTTCAGGTAATGAGATAGTGTGAGGGCCAAAGCTGCTTTTTAGTGGTTGTCTGTCAAGCTGATGATCTGTTGTGGGATGCTGTGTGTGTGTTGCTGACAACTAAATAGTTATGCGCAGCTGAACAGAAGACTTGAGTCTGTATTTACAGATCACTTTTGTGTTTAAGTGAAAGCCTAGCTATGGTGGCAACTGGGGTTAATTATAGCAACACAACTACAGTACAAAGCACAATAATATCTAAATAAATAAACAGCTTGAGTCTACTTGGAACAGTCCGTATAGTTACGGGAAATCAGATGGTCTGGTGTAAAACTATTTGACTAATCTGCACGGTGACAAATCAGAGGTGACTGTGGTTGTGTGCAGAAAAAAACATCAGCGTCGAAAGACGCCTGTCACTGAGAGGCACTTATTCTGTCAGCACGTTTCATCAAACAAGAAGAAAGAGAGATCAGTGAGCGCCATTAGAGACAGTTATTTTCTCTCAGTCGTCTATAATGCTCTCTCTATCATGCCCATGCTCTAGAGTCTAAACCTATAAAGGCCACGGAGAGAATAGGCTGTGGGCCTAACACCATTCAACCAAAGTATTTGTTTTTATTTTGTGCGCCTGATTCAAATGAAAGTCAAATCACGTTGTGAGGGTGGATTTGGAGTTCCTCTCATACAGCTTTCAAGCTGACTGTTCCTGCTATGGAGGCTTTAGGGAAATGATCAACATTAACAAATGTAAAACCACCTCAAACAATGTTTTAGTTATGAGCAGCGACTTCAGACATTGAAGTGACTTCATATAGTTTTTTCCAGTGCTTCCTCTTCGCTGGAGCGATACCTGTCTGCTGCGCCCAAGTTCCTTCTTTCCTGTGGAGAAGCCACATTCCCTCCACGGCACTTGCTGCTCACTAGGATAAAACCGCATTTCACGATCCGCGTAGTTATATCAACAGTTAGACAGGTGTCCACACACGAAAACAGGCTTTAACACCTGTACAGTACAAAGGTCGTGATACGTTTCGCTGTCAACACCAGGATCTGAAAGCAGCGCACTCACCCATGTCCTTGATTTTTATATTGGTGTCGTAAAGAGACTGGTTCTTTCGACCCAGAAAGTTCAGCGCCCCCCTCTTCATGGTTACTGTTGGACTGGCTGCAGCAGGTGTTATTCACACATGTTCGTCCGGCTGAGAAATCCGAGGGAACGCGCAGGCGACAGGTGCGCCCACGGCCTCCAGGTGAACCTGACTCAGGTGGTTTGATGCGAACTTGTCGGGACAGACAAAGAAAATGGAGCTGACCCCGCCTCCTCCTCCTCCTGTTCACACACACTCCCCAAAGGTGAGGCAGAGGCAGCGGCTCTTTTTCGGCGGCATTCCTGCAGAAGTCAGCGCAGCCGGGTCTCATGCTCCACTGCTCCCTGCTTACGATGACGAGGATCCCTCTGCTCGCTTATTGTGAGAGTGTGAGGCTGTGTGTGAGCTGCAGAAGACAGCAAAGAAGAAATAATAGGAAAGCGAATATTCCAGAATATGATTTTTATTTCTATTTTGACTTTGTTACCTTTACATTAGGACATGTGGTGTGTTTAGAAACTGACCGTGTACAGTTAATAAGAATGGTCCCCATATCACTTCATTTCATATATAATATGTGTATTATAACAATGCCAAGGGCTGTGCTGCATAAACACATATTTCATATAATAATTTCATACATTTCCACTCCCCCCTCCCTCCCACTGATTGAATTTTACTAACACATCAATGACTAACTGAACACAGCAGTTTCCTTGATCATGTTGATATTATATGTAGAATGACAAATATTCACAGCCTGTACATAAGGAAGCAGCTTTGCTTTCAGTTACATAATAGCAGATTTACTAGTCTTCACAGAACACCAGTCAGTGTTTTATTTAAATCTGCACTTTAACCTCAGTTGTCCTGGAGACAAACCAGACTGGTCCACCTGGTTCCTCTGTCCCTGTTGGTATTTAACACGTTGTGTGATGCTCACTGAAATGTGAGGAATGTGCTGGGAAGAGCTTTTAGCATTTCACCAGAACCTACAGCAGTTACAACTCAGCTCTCTCCCAGAGATAAATACATATAAGCAGCATGTCGTGAGGTCTTTCTTGCATTTTAGTCCTCAGTCCATTATTTGTTAATGTCTCGGCTGGTTGGGGTCAAGGCAGAAGGCAGGTGGCCACATACCATGAGCCTGGTTCTGGTGCTGGCTGAAGTGGGACTGTTGTGTTTCCTACAGTATTCTGTTCATATTGATCTAATGTGTAAGGTCTTAAACCGTGTAACTGCACCGTCTACAGCGGCGTCCTGAGGGACTGTAGACCATGGACACAGACCTGGTTAGTTCCCATGTGTATTACATGTCTACATACACTGGAGTAAAAGGAAATGAAGACTGTAAGATGCTCAATGTTTTGCATTCCCTTATGATGACATATGAATTAGTGGTAAATGAAGCTACTGATGATATCTGAACTAAATTTATTCTGTGGAAGAATGTGTGCAGTCCTGTGTGACGCACAATCTCTGAATGTTTCATTAGTGAACTGGAGAGATTAATGTAACACAAGCAGAAGCTTTTATACGTTTTCCCTCTTCACATGTTCAACTTGAAGCTCAAAGTCCTTTTTGTGGCCCTCAAACTGTCGAAGAAACTGTGAGTGAGTCAGGGACAGGGAGGTGACGGCTCACTCACCACCGCATCAGTCCACTGCTGAACTCAAAGAAAAAACCATTAACAACAACATTTCAATAATGAATAAGATACATCAATGTTCAGCAGCTCACAGTCTTTGTGGTGCGGCTGTGTCCTCTGAACAGAGGGAACAAACGGAAAGGCTCGGGTTGTGTTAGTCACAAAATTAAAAATGTGTTCTTACATTTGTCTCTATTCATTATTATAGTT
>JAUMHF010000021.1:10841017-10851370 GCA_032359275.1 Microctenopoma steveboyesi
CTCTCCTCTCCTCTCCTCCCCACCCCTCTCCTCCCCTCACCTCCCCTCTCCTCTCCTCTCCTCTCCTCTCCTCTCCTCTCCTTTCCTCCCCTCTCCTCTCCTCTCCTAGTGTCAAACATACTGTACATTGTTTACATTCACCACACTGGCCAGAAGACAAACAACAAAGATAGGTCGGTACCTAAAGTAAAGTAGATTCACTCAACACTAACTGTAATGCTATATTTTTAAATAAAAGCTAATGTTACCTTTAACTTAGGTCTTGACCTGATTTCTTTAATTTGCTTATTTATTTGTCTTATGGACCCAAAACAACCCAGCACATTCAGTCATCATGAGCCTGTACCACCATCCATTTCCTTCAAAACATGCTAAAATACATGGAATGCATAACTCACACATGGCAACAGGTTCATTATACAACTCGTCATGTATATTAAACTTAAACCAGGAAGGAAACAATGTGCATCGGGATGGCGGACACATGCACTCCTGACTGGTTTCAGGGTGTGGTTTGTTATTCTTGGACTGTTTGGGCTTTGTTTAGTGATAGAATCATGAGCAACCGTCTGTCTGTCTCCCAATTTAGGTAACACATAAATATTGTTGGTGTTTGTTAGTTTAGTCCCAGTTTTAACAATGAGCATATTCAGTCTAGAACATTAATATGAACCCCCAATATATACATATGATTTTTTTAATTTACAACTTTTATAAAATCACAATAACAAATATAAATGTTTAAGTAAATAAATTCCTTCAATAATGAAAAAAATGTGTTTAGTTTTTCTTATATGCATATGAAAAACTAAAAAAAAGAAACAATAATTCTTAAAAAATGTGACCATATCTGTATCAAACAAACAGATGATATGATCAATAATGTTTAGTGTTTCTTTTTGAGAATTCATACATGAATTTATGTCGATAAATACTGTTATTGGTCTATCTTATGTCTCTGTGTTAGGTTTAAAATCTCTCCTGGAGCTTACTAACAGCGTGTTGCACTTCCTTTTCCAGACCTGTAGGCGAGCTTCGAGCATGTAATCACATCGAGCCCTGGTGTGAAGCGAGGCATCGAAACGCAGCCTGAAAAGCTGCACCACCAGCTGCTCGCGAAAGGTGTGTCGCCGGCGTGACGTCACAGTCGTACCTGAGTTTCGGTGGGGGGGAGGGCCAAGCCGAGTGGAAAAAACATATGTTCCTCACGGTGGTCTGAGCTGAACCAGCTCTGTTTTTATCACCAGCCCGATCATCGATGATCCCTGCTCACAGGGAATCTGACGGATTTCTGGATTTGCGCACGGAGCAGAGTTTTATTCCCAGTTACTGGTGAGCAGGCGAGGAGGAAAGAGTTTCCCAACTTCCTGGTTCGCCACAGGTAGGCTGTGGGTTTCGCTCTGTCTTTCGTGATTTGGACACTGTTTTACTGTTTTGTAGCCTTGTGTGAGTCTCGCATTAAAAACCCCGGTGTAAGTTCGGGGAGGAAGGCTGTAAAACATGAACGCGAAAAGCCGTCTGTCAGAGAGAAGAGTTGCAGCCTGGAAATGTTTGGAACATCCGGACACAGCTGCGCTGCTCCGTCACTGAGTGGAGCAGGGAGCCCTGGCCCTCACACCTAACTCCCCGTGGACTGACTGGTTTGTGCTTTCTCCACAGTCAGGATGTCGGTCACCCCTCGGCGCGTTCGCCTGAAACCCTGGCTGGTCTCGCAGGTGGACAGCGGGCGATACCCGGGTCTGGTGTGGATGGACCGAGAGGCCATGCGCTTCAGGATCCCCTGGAAACACGCGACACGGCACACGCCACAGCACGAGGACGAAGACACTATATTTAAGGTGAAAACACCCCTATCAGAGGTCATGATTGCAGTGTTGTCTCTGTCCAACCTTTTATCACAGAGCTGAGCTGCTTCAAAAAATAGTTTTTATCTTCACCATAATAAACCTCATTTCATAGGCTTTATCTGTCACTACTAGCTGGCGGCATGAGAAATAATTTGTGTATTCGGTGCTCCCAGTCCTCTTGGTATGTACTTACATCTATGCAGAACTAAATGAGAACATTGAATGAAAGTATTATTCACAAAAAGGGAAAGAAACCATTTTTTTCTACTTTCACAACAATGCCTCATAAATCACTGGATCCCGTGAAAGAATCTTAAAAAAAAATGTCATCCCTCCAGGCATGGGCTGTGGAGACCGGGAAGTTCCAGGAGGGAGTCGACGAACCTGATCCTGCGAAGTGGAAAGCTCAACTTCGATGCGCCCTGAACAAAAGCAGAGAGTTCAACCTCGTCTACGACGGCACCAAAGAGGTCCCCATGAACCCTCTGAAGATATATGACGTCTGTGACATCCCACAGCCTCTCAGCAACCAAGGCAATCATGAGCTCTGTGATTCCTTCATTTCACTTAAAATGTACGATACCGAGCATCTGTTCACGCGGTCTCTCACCACACAGCTTCATCAGATGCTGGCTCTTGGACTCCACCTGATGAAGACGGTGGTGAGGAAGATGTTCCAGATACACCAGAGTCTCTCCCACCATACCCAAACAGTGGTGATTGACTTCATATTCATTTATTTCCTGGCATTTGATTGCATTCGAACAATCCCACTGAATTCTTCGCTCTTTCCTGATGTAGGCACCAGTCCTTCTCCTCTCATTATGTGGTCTCCTATGGGCTCCGACTCTGTGCAGCCTCCAAGTTGTCCCCCTTCAAACGAGGTCTGGCCCAAAGAGGAGCCGGTCAAAATCTGGCCTAAAGAGGAGCCTACTGATGTGGAGATGCAGCCCACACCACTGGCTGAGATGCCCCCAGCCCCTCTGCCCGATCACTCCATGCAGCCTCCTTCTCTACCCGACATCATGTTTGCATCTCCAGAAATGTGGATCAGTTCCCTGCCGAGTGAGTACGGCCCCGATTCTAGTGCTTACAATACTGTTCTTCTGTCTCTCGGTGCTTCCACAACCTCACTGTGTCATCTTCAAGCTGTGTTGTTTTTTACTTTTCAAGAATAAACATTTACTTATTTTTTTCCTAATTTAATGTGACTGGCAGCGAGCATTTACACAAATGGTTAAAAATACCATGTCTCTGTGTGTCTTATTGTAAATGGTTTTATTAAAAGAGAGAAAGTAAAATAAGATTGTATATCTCAGCTGGCGTTGGCTTACTACAGAGGGAGTCGCTGTATAGTTGTGTTTCTGTGCTGTTCTGTTCCTTTTTAATAAGAAGCAGAACTTCAGTTGCATTTCTCACATGGTTCTAACGCAATGTCTGTGACTCAGTGACAGACCTGGAGGTCCAGTTCCAGTACAGAGGGAAGGAAATGTGTCCCACGATGACGGTCAGCAACCCACAGGGCTGCAGGCTCTTCTACGGAGACCTCGGCCCCATGGTCAACCAGGAAGAGCTCTTCGGACCGGTGAGCCTGGAGCAGTTACGGTTTCCAACCACAGAGCACATCACCAATGACAAGCAGAGGGTCTTCACAAATCGCCTGCTGGATGTGATGGACAGAGGTCTAATCCTGGAAGTCAGTGGCCACGATATCTATGCAATACGCCTCTGCCAGTGTAAAGTGTACTGGTCGGGTCCCTGTGCTCCCGACTCAGCGGCACCAAATCTTATAGAGCGACAGAGGAAAGTCAAACTCTTCTGTCTGGAGTCTTTTCTGAGTGGTAAGTAGGATTTCTACTGGACTGTTTCAGAATTAACGTGGCTGCTGCTTTGGTTTTATCTTAGGTTGGTTTAAAAATGTTCTGGCATTTATTCTACTTAAACATCTTTGTCGCTGTGCAGGTGTGATAGCACATCAGCGCGGCCAAACTCCAGAACCCCCAGGGTTTGAAATCAACCTGTGTTTTGGAGAGGAGTGGCCTGATGGAAAACCCAGAGAGAGGAAACTTATCATGGTTCAGGTGAGAAATCTGAAGTCGAATCTTCCGGAACAAGATCATTAACGCGGGAAGTGTCTCAGTTTGTGTTAGGTGTCCTTTAGATTAATATTCTGTCATTTCTAGAATGAAAGTAGCGCAGGTGGTGTCTTCAGTCTCTCGCTGTGAGTCATGTTGGTCCTCTGTCCCTCCTCTGGCCTGCAGGTCATACCCGTGGTGGCCCGTATGATAAGCGAGATGTTCACTGGAGACAACACGCGGTCCTTTGACAGTGGCAGCGTTCGCCTGCAGATTTCAATCCCGGATGTGAAAGACACCATAGTGACCCACCTCAAGCAGCTGTACTGCCTGCTACAGAACCATCAGGGCCAGGACAGCTGGGTGTTGCCCCCAGGCTCGGGCATTAACATCACCCAGGCTCTGCAGGCACAGTGAACTGCAACACTAGGAAAATACTGAATGATGTATTTCTGTATGTTTCACTGAGCATTAGCATTAGCTGTTAGCAACAAAGTACTTAAGTGCAATCATATTAGTAGTGTCCATCGTAGGATTAATTAGCTGTTCGGCTTTTCTCTAGTGTGCCTGTGCTGTGATGATGCATCACTCTGCTTTACGTGGCCTGGAACTGCAGACAGATGTGGTGACTGCATGGGCCAAAGTCCTGCTTGCTGCAAGGGAACATTTAATGTAGTTAATGGGTTACAGAAATCACCCTGGGTCTCGTGTATCCAAAATGGGTCAGGCCTTACCAACCTTTCCCAGTCATTTAGAAAAAAACAGCAGAATACATTTTATGATATTTTATATATTTTGGAGAAACGTATTCTTGCTCTAACGTAAATATAGACGAATGTGAATTGAAGAATGTTTTTCTGCTGTTCTTGTTTCCCGTGTGCACATGTAATTAACGAATGACTCACAAAGTCTTTTCTCTTTTGACAGAAGGATGTATTTGCTGGTCTTTCATTCATTCTGCAGTTTTTGTCTTCGGTCGTTTTAGTTTTCCATTTATAGTCTATGATATCTTTGTGTTCATATCTGTGATTTTAAATACAAACAGCCATTTAACTAAACGACAATCAGCCATATCCGTCTAGTTCAGTGTGGATGCCACTGCCCTCTGAGTTGCTGATGTTTCCTAGCTGGTCGTGTCTGCATTTATCCTACAGTTGTATCTTTATTTTATCAATAAAAATGCTGAAATAACATTGGGGTTGATTAATTTATGCATTTATTACAAACATACAATGCTACATTTAGGTGTGCAACACTGGCTCCCAGTTAAATCCATTTTCTTCAGCTTTTCAAAGAGCGTTATGTTAATAAACATTTTCTTTGACAGTGTTTCTCCAGTGCAGTACAGTAGTGTGGTGTCCTATGAGAACTAATTGAGGCTTAATAGTTGGCCTATTTTGGCCTATGTTTAATGAGAAATTCCCTAAATATGCCTGACGCTGTACTAGTTGTCAGTTATAGTAGGTTGGAGAAACATGCACACAGCTTCTCTCTTGGATGGGCTGAACGCGATGTTATGTTGTGGATTAATGATGATGCAAAAAATGTCTGAGTGAAATAAACTGATTGATTGATTGATTGAAGAAGTGCAATGTGATCACAGATGGTTCACAGGAAAACACCAAAGCAAAGACGTTCCAATTCTGTTTGATTTAATCTTTCTGTTCTGGTTGATGTTTGTCTGGGATTTTGTCCTCAGTCTAGTGAGCCAACACTTAATTACACTGTGGTTTAAAGAAACATCTAACCAAGATGTTAAGTAGTAGAACTTGACAACCCTGCTGAAATGTAACTACTGAACTCAGACGTGTGGACAGAAAGCACAAATGACAGAACAGATGTGTCTGACCACTGTAAAACCACCCAGGGTTTTCAAAATGATGAAATATAAGTTGATAAAAATAAGTATCAGGCCTGCAAACGAGCAAACTGGTCTACTACGATCTCTGCAGATGTGATATTTTCTTAGCGTTGTGAACTGTTCCAGTGTTTTACACCAGAAAGTCAGGTCCTAGTGGCTCAATTTTCACAAATGTAAAAACGATAATGCACTTACACGGCACAAAACTTGTCATAGATAGCCCTGAAAACTTTAAGCTTTCCCAGGGTAAAGCGATTTCCTCCACATCCGGTCTCTGGTAACCTTTGCTCGCGTAGGATGCCACATTAAAGATCTCACTCCCTCGACTGAGTCGGCTCAGTATTGCACAGATCATTTTGCTACTGCCGGTGGACTTTGACCTTCACCTTTATGAGGAAGTCTTGGGTGTATCACATCGTTGCCGGAGGTACAGGAGTAAAATACCAGTTTCAATTTGTTTTACGACATTAATAATACAGAAAGAAGTAAAACTAGCTTTCGACTGCCAGACATCAAAGGTGAGAGCCTCCGACAATAGACCTCCACAATAAACTAGACTGAATGTATTTCTAGTTTGTTTAATGTGAGAGCTGACTGTTTTTCACAGTCATTATTGTTAAATCTGCATCAACCTGTTGAACACTGTGACGTATTCTATCTACGAGTCACAGTGTATTTGTGCTTGAGCTTGTTGAGCTGGTGGTTGTATCATATTCACACATCATTTGCCATTGTTATGTGACGTGCAGCTTGAATACTTGGACAGCACAATATCAGAGCTGTGGTCACGGTGATCACGGTGCTGGGTTGCTAGGTGACTCTAAAAATATCAAGATCCATTTATCACTTTATTGCTAATAAGTAAGAGATTAATTCACAGTGACACAGATGGAAATGTTTTTCAAACTTACTCTGAGAGTTTAAGCTCCAGACAGCTGTGAGCACAGTTCGATGACACAATAATCCGTAATGTGGGATTTATTGGAGCTGCTTTAAGTCTGTTCAGGCTGAAATCTCTGACATGACACAGTCACACTGTACATAAACATGTGATATGTGCTACCGCAGGTGTGTCAGCTCACAATGTTCAGGAGCGACAGTCCGTTTGGCACCAGCAGCTATGCAGGATCAGTGCAGTCTAAGTATGTAACTCTCTGTTTCATGTGACTTTCAGATGATTTGTTGATTGCCCTTTTTTCAGGTGGATTGTTTTTGGTTTGTTTGACTTTTTCTTGACAGTGGTTATTCCACCATGGATGAAGTGTCATCGCAGCTGTCAGGTCCGTCGAGGCCCAGTGCAAAGTCAATTTACTGTACGTTATCACTGGAGTATTTAACATAATACATTTCTTCACCTCCTCAGTTTATTTCTTCAAACAGTGCAGAGCTCAGTTTTCTGTTTCAACAGTGCAGAGGAAGGAGTATGCAGCATCAATCAACAACATGATGGACAAATTTCACTACAGAGTGGAGGTATCGTCATATTATCTTTTTCCACACAAACATGAGCCGCTCGGAGTCACGTCAAGGTTCACGTTATGTTTACTGCCTCTGTGCCGCAGCACTTGTTCAGCTGTGACCTGGACGGGAAGGAGTTGAGAAGCGTGGCCGACTGCGTCGAGCGGCTGAACCTGCTGAACGAGATGGGACGCGTGTGGGGTCAGAACATGCTGCTGCAGGTGTGCGGCGCCAACATGCTGCTCACAGACATCGAGACCAAGGTAAACAACATCAGACCTGCATGAGTGATGTCTTACAGCATGTGTGTGGACACAGAGTTTAAGGGACACTGAGTATGTCTGAGTGAATGTATTAGTCTGTGTAACTCCAGAAACGTGGAGTCTGTTTGTTGTGGTCCAGTACTTTAAGACCCGTGTCTTGATTTATCCTTTAAATGACCATCCATCCATAAAATAAAGTTTAATGTCCGATGTCAGTCCAACAAAGAATATTGAAAAGTAACAGGCGCTGTGTTTTCTCAGGAGGAGCTGGAGTCCGTGGCTCTCAGTGACATCGTGGAGCTAAAGGCCGTGAGGGGCGCTGGAGTGTTTGACTCCCTGCTCATGGTGTCAGTGAAGCAGAAGAGAAAAAAAAACACAACCGTCTTCATGTTCCAGTGTGAGGACGTGAGGGTGAGAACAACTTCACGGGCATGGTTGCTGACTTCGTGGCTGACACGAGAGAGAGAGATGAAGCAGTGAAAGTTGTTTTATTGTTTACAGGCTGACTACGTTCAAAGGGACCTCTCACGAGCTTTGTCACGCAGGACAGAAGAACCGAGCATCAAGTGAGAGCCTGCAGGAAAGAAACCAAGCACATGTCACATACTCTAGCTTTACTGATTTAGTCTCTTTTTAATGCAGAAGCGCCACAACCCCAAAGCCCAAAGAGCAGAAGCCTCCAGTTCATGCAAAACCCCAGTGGGCTGCTCCGGACTATGGTGAGTCACTGGTGCACTGATCATTTATGATGCAATCAGAATCAAAACAAACCTTCTTCTGACTTTACGTATAGAAGAAGATGAAATCCCTGAGTATCTAATGGTTGTACCTGGGGATGAGGAGGAGGAGGAGGAGAAGGCGTCAACTCCCAGACAGGAGGTACCATCGCCACAGTTCTTCCACAGTGATGAAGACATTATGCCTCCTACACGTCCATACACGGAGAAGGACAGGAATGTGGTGAGTGTCCTTCATCCAAAGGGAAATGTACAAACTACAATGAATGCACGTTTGTTTTTATTTCAAGAGTTATGATTAGACACATTTAGGGAAAGCAGAACATTGGCTGTTATCTTTCTTTCTCTCAGGATCTCCTGAATCATACTTTAGGCGACATTGAAATCTTTGCGGGACAAGTAGCTGCAGCGATTGCAAAAAATGCAAAGAAAAAGAAGAAAAACAAAAAAGGAAAAGGTAATTGAATAAAGCAAACGAAGGCTGACATGCAGGCTGGATCCAAATGTAATACAGAACAGAAGAAAATCTGTTGCTATGATTTCTGCTCATGTACACTTTGATTTTTTTTTCCAGTGGTGGAGGGCATCCCCTCTACTGAAGAATTTTCTGTGTGTCTTCGTAAGATCAAATATGCTTTCAACCTGCTGGTAAGTGTCATTAATCACACGTTCACACTACAGTATGATCATTCATTCATTGGTGAGCTCTGCTGCGATGTGTTTATGTAAAAGTCTTCATCTCAACAGGGAGAGCTCAAGGGAAATATTATTAATCCCAGTGCTCCTGACTTTGTTCACTCCCTTTTCTCCACACTAACATTTGTAAGTCACTGCGCTACTTATTACTTCTTAATTTTAGATATTTAGAGTTACATCAACACACATAATGTATAATCTTTCTTCCTAGGTGCTACCTCACTGTCCTGAGGATCTGCCACCGACCATCGTGGCACCGCTGCTGACACCACTGAGTATCCTACTCATGAGTGAAGAGGCCACCACAGAGGAGGATCAACTGTGGCAGTCTTTGGGTGACGCCTGGAACATCCCAAGGTCACATTACACCTCTGCTGAATTTAGATTTTTTTCTATTAATTTTGGTTTATGTGTATCAGCTGTATGTGATTAAGTGTCAGGATGATAATCGGGTATGACTTTGACAATGTCGCCAGCACCCAGTGGCCTGACGACGATGAGGACATCCCAACATACACTCCTGTGTTCTTTGATGGATGGAAACCACTGGATGTTACTGCAGCACCTGCATTCAGTGAACCTCAGAGCCGACCGAGTCCACAACCTGCAGCCAGTCAGGTAAATCTTCATGCGAGACGTTCAGTGTTTCATCAGCACTGATGCAAGGATAGTTTCTGGGCAGTATGTGTAACTCTTGCTCAGGTCATGGAAAAATGGAAGAAAAAAGTACTCTTTCTATGCAGGTTTCAGCTCAGTGGAAACCACCTTCTCCACAGAATGCACGGTATGCACAAGCTCACAAAGTACAATTCAGCATAATCTGAACGTTGTAAAGTTATGACTACTGCTGACGTTTTTTTCTTTCAGCTCAAGTGAGTCAAAACCACGTTGCATGAGAGTTGCTCAGGATTTTATTTCACGAAACCACATAGAGCTCACCATCAGAAAAGGAGAAATAGTTGATGTGAGTATTAATGACAAGGATCAATCACTCTTTCTGTACTTTTTCAAAATCCCTATTCCCAATTCTTGAATAATGTACTTTCTCTATCCACAGGTACTGGACACATCGAAGCAGTGGTGGAAAGTGAGAAACAGCCGGGGAGAGGAAGGCTTTGTACCAAATAATGTCCTGGATGCTCACAATCAACAAGCTAACGAGGTGTGTATTTAAAAAAATACAATGGGATCAGTTTTGTGTTAAGGAACACTGACTTATTAAATCTAATACATCTTGAGAGCTGTGATTACTCAATCGAGAGCAAGGATTAGTAAATCGAGAGCAAGGATTAGTAAATCGAGAGCAGGGATTAGTAAATCGAGAGCAGGGATTAGTAAATCGAGAGCAGGGATTAGTAAATCGAGAGCAGGGATTAGTAAATCGATAGCTGGGATTAGTAAATCGAGAGCAGGGAT
>JAUMHF010000021.1:10851470-10867378 GCA_032359275.1 Microctenopoma steveboyesi
AGTAAATCGAGAGCAGGGATTAGTAAATCGAGAGCAGGGATTAGTAAATCGAGAGCAGGGATTAGTAAATCGAGAGCTGGGATTAGTAAATCGAGAGCAGGGATTAGTAAATCGATAGCTGGGATTAGTAAATCGAGAGCAGGGATTAGTAAATCGAGAGCTGGGATTAGAAAATCGAGAGCAGGGATTAGTCTTTAAAGCATAATTAGTTTGGACTAACATATGCACTTTTGGATATGACTCTAATCCTGTTAATGTTAGAGATATTGAGTGTATACCAGTCTGATGATCAAAGGATGTCCAATGAGCGGAAACAGTAAAGACTGTAGAGACTTGAATTAGTAATCCGAGTGCATGGTTTTCTGAACTCCTGTCAAACTGTCCTTTAGGGAATGGGGGAATCACTTCATTCACATTATGCTTGAGTGTCTCTGTGATAATTCTTTTTGTTTAAACTTGTTTAAACTTAATAAATTATAGATCCTAAAGCAGCAAAAACTCAAATATGATCAGAATGATTATAAAAGGTAAAATGTGACTAAGTATGTTTGGAAATATTACTTTTTCCTAGTTCATCATTTACAAACTGAAATGCAGCTCCCTAACACTGTGCATTAAATGCTCGTGGCAATACTAATTATGATTTTTTGTCACTTTTTCATTAAAGTAAAAAGCCTGATCTTTGCTATTTCATAGGAAACTGTGGGTTCTCCAGTGCTAACAAAGAACTCCAGGCCTGCAGATGTGAAAGCCTGGCTGGAAGACAAGGGTTTTAACAGAATGTAAGTGTTTCTATTTAGTATTTAGTATTCATCTAGAAAATGAAATGGATTAAATCAAGATTTAAAATGAATACTTTAGCTTTCAGTTAATCTCTTACACTGTACTTTACAGTTACACTGACAGTGAACTGGTGAAACATTGAACATTTAGAAAAAACATTGCACTCAGTGGTTTAGTGCAGTTTGTTTAAAAGCTTTGCAGCTACAATGAACGTCACTGGTTACTGACGGGTCAGAATCACTCATCTCTTGCAGCACTGTGCGCTGTCTGGGCGTGCTGAGTGGCCCCATGTTGCTGGGTATGGCGAGAGAGGAACTGAAATCAGTGTGTCCGGAGGAGGGAGGGCGAGTCTTCTTCCAGCTACAGGCAGTCAAGTCTTCCATGGCTGTAAGTGACACAACCACGATGCAGTTTCATTTGTGTCCACAATATTAATATTAAAGTGATTAATGTTGGTGTAAACATACACATTCTCTGTTTGTTTTGTGATTCAACGCTGCAGGCTGCCAGATAAGTGATATCAGCAAGAGGACGTCAAAAAGTCATGGACACAGGTCACCAGTGGATAAACACTATAAGCTTTCAGTTAACATTAAGTCTAATACGTGAGACTAGGAAGAAATATGCTACATATTCAAATACCACAGGGAGTCTGTTTAAAATGTATATAAGTTATGTTGTCTGATATCACTCACATCATGTTTTACAATTACATGTAGGTACAAGTATATAGGATGACTACTGTGAAGTCTGGGGCCTGATCTGTGCAGTTATAACCTGTAAATAAAAGCTGTGGGCCACCATACAATGGTTCAGAGACTTAGCATGCTTTATTTTGTTGTTCAGACATTACACATGAATCTAATCAGAGACATCTGAATCAGTAAAACAATGACCATGTCAGGAAGTAATATGGCTACAGATCAATGGACACACAATTAGGCAGGATCTAAAAAAGAAATGTTAAATAAGTGAAAAGATGGTATAAAAACAAAGACACAGTTGAAACTATCAACTAAAGTCAAACATCTATTACCTGCTGGGTAATTGTGCTGCTGAGTATTTGTAATAAATGCACCGTGAAGTTAGTATAGATAGATAGATTAGAGTTGAATCTAAAATGTTCATTAAGGTATTAATTACTTGTGATCTATGAATCTGTGATTATTGTATGTGAAGAACTGCGTTTTTGTGCTGACATCCAAAAAAGGTATCCAAACTGCTCAGAGAGAAAGAGAGAGAATCAACAGTATCTCCGTTGCTACCTTTAGTGATCAGAGCAAAACAAAATAATCTGCAACAATTTTGATGATTAATTGATCTTTGTAAGACGAAATGATCAAAATTCTTAAATGTGGAGATTTGTTGCTTGCTCTTTGTTTCATATGTTGGCAACATTCTAGTTTTAGGCTTTTCTTTGGACAAGATATTGTGATTAAACTTGCACTATATACAGTTGTAAAGACAAAAACAGTAATAAGATTAGTCAATAGTGTAATTGTATGTCTGATTTCTGCCTTTGCTAAGTACAACGCAAAACTGCAATTATCAGAGATTAGTATTTGAGAGGTAGGATGCACTGTGCTGTGAGTGCACAGACATGCGGCTTTGTGGTGACTGTAAAAGAACAGAAAACAATGAAGGGGATGTCAATACTAGTAAACAACCAGTCACAAAGCTGAAACTAAATTATAACACCTCATAATCATCTCCCTAAATGTTACAAAGCCATAAATAAGATGGTTGTTAAACATTAAAACTAATGTAAGGCAGAAAATGAAACAAAGCTGCAATAAGTAAACAGAAACGAACTGCTTCAGTGTGCGGGTCAATACATGTCAGTGACAGTGTGTATCACAGTCCATCAGTAGTGCAGCCCGAGGGAAACACAAAGTTTTCTGAGAGTATGCAGTGAAATGAGTCTCTGCACCACAACAAAGCACAGAAAGTCAGTTCTACTGAATGAACAGGATCAGAGAAAGTGTGACTGGCTACTGTAGAGACAACGCCTGGCTTTAACGTAAGGTATCAAGCTGCCCGTCAGGAACCTTTCTATCATGCAAGTTGCAGATACTGTATATTGAAACAAGAATTACTGGGAACAAATCTAAAATGTTGAATAAATCATGGCTGTAATATTAAACAGGCCAAAAGTCACTCAAATATTGTGTCTAATTAACACATGAAACTGGAAACTATATTCATGACAAACCAATCCACAATGATTAACAGCAACAAATCTTGACATCAATACACTGTATCTGTATAACGCCTTTAAAAAAATACACTTTATACGTAAAGTCCAACAATCACACAAATTCCACCATGTTCAGCGCACAACGCCAGTGCATCCCACTTAAAGGCTACTGCACTCTTGCTTAAAAAGATGAATCTTGTCCTCCTCAACCTCGACTTTCTCCGATTCATGGACAGTGTCGTCTAGCTTTAAGAAGAATGCTCACAGTTTGATGGGAGCGGCAGAGCAGTATGATAACATGATGCATGTATAAAAAGAAAACCTCAGCTATAATTAAAAAATGCTACAAGAACCATGCAACTGTGTTAACCATGTCCCAGCATGGTCTGCTTGTGTCTACATGGTGAACTATGCTGAGTTTAAATCTGTTTGCTGTAGTATTCAGTACAATCAGATGTCTGACTGAAGCTGGTTGGCAGCCCTAAATAAGTTAAGATGCTTTACATTACAGCTGGCTGTAAATAACCTATTCTCTCCTGCCATCCATTATTCATGCAGTCATGCAAAAAGCACTTACGAACAGAGAACTAGAAAGAAATCCACTTTCATCCTCAAAGGTAAAAGCTGTTTTAGACTGAACATGCAGCCAGGTGGTTTCATTTACACTGGAGTGGATATTACAACAGCGTAGAGAGAAACATGGGCATGCAGGGCCCAAAGCTACTGTAAAAAATGAAAAGGCACTGCCAAGGGTTAGTGCATATGTACATTGTGCTGCATGCAAGGGGGGGGGGGGACTCTCTTGATGTTCTAGTTTATTTACTGGGAAACGAATGAGTGTGATCAGGGTCCAAAGGAAGGACAAAGGGTCATGGTGTTCTCCTCGGACGGTGCTTAATCCAGAAATGCTGAACGTGGGTGGATGAATTGTAGATTTTACTGCTGAAGTTATAATTTACAATTCAACTTAGCCTTTAAACAATTGAGCCAAATTTTTGTTTTATTTTACATCAGTTTCGTTCTTTGGCAGCTAAAGAGAACTGTTTCGTGGAATGTTTAGTCAACCACAGGAAGTCTGCTTTCGCTTTTAACTTGAGATTTATGAAGTGTGTCTGTTTTAAACTGATCAAATTCAGAGACACAAATAAACCACCCTGAGCATAATATTCAAAGATGGAGACTGTATAAACAGCATGACTGGCTAGTGGGAGAACAACAACAATCATTTTTATAAATACTACATGCTGAGTAATATCTGTGTGATCACTTGGTGGATTTGGCAGGATAAGATGCAAAGACAAATGCACGGACTAAGAAGTAAAGAGAACATTTTCCTAAAATGTCTCCAGCGTGGAAAACATGTCCTTGGTGTTTCCCTGCTGTTCATTCACAAGCAAACCTCAGTGCAGGTAAACCTGCAAACCTCATCACCCTGACTATGTCACAAAGATCAACATGAAGAGAGAATTTAAAATGAGCTTAGGAGATAAAATAGATATTTAAAAATCAAACAAACTTGTGACGTTAGACTCATAGAAGCTAAAGTGCTCTGGCTGCACTGTATCCTTGGCTTTTTGGTATATGTGTAGCCGTCGGTGTGCGGCGTGCTCGTAGTTACGAAGGGTGATGTTCAAAGTGTAAGTAGAGCGAACAGCAGGATTACGGTTAAGCTGCCTCTCTTCGCTGTCATGCTAGGTGGACCACAGCGGTGGGAGTTTATATTACAAGAGAATGGCTTTCATCTCAGGGGCGTCCTGGCAGAGGGCCCATGGACAGAGAGTCCTCCTCATAAATAGTGTCAAGCTCTTCTGTGCGTACGGCGTGAGTGATCAGATTAAGCTCCTCAGATAGAGTCTCGCTGCGGTATGCCACACGGATATCGGGAACATTAGTGCGACGGATGTCGTTGCTCTCAGGACCTTCCTTGGAATAACTCGGACCCAACCAGTAGCTTTTGGCCTGGAAACACAGACACGAATGGGAAGCTTAAATATGAATACAGTACAGAAGTAAAACACAGCATCTAACTGAAAACTATGGAACATGTTTTTTACAATATTAATATATTTCAAGTCTCTCACCACTAGTAAAAGTCTGACTAACAACAGCTGCGTAACACAGAGATATACAAGTAAAGATATCACATACTGATTAGATAAACAAAATTATAAAGTAGTTTACCTTGTGTGAAAACCCGCTCATGAGGACGCTGTTTCTTGCCAGCTCACACATGTCACAGGAGCTCAGTTTCCACACCTGAGTAGCAATGCTGTACTCCTCCATCAGAGGCTCCTACACACACACACACACACCAGAATTTACTGCACTGTATCGTCATCTCTTCAATGTGCAAAGATGAACCTCTTTAACGGACCTTGGTGAAGTGGAACTGAAGAGGATCATCAGTGGACAGAGACACCATGAGGCCTCTGGACAGGTACTCTGGCAGCGGGTTGCGGTGGTAACTGAGAAACAGACTGTTGTTACTCAGTGGAGACATGGCAATTCCAATTTGAGCCAGGTAGTAAAGGTACTGCAGCACTGGGGCCTGGCAGATATCAAAGACAAGAAAATATCAAATAATTAATAATCACTTTGTCGTTCAAACCAGTAACATTGTAACCGTTGGGCTTTCATAGCGCTCTACGGTGGAATTTAATTAAACGTTTTCTGACAGTGACTCAACCAAACAGGAAATATGGAAAATGTATATATGCAGAGAATGAGTTGATATGTTCAGTCTGTCTTGTTTGTCAATGAATATTCCACACCAGTTGTTTTCCAACCATTCCTGCACATACAGCAGCAGGAACAGTTGATTACCTGGTGCGTTCAGCCAATCAGAAGCTGTAAGTGCAGGGATGAGTGGAAAACAAGCAGAACCAGGCTGCCTACCCCTGTTCTACACAGTCATCATTAAACCTTTTAGTACATTTTCTTCTTCTGATGATATGACATAGTGAAGTGAGTATGTCCTGTTCTGACCTTCCTGAGCAGCAGCCCATGTGAGATGTTCTCAGATAACATAAAACCTGACACCAGGTGGTGGATCGGCCCTGCCTCTCCACAGTGAGGTCGCAGGACAAACGTATGGAAGCCTCTCCGCCTGCGTCAGACACATGTAATAAAAAACAATGCAAGTGAAGTCTCGTGTATGTCTGGTTTGTGTTTTTTCTAACTGCCCCATACCTTCGCAGGTGGTTCAGCACAGTCATGTTGGCGTAAGTATAGTAGAGATAGTAGGAGTAAGGAGGGTTGTCTTCTTCTGTCCAGTTTGCTGGCAGCGGACTGTCAAGATTGAAAATGTGGTGCTCGGGTTTAGACTCATCGTCCACGCTGTCAAAGCCGACCACCTGATAACATACAACCCATAAAACAAGTCAGTCTTTTGAATTTAAATCCTAGGTTGGATTTCATGTGATTTGATACTGACGTGTTCCAGGAAGAGATGCAGCTCGGGATGACTGCTGGGATTGACAGTGACTTCGAACAGAGGCATGAAGATATTTTCTAACATCTCCTGGAAATTAGCCAGCTGCTTCTTTGTGTGGTAAACATCACTGAAAAGGCGGTGGAGAAGGACATTTGTTAAATTCACAGAAATCATTAATGTTCATTTGTTGCTGTGAAAATTAGAATAGATTAATGTACAATGTAGGTTTTATTGTAATAGACCAAAAGCTTGAATGGATGCTTACACTGATTGAGTGACTGCTGCTCGTATTTAGTTGACTCAACTCAATTTATCATAAGACATGCACCACATAAACACCTGACTGTTTTCTTCTATGAATTTATATTGTATAGATTAATGTGATCATGTGAAAAAGAACATACAGCCAGCAGAGGAAAGGAAAACTACTTACAACAGACGAGGCACCTGAACAAGCCAGCGCACATTATGAGAGTACACTCGATGGCTGACAGCCCACTGAGCCAACTTATCCCATTCGTCACGGGAGCGGCCGTAGATGGACAGACGTAGCTCAGAGTTCTGGTATTTACTCTCCTCCAAGTCATACATCACCTCCTGGATGGACAGTGACAGAGGATTTTTAAGATTAGTTTGTGTAAATGACTTGGAGGTGCTGAAAAAACGACATATCTCTTTCACACCTTGACTATGTGTGCAAAGTATTTTCCTTCAACATGGTTGTCAGTCTTGATGAAGATCTCTCTCAGGATGGATTCTCCAATAGGGTTATATTTTGCGTTGAACTTGTCAAACCGATGGAATGTGTTACGATCCTGAAGTACAAAAAAGCAAGATTTTTTTTCCCGCACAATCACTTAAAATAATAAAACCTTTAGATTTTAGCAGTAACTGCTGCTCTGACTGCTCACCGCATGCATGTCAAGAGTGTCGACACTTAGGTCAAAAGCTGTTAGATTCATGTTCTCAAACACGTCCTTGAGAGTCTGACCCTTTCCATTCTCAATGTGAACAATCTCCTCAGGATATTTCTTCATGGCTCTCTTGATAAAGCGCAGCAGGTGCTTCTGGTTCATGCAGGACGATGCATGGATGTGTGTGTCCACCTGGAGTCCGTCCAAAACAAAAGCAACAAAGACAATCCTGACTGTTTATGAAAAATGTATCAATAATATTAAATAACCTGTTACTGTGGAACAGTTGTCAAGTAATATTACTAATAAAATGAATCAATTAACTTGGCGACGAGCATGTGCATGTGTTGGCTCTTGCCTTTCGTATATTGTAGAAGTCTCTATGAGGAACCTTCTTCTGTGCTGCCAGTTCCTTCATCTCATTCAGAAGGATGTGCATCTGGAACTTAGAGCTTAGGTACTGTAGGCGACGATAGCAGAAAGATTTCCTGTAAACACAAACATATTGCATTTAAATCCTACAATGAGCTCAAACCAATGATATTTAAAGAAAGACACTGTCAATAAAAAAACTCACACTGGCCCATTGATGATGAGGGCCATCATAACATTCATGTCTGCAATATACTCCTTCAGGTCAGGATATGGCAGGTCCAGTTCAGTGCTTCTGCAGAGGAACACGTTATAAAAGTTATACAAACAGACTTTTTTTAAGAATAATGTCCCTTACAGCTTAGGGTTAACAAATTCCTACTTGTCCATGTTGTTGTTCTTGGTATAGACATGGACAACGCCATCCACCATCTTACACCCATATCCCGTGTCTGTCGGCATATTCTTGGGATCCTGATTGTCATAAGGGTGCGTTTCTGAAACAGGGGGGTGGACAGGGGCATCTAGGAAAACAGGGAGGGCATTAATTAATCATCAGTTCTCGGGAAACGGGTGCAATATAGAAACTGTTTTGTTAAAGTATTAAAAAGTAGGAGCTTTATTAGGTGGCTCTTGTGTTTTTGTTTTGTTTTTTTTATTTTGTTTGTATTCGACAACTTAATTTAAAATATTTTAGTGCATTCGAGTGTTTCTTATTAACCCTTAGGGCCCCTAACGTGTATATTGTGCTTATGTTGTTATGTCGGCTAATCAAAAGGCATGAAACTTGGCCAGGACATGTTTTTTTATTATTATGTATAAAGATCACTTGCCTCCTCTATTGCAATATGTATAGAATAGGAGATTTGCATTTTACCCCCATTCTTTACCATCAAGCCCAGGTGAGGCCAATAGAATCCCATTATAAGCACATATGTTTGCTATACTGTAATCATGACATATTATAATAATTTTCCTATGAATATCTGAGCCTCTAGCTTCAAAATGCAGGGGAAATATGCTTTAGGTGTGATGTATTTAGGTGCAGCATCCTGTTCTATTAAAAGTGTTAAGCAAGTACCTTTTTGTCTCAAATTTAGCGTTGTCAACATCTATATTCCCTAAAATGCCAAACTAAAAGATTTTTAAGCTTGCACATGTCCATTTGTTTGTGCTAATGAAAAGTCTCACCGCTAACATGCGCAAACATAGAAAAGGAATTTGTTCTGTAATTATGGCCTATCCATACAAAAGAAACAAAAATATTATTATCATTAAAAGAAAAACTGTTTAAAATTGGAGGACTACAGACTAAAGACACCCATGGGTGTTACTACCCTTTTCTGCCCAGTTAAATATGTTGAATGTGTGCATGCTATGGGCCTGGTAGCTTAATGGGTTAAGCGTCAGACAGGGATGCAAAACCCCGTTTGACTCTTAGTCCATCCCCCACCAAGTGTGTCCAGACACCCAGCGCGTTGGATAAAAGCATCTGCCAAGCAAAGTAAAGTAAAGGAATACCAGCATCTACAGGAGTCTCTGGTATTTCATCATAGACTCCCAGCTCAAGAGACTTCATCCCGAGGTCCTGCAGGGCATGAGCTGTGGTCTTACAAAATGTCTGCATGGAACGGTTTATGTACTTCTCCCGAATGAATAATGCCTTCACCACACACTTAGCAGCATCTACTAGGTCAGTGAAGGGCACCTAGAGAAATATCATCACATAACCAGTTTAACACACACATAGTAAGACAACACAGAAATCATATGAGAATAGTTCAATGAAAAGCTCCTCACTCCACACTTCTCTTCTCCTGTTATTGAAACTCGCTGGTACTCTCTCTCCATTGGTATTTCCCTTTCCATAAAGCCATCGTCAACCGTGTCCTCACTCAAATCCTTCATTAACCTTAAAGGATGAATAAAGAAAATCTGAGTTTAAATCAAAAGAAGCCAGAGGAATGAGGACAAAGAGTAAATGAAAGAAAAAGAAAAACACTGTAGTTTGTATTTTGGAAATATTCTAACAGTGTCAGACTGTCTCCTCCATTCAGAGCACATTTTTATGCTGGAATCTATTAAGCTTACTACAGCTACAGTTTATGGATATATATTATGTTACATAATACATGTACATACAGCTCTGGAAAAAAGAGACCACAAGAAATTATTGATTTTGTTATTCAAAGGTATATCAATTAATTATATATATTAATGTGTTTTATTCCATAAACTTCTGACAACATAGGTTCCAAATTGTACCTGTTTATTTATTGTTATTCACCAGCAGGGGGAGAATGTGGTCCATCTTATTATACTGATAATACGGTGTGTGCCAGTGGTTCTGGAGAAGCAACTACACAAGTCCAGAGTGCAAATGGCAAATATGATTATTCCGCGACCCGACTGTGGATGAAGCGGAAGATAATGGATGGATGGATGATTATATGTAGTTTAATTGTCTGTTAAAACTAGACATTTAAACTGGGAGATTCTGAGACTGATGTGAACTACTACAGAAGATATATCCAGCACATCATGCCCAGTCCTTTCAAATTGTTCAGAGGTTTTACAGAGTGATACCTCTTACGTCATGAAGACAATCTCAAGTTACATACAGTACAGCTGGGTTGTATTGAAGCCTTTCTTCCCATCAACTAGCAGAGTGCGCTGCACACACACCAACAACAGCACGTTTTTACTGTCATCAGTTTAAATCACAGAATTAGCAATAATTAGCAACAGCCAATCTGGGCAGCGGTTTGACATCTTAAGTAGCAAAATAGTAAACTACAGGCAGAGCAGAATGGGAAGGAAAAAAGTCTTCTAGATAATGGATCACAGATGGTGTTGTTCTCTTGGCTTAGATTTAAAAAATATGTGGCTAATTATAACTGGGCTGCCTTCTCATGTAAAGTCTGTGTATTGGGAAACATAGTATAGAATACTGAGAATAAATACTTGAATGTCAGGTAGGTGGTTGGCATGCACTGCTCAAATAGAACAAGCAAGCAAAACAAAGAGGTAGAAAGAACCAATCACTACACAGAACCTACATACTGAAGCAGAGCTCACTCACTCAAGGTCTGCTGCACTGTCGATTTTCATGAAGTCCTGTTTGGCACGGAGCAAGATCTCTGGCTCAAGCCTTGGGGTGATATGCAGTAGAACAGAATGGTGTGGGAAAGATAGGGGGGGCAGATGGGCAACAGAGGTAGTGAGAAAATATTGAAACACACAAAGGCAGAGAGTTCAAATATGTAAACACACTCACACACACGTACATACACACAAAGCATTAGGTATTTAATGACCAAGGTGATTAACACAAACAGAAAAATATCATCATTAATTAGCAGTGGCGAACCCTGATTGGTAAACAGGGGTCCTTGAGGGCGTGCCAGATAAACAGCCTCACAATTCGCTTGGCAACAGAGACAGAAGCCACCTCATAAAACTTTGTTTGGCAGCTGATGGTTTACCCAGTTAACTGACTGCCAGGGTGAGTTAACGGTCATATTGGAAGATGAATTCAGGGATATAAGCACGACTGTATGTAAGATACTGAGGAAGGAGGGAGAGCTACATCTGTCTGAGCTAATGTAAGTGTTTACATAACTGGTTTGTGTGTAGGGTGGGCTGTGCATTTTCTCACTTGATGTCCTGGCTGATTTGTCTTTCTAATCTGTGCCGTCGCTCCTCCAGCTGTTCAATGGGGCTGTCCTCTGGGAACTCATAAGGAGCGCTTCGCATCTCACTCTCTGCCATGCTTCGTGTGAACAGCTCCTGGTGTAAAATTATATCATTTATGACATCATATAATGGCATAAGGGTATCATGGATAAGTTGCTTTTACTTTGCAACAAATCAATAAATACCCGTGGGGGACATTGATTCAAGCATTTTAATAATCATAGTTAATAAGACGTAACTGATTTGTAGAAATTTGATTTCAGGTGGTTTACAACTACTTGCTACAAAAAGGGTAGCGAGTGCAGGTAAACAGACTGTAAAGCCTATGAAGGCACATTTTTTGATTTGTGGGCTACATCTACATATAAAATCAGTTTGGTTTTAGGACTTCAAAATGCTGATTGCAGAAAATGACAAAGAAATCATTAGATTTATTATATAATATTACTAAGACTGTATGTAAATGAAATCACGACCCTTCTGTGTTAGTTTACCTTAAATCCTACCTCAGCAATCTCTTTGTATTTTTCTTCCATGGATGTTCGTAGGTCAATTGGGTAGTGTGTGAGAGAAACTGGTGTCCCAGGAAGGGATCGCTGGGGCTTGAGGGGCTTAGGCCCAGATGTACCACACAGATCTGTAAGCAGGTAAAAACAATATATTATAGTAACAGTGAGTCCCCATGACTTCAAAATCATGTATTATTTATTACAGAGTTTTTATATTCAGCTCTGTGCCCTCTTACACATCAGGCAAGTAACAAACCGCAGAAAATAGTGACACTTTTAGTGTCACTAACAGTGTTTGTTACTTTTTTAGAACAGGTCAGAAACTAGAAAGATGCAGTATAACATGTAAGTATGTCATTATGTAATCTATCTCACCAGCAGCTACAGTGTCAATGTTTCATGAGCGTGAACACACTTGAAAACATTTAACCTGACTTTACAATTTCTTTTAAAACACGTTTATATATGGATAAACACACTTGACTGTGACAAAGAGAGGCCCTCTCCAGTGTAGACCTGCTGGAAACTCCACTCCTGACAAAACCTCATCATCAGAAATGTTCTGATCCAAGTACTTAGTATCTGTCAGTACTGTGTCTGATCCGATATTTATTTAGCTTAATAAAATGTACTTAATTATGTAAGTGACACATTAAAATAATAGCTGTCTCTGACTTAATCTGACACTAAATACTTTAAAGGGGCTATGTGATGCAGCCCCTGAAACTCATAAGTTCAAGTACCACCACACTGCACATGTCGTTGTACAGAGTGGAGCAACTCTTATCACAAACAATCTTTGAATGCGCACACTAGCTACAAAGAATACTTTACCAACAAGTTATTCATGGGTTCATTTTCACTGTCCAGACCGGTGCCAAAACTGATGCTCTGGATTAGAAACGGGACATCTCTACTAAACATATTTAGGTAGACTTAGGTAAACGTCACATATTCGGACCATGAATTCAGCTTTGGAGAAGCATCACTTATGGTAGTATCATACTGATGTGCACACACAGTAATTCACTCAGTCATAATAAGTCTGAGGCTTTGGGAGTGGTGTGATCACTTGCTGCTATAATTGGTGTCATTATTGGTGCTGTGTCTGCCATCTGCTCTGCCTCCAAGGCTGTGTTAGAGATGAACAAAGGGCACAGTTTAAAGGACGTACGAACCATGATCTGCTGACAATCATGTGCTGAAGGACATAGAAGGAGCGTACATGTGTAAGATTATTGTCCACCTCAGATTATTATTATTCTATTTTAGACATAAAACAACACTATATCAGACTTCAAAAACCTGACAAAACTTTATCTATAAATATTCACTTTCTTAAATAACTATATAATGTAAAAGTGTAGTTTTATTTATATAATAGGGAGTACTAATTCTCAACAATTTCAAACAGATGTCTGGCATTTGTGTACAGATGCGTTAATCCTTTTGGGCATACACACATCATTATGTAAAGCAAACGATCATTTTTGTATATACAGTAAGAACATGGACAAACAGATGACTTTGAGTACATGGTCACACACATAAACAGAGTCATTCCCAGTATAGTATCCCTGTAATCCTTTGGCCTTTCCACCGCAGATGACACCTAATCCAGCAACCCCAAACTCTATTTGTCTCAGTGACATCATTGTAGTGGGGAGCACAAACCTTCATCTCCAGCTCTCCCTCCTTTGCACTGTGATAGCAAAAATCACACAAAAGCAACACACACAGCAAAGGGACAACATGCAAACAACACAAATAGCTAATAGAAATGTTTATGATAACTTAAACTTAATAAAAAGTTTAGTTGAGAATCTGTCCTGACAAGAAATAATACTAAACAAAAATATCTCTCTCTATAAAATAATATCTATCTATATGTAATAATATGTATCTCTGTATTCTGACAAATGTGTCAAAACATACTAATTTGTAAAAAAGTGTGGACTAAGAAAAGTATTTTCCATTTTTGTTGTATTTCTATAAAGCCTTGGTCTGAGAACTATTGGTCTTTGTTTCAAACCACTGTGCAAATCCGGGGTGCATGACAAGGTTGGCACAAAGACTAGAAAGTCAAGAAACCTCAAACATGCCATTTCCTCTGTTGGTGCCTGTCTGTCTGTTGTAGAATGAAATGCATCAACCCTTCCATCTTGATGTCATTAGGGAGTTAATTCCTTAGATCAGTAATTGATATTTACAAGTCTCTCCATCTCAACAGTCTCTCACATCTGTGGGGGCTATGTCTGAACACCACCCACCTGTTCTTTTGATCTCTACCACAGAGTTGTGAAGTATCCCTGCAGCTGCCTCTACTCTGTTAGGATCAATACAATGCTTCCATCCTGTCTCATCCTCTCTCTCCCTCAGGCCAATAGTTGCAGCAGTGTCATTCTAGTTTCTATAAGTCAGTAGTCAAACAAAACAAGGCACAGTATTCCCAGGCACATGGTCTTTCACGCCAACAATCTATACATATCTGTAAACTGTAATATGCTGCTAAGTGTTTGTTGCAATGCAATGTCTCACCACTACGGAGCCCGGTAGGGGACATGGGAGAGAAAAATAATTACGGATAGAAAAAAAAAACTATCTCGAGATCTCGCAAAACTATCTCGAGATCTCGCAAAACAACTTTGCGAGATCTCGAAAAAACTTTCTTGGTCACCATAGAAACGACAAGGATAGGACACACGTTGTGTTAGACTCGCTGTGTGTGGCTTCAGCAGAATAGCTGTTGAAAATTACACTGACTGGCAGCAAAAACATTGCTCGCCAGCAGACGCAAAAACATCGGAACAGAAGACAATAATGAAAAATCGAGCGCGTCGGCTTTGATACAACGACAGTTATGGAGGAGGATTTGTTAGATTTCCTGCGGTCGAGAGACGTCCCAGAACAGGACGTCGCGAACATGCAAAAAGACAAGGTGGGCCTTTTCTCCTTTCATATCAATAACTTTTATTATCTGAAGTGCTGGTATATATTTTAAAACCAAATGTTAATGTATAACAACAAGACTCAGTTTGATAGTTCAATAATCACATAGATGTCGTTGTAAACATTATCTTAAACTGTACTTTATGACAGCTTATGTGGATTCCTTCTTTAATAGGCCAAGAAACATTAGCTAACGCTACCTCTGAGCAAACTAACACGTACAATACACGCTATAGAAGCTGCTATACCCATAATTTGTCCAAATTTGATTATATATGCTAAAAAAACTCAAATTACAGCCCCAAAATGACTGAGAAACACGGTCCTTTGTTGAAACCTTAGCATGACCAGGATAAATAATGTGTTATAAATACCTAATGTGTTTGTCTCATGTTAAGTGGCAATCTAACTTTTAAGCTGACTAGGTTTCTGTCAGTTTCTTCATTATGCAATACATAAAAACTTACACTAATCTTATATTTCATATTTACAGATTGACAAGGCAGTGCTGTCCATCATGACTGATGAGCAAATGGCAAAATATCTCTCTTCATATGGTGATAGAGTTGCTGTCCTCTCCTTCTGTCAACAAACAAAGTGCAGCAGTGATAAAGAGACTCTTTTACAAAAATTAAGAGATAAAATAGGAGCACGCAAAATGAAATCAAAGACAAAAGGAGCCATGTGTGGTACATCTTCTGTGTTTCAAAAACAAGATAACACGATGGCAAGACAGAAAAATAACGCAAGTGAAAAGACAACCAGGAAGATTGAAATTGGGTGGCTTAATTTTAGCAGCAATGAGTACCGCCAAGTGAGGACAACAAGTGGTGGAGGAACAAGACACGCCACAGTTAAAAAGACAACAACTGTTTCTGAGATTTTGGAAATGGGAAAGGAGCTGTTTTTCCCAGATGGACATTCAACAAAAGGAAGAGTTGAAGACTTTATTTTTGATGTCCGTGATTTTAAAAGAAAGCAGATTCCTATGGATGTCACGGTTGGCACTTTTTATGAACAAACCAAACTAAAGTTGCTCAGATTTTACATATGCA
>JAUMHF010000021.1:10867478-10922478 GCA_032359275.1 Microctenopoma steveboyesi
TTTTGCTCGAAGTATTCGCTTCAGGTGTCTCTCGCTGAAATGTAAACCGTGTTTACTGCCAAGCACCGATATAATATTTTTGTATTTGAGGCCGAGTTCAAAATAAAACTCAATGAATGGCTCCCATGTCGCATCCATTGTTGTCATATCTATAGTAACCAATTATGGGCAGTTGCCTAAAATGTTTTGCGAGATCTCGCAAAGTTGTTTTGCGATCGCGAGATAGTTTTGCGAGATCTCGAGATAGTTTTTCTTTTCCACCCGTAATTATTTTTCTCTCCCATGTCCCCTACCGGGCTCCGTACACCACAAAACAACATTCAAGCTAACCACCAGTTTACTGAACCCATCTGGCCTTGCACTTGCACATAACAATCACATCATACTATCACAATACACAATAGCCCCCAAGACTCAATAAACCATATTACTGAAAACATAAAATTAAATAGAAAATTGATTAATTCATAGTAGACAGCCAACCATATGTTGTATGTATTATTCTGACATTTAATTTTAGGATAAAAAGATCATACACCAATACTAAAACTGCTTACAAAGTTAAAAATCTTGTGAATCCAGAGATGTCACATAGCAACAATTCATGATGGGCACCTTATAAGAAATGTTATTAATTGTCAAAGTAATGTGTTGTATTTTACTTTTTGGTCTACTGCAAATCTTCCTATTTTGTTCATTACCAATTGTTTTTCTTTACAAATTTCACTTCATTCCCTCAGAGGCAGAGCAATGACACATGCTTCAGATGTTCCTTAGCAACCACAGATCAGAATAAACCACTACTTTGGATTTTCATCTGGAAAATATCAGTAGACATGGTTCAAGCAACCATCAAGGGTGAGATCTGTCAGGAAAAAAGTATTGCCTGCAAATTCACACAAAACGTTAAGAGGCATTTATTTTAAGTGCTACTCCACAGCTTCTTCTAGCATAAACAGCAAGTTACTAGTCACTGCCTTCACATACACTAACAAACAAAACAGATGTCAGCTGTTCTCACAAAAACACTGCCTCATAAACTTCAGGAAGGTCAGCATATTCACTAGGACTTTCAGCAAGATCACTGACACCCCAGCTCTTGTGGAAGTTCACAGCATGTGTCTGCTCACACTGGTGTACTAATGAAGATGTCATTGTAAATAATTATATTCATTTTCTTCCATGGCTGTTTTCTGTAGTTTATTTGTCAAGAAACACAATG
This sequence comes from Microctenopoma steveboyesi, assembly GCA_032359275.1. Classification (NCBI taxonomy): domain Eukaryota; kingdom Metazoa; phylum Chordata; class Actinopteri; order Anabantiformes; family Anabantidae; genus Microctenopoma; species Microctenopoma steveboyesi. The sequence continues at coordinate 10,868,701 of JAUMHF010000021.1, forward strand.
AACTTTGGCGAACAGCAGAAGGAGTATATGGCTCAAACGCAACTGCCAGACTGAAAATAAATGCACTACGCTTAGAAGATAAGCATGATAGCAGCAGGGCAACCAAACAAATGCATGATGAATTTGTTGGTTCTTTTGTTAGTTATGCTTCCCCATACATTTCCTCCACATATTCACCATCGTCATGCCTTCAGTTTAATATAGTTCACAGCAGCAGTGTTTGGTGTCACTACGAGCTTGCTTGTGCACTATTTTTGGACTGATAGTACCATGCCCATCATAAAACTGGTGAAACTTCTAGTACACACAGTATTTGCACAAACAGGTTCTACAATATGAGGTACTGTTCATGATTAATCAGCATAGGTTACAGTACCTCTATCTCTCTGTCTTGTCCTGTTCTCACAATCTCCGTTACAGTCGCAGTGGCCTTGTCTGAGCTCTTGCGGGATGCTGGGACATATAACTAGGCCTGGGACGGGAGATGCACCCTCCCCCGCCGGTACAGTAGGCAGAGAGAGGATGACAGCAAAGACAGTGGTGAGAGAGACAGGGTACGCTCTCTCATAAACACCAACTGCATTAATGCCAGGATCACACAATCTCTTCTTTTTCTTTTCTTTTTCTTTGCTTGAAACTGTCGAAAGCTCCGGTTTGTTGAAGACGCAGTTTTTTTTCTCCTCTTTCTTTTGATTCCCTCCCTCTCTCTCTGCCTCCGTCTCTCAGCTGCTTCCTGGATTACGCCGGTTTTCAGGGCAATAACAGCACAGCCTTCAAGCTCCCGGATTTAAATACTGGGATGGAACATACCACGTGGAAAAAAAGGGGAGGACAACAGAGCAGTTCATGCTCTAATGTGATGTAAAATGGAGGAGGCCGTGCATCTCTGGCCCCTCCTACTTCCTCTCAACCTCCCCCTTATTCATGAGCACACAGATTCCCATGACTACAAATCACTTATTTATGTTACAAAAAACAATAGTTTTATTACAGAACAATTATTAGATATTTACTAAATGTAAATTCAAGTGTTCTTTTTTAGTAAATAAAATAAAAAATAAATTAACTAATACTATATTCATTGATTCACTTATTCATTGCATCACTGAGAAAGTTTCAGACGATGTGGAAAAGGCTGGCGAATATGATCATAGATCTATGGAATAATGTGGTTTTAGCTATGGACAACGTGGGCAGCCTTCCACAGCATGTTGCAGGGGTTAGCATTGCTTGTCCTCACAAAAACATTCTGAACGGTGGTGATTTATGTCTTTTACTTCCTAATTAACCTTGTTCGATTATGTGCTCTAATTCTACTTTATTCGCTGCCTGACAGGGCACTCAGAAGTACTGTAGGCACTAGGTGGGGTAGGCAGTAGGGTATCCACCTTAATCAGGTCTCCTCTTCAGGAGTGGGGTAACTCATTGCCCTGCTGCTACCAAATAAACCAATTAATTCTGATTCTGGATGAAGACCATTTTCAGGACATATGTATTGTTGCATTTTTTTCTGGTTTTCAAATAACGCTCCGATCACAGACCTGACATATACAGTAGATATCCAGCCACGACTTAACCTAACATCCATGTCACACAGACACAGGGATAATATACACAATTACACAGAAAGACACCCAGCTGACTGGTGGGTTTGAACCTATGAAAAACAGCGCTATCTACAAACAGTTAAAATATTACTAGAATGTAATTGATGTACAATTTGTTCCAATGTATAATGCAATAACGTGTAACACTTACACAAAGAATTTTTCTACCACATCATCTGATTTACCTCGTGACCCCTAGGAGGTTTCGTACTAGTGTTATTTTATCTTCTATCCTAAAATAAATATCTTAAATATATATCTCAGAAATACAATGTCTGAAAATGGTTCCTAGTGTTACAATTCATATCACTGAGCACAAACACCGTAGATGCGTGGCTATATATCTGCATGTACATACAAGTGAGCAAATTTATGTACTGAATACTGTGTAATGTCTTCTGCTGATCACATGATGCCAGGAATGCTATTTCTTTCCTCTCCCACGATTGCTGTGAGGCACAAGGACAGCCTGGTTGTTGTGTCTCACAACAGACAAAAAATGTGCTAAATCTCATGAATTCTATTGCCAAACTTTTACTATTTTTAAACTACTTCTCCATTCATAAACTACTTGGCCTTATTTTACTTGGCAGTCGCTTGGCAAACTAGTACAACACAATAGCTAGTAGTTGATACTAGATACTAGTCCATAGTATCTTAAGTCTAGTCAGGATCTAGGGACATTAGTGCCTCGACAAAAAGTAGATTTTTTTCTTTTCAGTTACATGTCTGTATGCTTGATAAAGTTATGAACCATGCTGCGCTATAGGGTGATTAGCTTGTATAACTTCTTTGTAATTCAAAACAAAAAGAGTTTTTGTAAATTTTAACTACATAACATATATCCCTCCCCACCTTAGACATATCAAGATATTACACTAACCTCACTTAACATTACTCTCATTATGAGAGTATAAAAAAGATTTATCTTTGCACACCGAATCCACTCATCTCTGTATTCATTGGGTAGCCGGGCTTTTGGCAGCATAAATGCAATTTGGACCATGTAAAAAAAACAGTTATAGAGTTATAAAGTTAAACATTTTATTTCTAAAATATATTTGCCACCCTTGAGTTGATCTTAAATATAAACATTAGCAATGAAAGTATCTTTTTTGATTATGTGAAGATACAATTCTGTCAATAGTATGTATTAGTAAAATCATATTGTATATAAAGAAAAATAATCATGATGTTGAGGTTGTTGTTCAAGTTGAAGCCTACTGTGATGTAAAAGATTTGTGCACTGCCACCAATCCTACAGTGCTTGCTTTTTCATCCAATATACTGAGGCATTTATTTCTTAAACTTTCTGTACTGAAATGACATACTGTATATAAAGTAAGTATTTGTTTATGTTGTGCATTGGTTATGCTACTTACTTCTCAAGACCAAACTGAGATGTTTTGCAGTAAACAATAGTCTGGTGTGAAGTTCATTTTACTTTGAGTATGTTTCAGTTTCAAAAAAATCATATTTCTAAAAGGAGCTCAAAAGATTTGGTTTCCTGTTTAATTCTAGTTTGAGCTCTATTGTGCTTAACACATCTATTTCCCAAGAGACAAATCAACAGCACATGGGAGTAACTGTGCACCATTCCTCACTCCCTTTCTCCCAGATAAACACAAGCACTCATATTATAAAGGCTGTTGTCAGGCAAACCTAATCTCTAACCCTGCACAAATATTCCCATGTGAATAAAACAGGACAAACATTCAAGCACAATACTCTTCTGAATGCTTCTCAGCGTTCACGTGGATGTTGCCTATCTCTCCGCTGGGCCATCAGTAATCTTCTCAAAACAATAAATGCTCTCTGCAGATCATCACACACGGAAGAAATTCGCTACATCCATATAAACACATTTGTAGATGTACACAATCAGTGCAGGCACCCTGAAAGTCAAACACACAAGCAGAAATAAACATAGATATTCAAAGCTTTGTCTGGCTACCATACATCATACCACCTCTGTCAGTGCAACTCTAACCATATCTGAATAAAGCAGAGTGCCACTTAACACTGACAATATGTAAAACATAGTACTTAGCGATGCTTGGTTATCGGGATGTTAACATCCCATCCCTGAAACCAACGGTGTGTCAAAGATCAAAGCCAGAGGCAATAAAAGAGTGTTGCTTCATAGAGATGTCCAAGCGATGAAGCATCTGATAACACATATTGTTTCTAGGAACTTACACACAGCTTCACATGTACGTGCACATGTAATAAGTAAAATTAAACTTTGCATGTTATTTTGTCTTGCTAATAGTCCATAAATGAAAACTATGATGATAATGATCACAGAGATCGCTGAAAGAGCAGTGGGCTATTCACTGGTTCACTAAGGTCATAGGATATTAAAAAGGCAAAGAGGTGGCAAACATCAGCTGACACTGATCCATCTGTTAACAGAGGAAGTAGATTTTGATTACATGCCACACAGCAGAGACAGAGCAAAGCAGCATGCTTAACTGTACCTCAGCAATGAAATACAACACTTGAGCATTAGCACAGTCTGTCTGCCAGCAAATCACTCCAACTGCATAATGTTGAATTTAGTTGCCCTGTGTGTGAATGTGAGTGTATGTTTATGGTCTGGTGATGATTAAAAAGACAGATACAGTTAAACTGCTGGCTATCTATCAGCAACAGGTCCAGCTGTGTCCACCAGTACCTTTCTAGTTAAAATTAGTCCCAAATGTATCTTCATTGACTTAATCAATGCTCTACATATTAAAAAGATGATGCTTCATCAGTGCTGAAAAAAACCCACTGTGACATTCTTTGATCAGTGATACCTACACTATGCCATAGCACCCACAAGAACAGCTTTGAGATTATCAGGTCCTGAACAAGGTCCTGTTTGCTTGTCATGTATTTGTATCTACTGTGTTTATTTGTATCTACTGATTGGTGGGTGGGGTGAAGTGAGGAGGGTAGGCATCAGGTTTGGCATTTGTGTAGGTTAAAGTCCATAGGACACTTATGTGTCATGGTATTGATTCAAGGAGTGTTAACAACTATCCACTAAGAGATTTTAGAACAGAGCACACATGACCTGTCCAACCGTGAGATCAGAATCTACTTCAAGAGAAAAGCCCACAGAGATATGTCATGACAGAAATAGTATGTCTGGTTAATAATGAACCACAAAAAAGGAGGGTGGAGTGGTACATCATAAGTACACCAACCAGACAAACAAGCAAACAGATCAATGTGGAGCTGACAGTTTTAAAAGACCGCCCTACTCATCCTCACTGGTGCTTGCTAGGATTACCTGAACATCAACTGTAGAGGTTCATCATTGTGAGAGCATACCATTTCACATAAAGCTTATGACCAAAATACAACTGTTGATTAACTAATAATAAACAGGAGTAACATATATTTGAAGCAAACACATACATAAGTACTGCTAAAGTCTCTGCACACTATAAATTACCCAACAAAGCATAATGGATAGTCCATGTACTGTAATCAGGAAGTTACTAGTGTTAGAAAAATCTCAATGGTAGCTCAATGGAATAAAAGTCAGAGTGGGATACAGAACGTTGCAGGATCAAATGCCCGGACTCCTAGCCCATACAAAGTGTGTCTTTCAGCAAGACACCCAGCACTAGCTCCTTGTAAGTGGCTTTGGAAAGTAAAGTAAATTCGAAATAAATTAAAAAGGAACAAAGAAAATGTCTACCAGAAACACAAAGACAGATTGGAAACCCAGACAGACAAATATAAAAGGCACACAAGGTAGTGTCAAGTTAGAGGCTAGTATATAGTAGATCAAAATGAAAAGCATAGCAGTGACACACACTGGAGAGAGGGACTCCCTTCACTTCTCTGGCAGATACTTTAATAGCCCCTATATATCACTTCACATAGTTTCAGCTGCAAAGCTAGGACATTATATATTCTGCTTCATGTGATGCACTGAGGGTCCAGTGGAAGACAGCCGCATGCAGGCAGAAAAAGCCGAATAGATAAAACAACTGACCAAGTAATCAATTATTTCACCAGCCAGACACTTACATAAGCATCAATCTCCTTTAAATGTCCAGGAGTGATGGTGATAAGAACTTATTTGGAATTAAAAAAAACAAAAGATTCTTGACGGCAAAATGCCATGGAGCAGAGCTATTTCTAATTGGGTATCAAAAAGCTACAGATTACGACACCAACCTACAGCAGAATGTGATAAAAGCTAACAGACTGGTGTGGTCAGATGGAAGCACTGTAACGAATAGGCTACAAAGGGCTCTTATGATGGACTTGGAGTGCAGAATGCTCAGCCAAGCAGCTAATTAAGTGGACTTAAATGACTGCATGGATGGAGAGACTTCTAACTTATTTATTACTGCAGCAAAGACTAGCTTCCTCAGCAAATACAGTGTAGTGTGTCAACATGAAAAACTGCTGAAGATCTTCTGCTGCATCCCTCCCAACCCTGAACACTTGTGCTGTGGTATGGCCCATTGAGGAGGTAGCTTTATATTTAAATCAATATTAACACTGAATTGCTTCACATATAAAGCCTAACTTTCTAGCTTTTCTCCATTGAGACCAGTACATCAAACCCAAGCATTTAATATATAGCATTTGGGATTAAACTGCCAATCAATGTTACTCCTATAACTAACAATTTTCTAAAGTATCTAAACCCACATTTTGTTTCAATGTTTTTGCACGTTTTCCGATATTAATTCAGAAGGCCTGAGGACACTGTCAGGAAAGCATGCTAAAATGTACTCTTTTCTACCTATACTGGTAATCAAAGCGCTTTACACTGCTTTGTATTCACCCATTCGTACACAGTTACACACAGAGCTGCCAGAGCTGGGGCAACTTGGGGTTCAGTGTCTTACCAAAGGACACTTCAACATATGACTGAAGGTGCCAGGAATCAAACCACAGAGGAGACTGCTCTACCTCCTGATCCACAGCCGCCCCTACGAATAGTATTCAACACTATAATACGCACAGCACTAATATTATACAACATAATGATAGTATCTTCACAGTCACTGTATATTCAGAATTTTGAAAAATACTAAGGGTATAAAAAGAGAGGTGAAGCTGCATAGTGGAACAAATCCAACGTTCTCTCTATCTTAATCTGGTGGGACAAGGCCTGGACATAGCCCGTCACAGTCTGATGAACTGAACAGGGGACAGCTAAGGGCTCAGCATATCTTTACAATATGACAATTTCTGCATTACTAGGAATAAAAACAACAAGATTTTAAAATACTCAAATAGGTGCATATCCATATATACAGTGTGGGAAACCTATAAAGTTTTTAGCAGTAAATGACTCATGGGTATAAAAATATAAAAATCAGAGAGAACATTCTTATTTAGAAAATCTCTTATTCAGCATTACTTGATGAGCTGACTGACAATGAAAATTTAATGAAAGTAATTAAATTAAGGTTTATTCATTATTTTAGCTCAGTATCTGTATTGTTTCTTGTGCCTGTCATATAAACATACATTTTCAATAACATAATGTCAAACATGTTTTGATAAATGCCTAAAGGTTACAGCTGTTTTTTATTTTCAACAATGTCAACAAAGTGAACACCTCTTCAGCAGACCTTTGTTTGATCTCTGAGAAACCCAGTGTGCTTTTGCCCATTTTAATGACATTTTATACATTAAACTATTAACTGATTAATAAGGTTATAAAGCATTTGCCCATTTTCAACCATATTTTAGTAAACATACTGTTTGCAGTGAAATTTATCACAGTTCCACACACAACGTCATGCTTACTTATAGAAATTCAGTAAAACAAATTAAACAAAAGTCTTAACAACCCAGAGAAACACAACTAAGAACAAACTAGAGCTGCAGCCATCCCGAACACTGTAAACTCTGTTACTTCCTCCATTGCTCTTGGTGAGCAGCATGGATTCTTAAATGCCTCTGCACAGGCATTACATTCATTTTTCTATTGGACAATCTGTGACCAAAACTCACCAGGGATGGTGGTGCTCTGCAGACTCGCCCTCTTGCAGAACGGAGATTTAAATTTAAGCTTCCCTTGTCCATCGCTGGTGGAGGAGGAAGATGACATCTTGCCGCCTGTGCTCCTTTTACTACAGGAGCAGAGAAAGTCAGAATTGCGCAGTGGCCAGCAGAGGGAGAGTGAAACACTAGCTTTAAAGCTGGAGCTCTGTCTCATGGTGCGGAAGCAGGGCGGCAGGACCCTTACTTGGACAGGAGAAACTCCTCTGCAGAGTTGGCTCCTCCCACCTAATAGCAGGTCAACCGACATGCTACACAGTGACGAGCTGAAAGGTAGCCCAAGGCTTCCCCAGCTCCTGCAGGGGACCATCCTCCTTGGTTGCCTTAGCAACCAGGGAACGAGATTCCCATAGAAAATGCAGGGGAAAACAGCCACACAGGAGGGCATTGCTGATCACAGTGTGTAGCTAGCATGACAGCCATCCAGCCTGGAGACCAACTGCACCCCCACAAGCTGAGCGCCAAGGTGAGCAAAGGACAAAAGATTTTCCACTCATCTAAAAATAGCAATTACATACACAAGAGAATGTATTCAGCTGAGAGAGAAAAGATAGCTTAGAGGATCCAGATGAACCGCAAGTTAAAAACGATGGCAAAGAATAAAGAATCATCAGTGTAGATGAACGGAGAAACCAGATTAGTGTGTTAGCTGACTAGAGTCCCAGTCTTCTTTGATGGAAAATTCTGAGGGGAGACAGAGAGCCTAAACACACACAGCCTAGGCCTGTCTGACATAGGGTATTATAAATAGTGACAACCAATGCCCAGCACGGGTCAGTAACGTAACCAGTAACAAGGACAGCACATGCACAACTTTCTGTAGTTTAGAAGATTTTACTGACATACTAATAATAACCATTAATAAACTTTTTAAAAACTGTGGAATTATTACAATATAAATTTGTATTTTCAGTGAAGCCATATCATTTTCAACAAATCAAGCTGAAGATTATATTTTAATTAGCACTATTGTAGTCTTTTTTAAACCGACACTTGCTAAAGAGGCTCACATAAGTTATTAAATTGAATAAAAACAACACATACAACCAAACTGATTAAATTATGACAAAAGTAAACTAAAGTAATGTTTCCCATTGCAGAGGAATAAACATTCAATCAGTTTAAGATTCAAGCTGGAAGACGCTAACTGGTCAATATCTAAAATGGACTTTATACTGTCCCAGGCTGCAGCACTAATCACAGTGGACAGAGCAAGAGTGGCGCAAAAACTAAAGTTCTCCATCTAGTGGTATAGATTGTTTATGCAGAAAAAAATGTTTCTTGTTTTTTAACACAATATTGTTGCAGCTTTGTTAAAAAATATTGAATTATATTTTTAGGCTGGTAAAGTTATAACTTCAAAATGCTACATATACATCTGTGCAGAGCAATGTTACCAGAGATGAGATGTGGTAAAAGTATTATCCAATCATTATCCAATATGCTCTAAATGTTAGCAGCCCGTTGGCAGGTTTATCAGACACAGCAATGTGGGGACTAAACTTAAGAACACTTCACCCTATAACACTGATATCGACAACTAAAACACAATCTGTAGGACACTCTTTGTTAGCATTACTGTGGAATTGGGCTATGAACAACTTACACTAAACTGCAATTACAAACACAGACCTGCTTACACTATTAAAGGGGAATTCAACCTGTCTATCAAATGAGCATCACAAGACAAATCTTTTGGGTAGTTGACAAAAGTAGAAAACCTTAAGGTTTAAAATTACCAGCTGAAGAAAATCTTGTTGCAGCCTTTTCTGAAATCTGACCCAGTTTCTGAGAGAGCTGACACTCACCATCTGGTTCAGCAGCAAAAGCAAAGGCTAAAAAGCAGAGGCCTACTTATCTAACCCCAAAAATATGTCACACATCTGGCAAAAAAAACAAATTACTCGCTTTCTCAAGGCTCTTACTTAGAAAAAGAAGGCAATTATGTTACCCTGGTAGCTCGATATTCCTTATTTGGTTTTCTCTTTACCCTTGCTGCTTGGTCAACCTTTCAGTCTGTAAACCCTTTTGCTAAATGAGACCACTGAGCATATCATTGGCTGCTTTAGGATTTTTTTCACTCCTTCAGAGCTCATGGAATTCCGCATTTTGTTTGCAGAAGCCTTACACCAAAAAAGAAAATGCTGTCTTTCTATGCACAGCATTTTTATTCAGAACACACAGCTGAACAAAGCAGTTTTTCCTAATTAGATTATAAAACATGTAAAATAGCTATTTTTCAGTAAATTCCACTGCTCCTGCCAGTCACCAGGACTTGATAGTAACTACTTTTGTTTATTTCTTTTTATTTACTATTGTTTTTTCATCCTTAAAGAGATTACCATAGCAATAGTGACTTCACGTATTTAAGTTACAGTAAATCTGGAAGGCTTCCCTGTATCTACTCTTTAACAAAGGCCAGGCACTGAAACTTGATATAGGTTTTGAGGAAGATATAGGTATTAAATGGTTACCACCACAATATCTTTAGGTCATTTTGACCATGATACAGCTGTAAATTCCACTGAAAGAAGCTTTGACATTACACCACATGGGTAGTTAGTTTATTATTTATTTATTATATTTAAACCAAATGTCTGACTCAAAGTTCTATAGAATAGAGTGATTTAACACACTGTTAAACCTTCAGAAGTAAGGGTTGACTTTGAGTTGTTAACCATAAACTGGTATATTAATACTCCCACCTACTTACTCTCTAAGGTGTAGAAGGGCTATAATTCACTTTGCTTGTTTCAAAGACATTGTAGACAATAAAGTACTGACAAACAATATCTGGAGGGTTGCTGATTTCGGTCTGGCAAACCACTTTTTGAATAACTGTCTCTGAGCAAAGCAAGGCAAACACCACACAATATTATACAACATAATAATATGGCTGACAGAACAGCATGAGCCACAACAACCTGAAATGGCTGCATGCTTTACAAGCCATAGAGCATAGGACTTGTTGATGCAAAAAACGTATGTAGTGCAGCTTGTCTGTCATGTTGCTGCTAACATTATAAATAAGAAGATATACGCTGAGCTTCTATGACAACAAAAAAAGGTTGACAGATGTTTGCTCTGTGTCACTGCAGTGGTAACTATAGCCGTTATAAAATATAACATTAGAGAAGGGAATGGTTCAATATTTATAGTGTAAAAATATCAATATCAACCAACTAGAAGTCTATATTATAGTAAAATGTGAAAATGCAGGTAAAATATTGCAGAGGCATGCTAAAATATAGCACCACTGACCAGACACCAGTTAAAACACAAAACAATAAATTGAACACAAAACATATCAGCCATGTATGGTATAGTTTGTGTACGTTATAACCACACATGGTAATAACTGTAAGTAAGTAACTGAAAGACATACGTGAAAATAAAATAGGAAATACTGCCAATACAACATTATATCCCTCACACATGCATAGACTAGTGTCAATGCAGCTTCACGCTGATATGTCGTTGTTAACAGTGAATATAACTAAGAAAGTAAAAGGCTACAGGAGCGAGGAAAACGTGGGTGTTTCTGTATGTAACCTTCGCCATAACGAACTAGTTGTATTGTATTATCCTTCACAGATGTTTGCACCATGTCACTACTTTGCTGACTCACCACCAGACATTGTTGAGGACCATCCGGGGGCAGTTGTATGTTACACAAGAAGACAGGAAATGTCCTGGAGAAAACACAAAAAACACTAAGTACAACACGCTGGTTAGCTGTGGAGGTAGACTTTTTGTTACAGTGCAGTGACGTGGAGAACCGGTTTGTCAGACTAACTTTCCCGAGAAGTTATTAGGTATCGGGCAGTTAAGCTAACATTACATGACTAACCTACGTCCCCGCTAGCTTAAATTAACTGACATTAACGTTAACGGCTAATAACGGAAAATTATCAGTGAAGGGTTATTATAAAATTTTCTGCGGATATCTGTTTTATGGAGTTACCTTAACCAAAAGAAAACCTTAGAAAAGTGTTAATAAGTAGAGTAAATAAGTAATAGATAGTTTTTTCCATTGTCTTTACCTTTTCTCCGTTACATGAGGTTTTGTTTTGACGTAGATCCAGCTTCCTCTGAAGACGGAGGCGCCGCCCGCACAGAGTGAGTGTCGGTTCAAAGGTTGACAGATGTCCCCCCCACGCACAGGGAGAGACAAAGGAGGGCCGGTAAGTCCATGTCCAGGTTACATATGCTTTGATAAGGCATCCATTTACCGGAGATTTCTTTAGCAAACACTATAGTACAAAAGGTGCATTTTCGTTATATATAATGTGCTTTAGAAAAAGTGCATAAGGTGTAGTTTTATTGCACAATATATGGACAATATAAGGACAGTTATTACTGAATGAGACAGTTTTGTTGTGGCCACTAAATGTACTGAGAGGAGACAATAAATAGTTATAATAGCTATATACTAGATAACAAATTAGACAAAAAAAACACTATATAGGAGTTGTTTAATAATACAGTTTTTTGTTACTGTTATCCTCACAATACATTAGGCTTATTGTGGCCAATATTGTAATTAATAACATTTAATATTATATTATATATTATAGAATCCTAAAGCCAAGGCTGGAGTACCAATCAGGTATAGTGTGTAAAACAAGGAATCCCAGGAGTCCTTTGACCCAACCAAAGTGTAGTATCAACACCAATGTCCTTCATGCTGTGGTTCTGGGATCATAACCCAAAATCTAACTAAAAAACTAAACTAAACTAACAAAAAACTGTCTGATTTGGCTGAATTGCTTTAAAGACTAAAGTCCAAATGCTTATTTAACCATGTTTGTCAGTCAGAAAAAAAAACTTTGACCCCTACTCAAACCAACAGATAAGATTATAAGTTAACTAATACTATAAATGGTCTCAGTTTCTGAGTAGTTTTTCAGTTGGTTTATTAACAGGATTGGTACCGTATGGAAATATTGCTATTATTATATTTCTGATATTTATTGTCTTTTTCCTGTTCACCCTCTCTGCTTCCACTTTTTCTTTTTGACCAGAGGCAACATAAAATGTAAAGCTCCAAACCTCCACCTGGAGGTAACCTTTGGGGTTTGTTTAGTGACGTTTCTATAGCAATTAAAACTGAAATAACATTTTGGGTAAAACAGATTTAAACAGAGAGTCAGCATTGGAGCTCCATAATCAGGTAGCCAGAACCAACACGTCAGTCCACATTATCAGTGTTTGCCACATGCAAAATAGGCAACCGTTTGCTGAAAATGTATACTGTGTAATGATAGTATCACTAGCGTGTAAATCAACTGCACCCAGGTGGTGAAATAAAGAATTACTGCAGCTCTAACCTGGTACATAATCTTTTTAATGTTTCATATATTTTCATATTTCACAATTTGTCACATATGTTACCCTACATTGTATTAATTAATTCCCAGCCTTTACTTCAGTTTTGTGTAGGGGCCCTAGTTCATAATTGTAATGTTCAAAAAGCCTCTGCATTGTGTCATGCAGTCACTAAAACTATACAGTCAAATTATAGTTATGCTCTACCCTGTCTTTGGTTTTCAATAATCTATTGCAATGTTGTGTCCCCAAGTTATATAGCTTTTTTGTTTACAGCTTATTTTGTCCTTGCATTAGGGAAAATGTTTTGCAGTTGTTGTTAGCTGTTATCTTGACACTTAGTTCATGCATAGCTTGTTTCTCATTGCTTTGGTCCAATACAATAAGTTTGTATTACAATATGTAAATGCAATAATAAAAGTCTCACTTATTTATACAAACAAAATATTTGTTTATAAAAACACAACTATTTTGGAGATTGGATTATTAGTCTGGTCCATTTATGTAAACCAATCCAACATTGCATGTAAATAAAGGTAATTTTAAGCAGTGGAATACAAGTGTTATTTACTCTCACAGCATTCTTAAGATTGAGATAAAATAACACAACATAACAACAAATTCCAGCTTTGGTTTAGTCTAGAAAATATATTTTAAGAAGTCACAGATAAGGGTGTCTTGTTGGATTCCTAATAGAAAAAACTCCTCCTACCACCCACTACAGCACTGAGAAATGTCACTAGGTAATAATTGCCATGGGGATGGCAGAGCCTGGCGAATCTGGGGGCGGCTTGACTGAGGTCCATCGTTGAGGTGTGAGGCCTGTCGCACACCAGCACCTTCAAACCAGTACACAGAATTAAATATTTCCAACATGGATTTGTTTGCATTAAATACGTTTACTTTTTTAATCTCATATATGTGTATAAAGTACACCTCTATTTAGCTTTATACTATATATTTTTTCGATGAAGGTCATAGCACTGGCCTTTGAAGTTTAAATGTTACCTTAAGGTCAAAGTGTTTGAACTGTATTCTCCCACACCCTTTTGGAATATCAAAGCAAGGCAGATATATTATGCTATACACACTGAATCCTATTGAATTCTGATAATGAGTAAAAAAAGCTATGGAGAAACTAAGTCACATAGAATCATAATATCAGCACATGGTATCTATATTTGTAACAGCAGCTTCTGATTGTTGGCAAAATTAGGGAAATGCATCAAACATGTCTTAAAAACATAGAAACTCTTTATTACAACAAGATCTCTCACTCAAGTTTTAACCATGTTTTTTTCTAAATAATTATCATTTTAGTACAAGGGAAGTCATTCTTTTTTTTTTACATACAGCAAAAAAACTAAAAAAATCTCTCATCAGGGGAAGATTCTAACACAAACATCATTCATAGTTTGGGATACTTAGACATAATGATAAGAGGAGATCAAGCTCTCAAAGCTCTTGATTTAGAATTGGCATTTTCACTCAAAAACAACCTTTGAAAAAAATATTTTAAAAACCCTATGTCCACATTAAGAAATTATCTGTTATTTCACTCAAACATTCTCACGTATGGTTTATCATGTTAATCTAACAGTTTGCTATAAAATAGTACTTCAGCTCGTTAGCAAACAAGCAGGAAATATATCAAAGTCTGCAAACTCATATCTATTAAAACCTCAACAAGCAATCACGTCATCTTTAGCCTCCTTACAATATTTGATTAAAGAGTGCAGGAGTCAGACTTGACTTGGAAATGCGCAGGGCTGTAAAATATTAGTAAAATAATATTTTCTTTTCCTGCAGCTGAGGTACTGTAAAAATGCGGATGAGCAGGATACTCAAAAGACCTACATGTATTCTCATTCAGGGATAAATAAATTCACAGCTGAAAACACACAAAGAAGGCATTTACTGCAGACATGTCAAAATACATCAGCCTCCTCGTCATAGAATCCAGAACAAATACTTAACACTCACAAAACAAAGAAAAACTGGTGCATTGAGTGGCATACACAACCCAAACTTACAGTTTTACTAAACATAACATACAGTTTAGTACATTTAACAAAGGTAAGATCTATATCCAAATATACGTATAAATACATCACATGGCAGAAAGCTGGGTGACTCTTCAATGAGTTATAAAGCCAGCCTATATCCAAATCTGAGTCTCAGAAAGTCTGGCTTACTTTTTAGGAAATCAAAAAAGTGTGTTTGGACAAGCACCAGGAAAAAGGAGAACACATTTCAGAAGTTAGTCTGTAAACAGTTTGTCCAACTTCCATGAGACTTAGACCACCATATGTACAACTCCTAAACTAATATGATTGGCTTAAGATTTAGAGTCCATCTACCAATCAAAAGTGACAGTAGTGCTTTTGCTAAAGGAAACTCTAAGTATTTCTATTACTCCTAATATTAGTCATACTTTTGTGTATTTTATTGCTGTCTTCCTTGACAATACTTTTGCAATACTTTACTAAATCTTCACAAAAATATCAAACTAATTTGGCAGTTACAAACACTGCATTTGTTTGTGTTTGTCCAATAGTAAAATATTACTGCACAATAGTAATAGTGTCCTGTAATTTGAGATTAAAATTGATATTCTGGAAACATTTATCTCTGATAAATATTAAATTGCCATCATAGCATCATACATAAATTTAGTGTTGTTTTTATTTTAAAATATTACATCAATATAAATTCACTGAGTCATTTACTGTACAGAGTTGAATGGTTGTGTGGAAGGCCAAAGTGCAGCCATTTTTTAATCTAAAGAGGTAAATGCAATAACTTAAAAATTGGTGAACTAAGCTACCTGTTGGAGGTGAGTTTTCAGTAAGAATTTCCTGACAAACTCTACAGTTAAATGGCCAAACGAACAAAATTAGACATACATTCAGTAAATAAAGACATTTAAAACTTAATTGTCCGTATATATGTGGTTGTTTTTGAACTGGCCGGTCTCAATAAACTCTGAAGTCTCCTCTGCAATTTGTCCAGGGATACGGAAATCAATGGGCATGGGCTGTGCTGGTTCAGGTGGTTGGGACTGTGCCACAGGGCAGCAGGCCTCCCCTTTGGGACTGGAAGTGCTGTGAGAGTTTTGAGGATCCAAGTTGCAGCCAGTGCCCTGAAGAAACTGAAGGAAGTTCTCCTCTATTGATCCATCACGGCTGGGCAGTCTGTCCTCCACCTCAACCCCTGCTCGACGGAACAGACAAGGCAGATGCTTACCCAGCTCCTCCCGAATCTGTCTATTGAGACAACCATAGAAGAAGGGGTTGGAGGTGAAGGAGAAGTACCCAATCCATGTAACCACCTCCTCCAGAGAGGCCAGTGTGGCTGGAGGGCTGGCAGCCAGTGCTGAATACAGGTGGAAAGCAAAGTAGGGCAGCCAGCAACAAAGGAATTGTCCACCTACTGCTGCCAACACTGCAGCAGCCTTTCCTCCCCCAAAGGGGCGCTGTGGAGTCACTCTCCCTGTTCCAGTTCCTGTCCCAGAGCTTGTGACCATAGTTGAGCGGCTGCTGAGTGACTCTGAGCGCTGGCGACGAGGCGTGTCCATCCAGGTAGGCAGAGGCCCGTGGTGCATGGCAGCTACTCGTGCCACTTTAAACATATTGCAGTACACAACAAGAATAACCAGAAGTGGACACAAGAAATACACCAGAGTAAAGAGAACCATAAAGGCCATGCGGTTTGACCCACCCCCTGTCCAGTGCAGTGAGCAGCGTCTGTGACCCTGAGCAGGAGTGGGTGGGACAGCCCCACCCCCTCCTCCCGCAACCCCACTACTCTCCAAAAGAGGAGTTCTTCCACCTTGCAGAAACCAAGCAAGCAGCGGCAGAGCAGACATTGCCAAGGCTTTTACCCATATTCCGACCAGCACTGATGCTACCAGGCCCACAGTCATCTTTACTTCATAGCGCATAGGGTGTATTATGTAATAATAACGCTCCACATTAATGACGGAGATAGAGAGGATTGCAGCGCTGACCAGGCACACGCTAAGAAAGAGGTAGCTCCGGCACAAGGCCTCCCCGAAGAATGCTCGGTTTGAAAGCATGCCAAGGGGCATCAGCACCAGGGCTGCCAGGAGGTCCACCACACACAGGTGGAAGACAAAGGCAAACTTGTGGAGCTGTGGGGCCTTGGCAATGACTGCCATGACAGCCACATTACCCACCACAGCCAGCAGATCCATGAGCAGCATGGCCAGTAGGGCTAGTGACTGGGACAGAGCCCAGCTCTCAGGCAGAGAGGAGGCAGACATGTTGGACATGAGCTGTGAAGGTGGGTGAGTGGAGTTCCACATCTGCTCCATTGAAGGGTGGGATGAGGCAGGCAGGCATGAGCATTCACAGGCCCATCACCCATCCTTCAAAGACAAGAAGTACGGCCAGAAAAGAGAGGCTTGAAAGTTACAGTAGTGGCTACTTAGTAGTCCAGGGGATAATGCTGTTTATGAGGAGGTTCAGAGTATATGATTCCTTTTCATTTAGAAAAACTTCATGTCTGTGATCAATTACAGCCCACCCTGAAAACAAGAGAAAGACAGAAAGAAAATAAACTGTGAGTGTGTGTGTGTGGTTTTATCATATGTGGCTTCAAATGTGCATGTTTAGGTTGTGTCAGCTAATTGTACCAACTGAACTGAAGAAGTAAAATGAACAACCCCAAATTGAGAACACTGGGTACAACTTAAGCTTATCTAGTTCAGAAATCATCAATTAAATAATTATGTTTAAGGCACGATGATCACGCTGCAAACATACTATTCTGGATCACATTTACTTACAGTTTTACTAACATTGTGGTATGACTGTTGAGGATCATTCCAGTCTAGTCCCTTATGAGGAGCTTCAACAGCCATAAATACACATCAAGCACACACCCTGTCAATGCATGGACACAAGTTAATGCCCCAAATCCAATCCTATGTCTGAACTAGTAATACATCGACAACTGTAACTCCAACTCCATGGCCTTGCAATTCCTGCTGGAAGGCCTTGCCCATGTGTACACCATGTGTGCAGGATTTCACAGAAGAGCAACAATAGTATAGTCTACTGCTAAGAAAGCACTGACCATTCAATACAAAAATATATATTTGTTTTTAAAATGTAAAACCTTAGGGCATTCCAGGCAGAGGCTGTCTGGATTTTAACTATGTCTACAAACAACAAACTGGCATCGTGTAGGTGGCTGCTGCTGATTATATGTGTGTCAGATCAAAAACAAAAACTATTTCCTTGCAGTCTGCCACAAAAATACATGTTTTTATTCTGGGTCATGCCTGCAGTAATGATTATATACATGAAGCTAAAAATGAGCTCTAATCAACCTCATAACCTATGAATGATTGCCCTGACTGAGCAGTGACTCTAAATCACACGTAGGGGTACTCCCAATTCAGTTTACCCTTAATCTCTGCTTTAGTCATGTCTTACCGCCTACTCATTTTTACCCACATTCTATATGTCACAGTCCAATTTTATTAGATCTATCAGTTTATAATCAGGAGATTAGAAGACAAGCATGGCAACAAGCGAGAAAATGTGGTGAGAATCACAGAGTGATGATAAGAAACAGAGAGAGAACAAGGCAGAGAGCATTATGTACCTGGATCTGAGTATTTCCTGATGCAGCTGTCTGCTGCTTTGGTCTCTGAGGATGAAAACCTGGTTTTGCTCACACAGCTGAGGTACACAGTGGACATCAGTCACTATACCTTGTGAATGCTGCTGTGGTACTTTCCACTGGAAGAGGCTGTTTCTCTTCCCATCTCTTGATTTGCCTTGTGCATCTTCCTTCCCCGGGTACTACATCTGTGGCAGCAGAGATTTTTCTGACACAACACTGATGTAAATGTTTGCGAAGACACCAGCTCACATTTTGCTTTCCTCCTCTACTCACACACACTGACTGCGGAGATGGAGCAGGAGGCAGTGAGAAACAGGATCAGTGCTGCTGTCACCACAGGGTCCTAGTGTCCTTATCGTATAATAACGTTTTACCTTGAGATATTAGGAACTGATAGAATGAAAATCAGAAATACTTACTGCAATAAACCTAATTATTATATATTTAATATTATGTTACTTTGTAATGACATTAATCTTCTCTGTGCTGTTTTAACACCATTACTGAGAATCTCTACTCGGTCAACACTTCTGTAGTTTAAATGATAAACATTATTATCATGCTAAGATGCTAAACTCTGGCCTATGAGCTACTATATCCATAGATATGTGCCACTATGCTAACTCCATTTACGGTACAGGTACATCTTAACCTCACAGAATATCCTAGAGTCAGCATAAAGTGATTTGTAAATATATTTCGACTGACGGCCAATGCCACTGTAACTGTATTCTATCTGGTTAGCAACCTGATAAATCTAACAGAGCTGTAATGGTTACTGTTATATTAACTTTCTAATTTTGCACATTATTACACCTGAGACTGTAGAGCAAATGCTGCGTTCAAGCATTGTTGATAGTAGAGGAAGACCACCAATTATTTTACCTTCAAAGAATTCAAGCATTGCTCAAACATGATTATGTGGAGCAGATCAGAAATGATTTAAATTTGTTAGGTCTGTATCTCACAGTTACAAAGCATCCTTTCTTGTCTGTAATTACAGTTTGAATGACAGGACTTGAGCAAGGAATAAGACAGAAGAGTTTGTTCAATTTTAAAAAGGAAAAAAGGTGGTTTAGATTTTCTTTGGTGTTTGGCTTTAAAGAATAGCAATGTTGCATCTAACAGCTTTGTTCTCCAGTCAATAAGTAGCAAACCCGAAACATATTTGTCTTTCTGGAAAATAAATTCTAGAAATGACTGGACATAATAGCCGGATCGCTTTCCTACTTTTAACAGATGACCTCTAAGTGACCTCGTAGCATTTACACACAAAACCTTTGCATAAGCACAACGCACCACGCTGCTCAAATCCCATCCCTTCTTGTCCATCAGTAATGATTGTAATGAAGTAGTAATTTCATGGATTAAAGTGCAAAATTCACTGAGACAGTGATACACTGATTGGGCCAGGCCTCAGCCTTCACCTTCCCAGCTTCTCAAACTGGTGCTGCTGTTGCCACAGTAATCTTTTTCATATACGGTCTATCTCATTGCTCTGTCTGCAGAGGACAATGAAATCTGGGCTATTATGAGTAAGGCTACTCTACCGAAGAAGTGGGCATAAAGCTGCTAAGTCCTGCATGTTTTCATTTGCATTTATTTTGCTAATAAAACACTTTTTTTTAATTTGAAGAAAAATATGAATGTGGTATGAATAAATGTTGAATTTATATTCCAGTACATATTGAAACTGTAGTTATTAAAAAATTTGTCAACTGACAAAAACATTTTTTTGCTTTATATATTTTATATTACCAATTTTTTAAACAAGGGAATAAATATTTATTTAACAACTACAGGCCAGTGTCACTCCTCCCACAATTAAAAAAAATACATGGAAAACTGTTTAACACAAGACTTCTTAAATAAACATGAAATACTAAACCATAACCAGTACGGATTCAGAGAACAGAGGAACACTTGCAATAATGAAATCGACCGAGGAAATAATTATCCTTTGGATTACTCTGGGATACACTTAACGAAATATTTAACTCTCTGGCTCAGAGACACACCTGGTAGAGAATGGACTAGGAGTCAGATGGGGGTTTACCTGCGACCTTCTAACGCCTAACCCATTGAGCTACCAGACCGCATATTTCACTTACTGGATAGAGATCTGGAGAAACAATTACAAAACTGCACTATACCCACTATCAATAATGCAGAAAAGAGTAGTACGATTCATACATAAAGTTGGGTATTTAGGACAAACAAACTCTCTATTTCTAAATTATTATTATGTCTAAATTATTTAAACTTCAAGACCTGGTTCTTTATCATACTGCACAGACCATGTTTAAATTTAGCATTCAGTCATTACCATTAAACATACAAAATCTCTTTCACCAGAGGGAAGGGGGATGTAATTTACGAGGGGACAAAAAATTTGAAATACAACAAGTAAAAACTACAAAAAAGGTTTTTGTGTGTCTATATTTGGAGTGAAACTGTGGAATAGACTGGAGGATCAATACAAGCAATGTCCAAATATAAATACATTTAAAGCATTTTATAAGAAAATGGTATTTAATATATTTAAAAATTGAGTTTATTGACATTTCATTAATAATATTTTTGTGAACTATAAATATATGTCTAGTATTTATGTCATTATGAAAGACATAAATAAGCACCTGCTTCCTCCCACAGACTTTTTTGTTTATTTTTCATATCTTTATCTGCGCTAATATGCTTTTTTGTTTTTTATTGTCTTATGTTCAATAAAGAACAAGAAATGTGCTAAAAGGTGTAAAATAATTTTTTGTCTACAGCTTCATAACTTAAATGTTATAATTCATGGTATTAGAAAAGCATAATCATCTTCTTGTAATTATATTTTTTTATTGCACAGTTTGTAAGCCTATAGTGACCAACAAGCTTTAAAACTCAGTGCTTGACTGATTTCAAGCAATAATCTGTCTCCTTGTGTCAATACCTGCATGCACAGCAGAACATAAGAACACACGATGTAGAGTGTAGAGAGTTAATGGACAGCGATTACTACTGTTGTCATGGTGAGGATGTATCAAGACGTCTGGTAACACTGAGGAGAGAAAGCAAACACATGCAGTGCAACACATAATACTACATAACAATGCAAGTATGTGGTGTGGATATTGTGTGTTTGCATCTGTATTCAGGTATGTTCACCTATGTTTGTGTGTGTGCTGTGAGAAAGAGATTATGGTGTGTGTCAGGTTTTGACTCATGACAAAAATAGCCGAGTTTTGCTCGGCCGGCAGGACCAATCACTGCCACCACAAATACAATGGTTTCCATGGCAATCTTGAAAATAGACTCTACATTCGCACTCAGAAATAGCAAAGGACGCTGCGCTAACCCCAGAGAGCCCCTACTGCCAATAATAACTGCCCGTAGAAATGGGCGCACAAATATCAGCCGCTCTCAGAAATAAAATCATGCCATTACATTTACCAAAACATAATTACTGCAACCTACACAAACAATCAAGTCACATACTAATGTACTGCTGTACTGACATATGGGAAAGCATTAACCAGCTACGTGTTTAATGAAATCAAAGCAAAACACAAAGAAATTGTTCAGTCAGGCTGCATCAAACCTGCCCATCACTGAAGGAGACGTTCTTTACAAATCTTTAACAGTGTATTAGAAAGCATCTGTCAAATCACATTTTCAGACATCATAAGCAAAATGTGTTGGAATGATGTTACTGCAGATAAAGAAAAAGTGATGGATGTTGCCTTGGAGACACTTTGGGAGGATGGTTTATATTGCAGCAGACAGTCAGACTGAGGATTGGAGGATAAACTAAAATAAAGTAACTGTGGGAACCCAAGATAGAACAACATTTGTTGGGTTATTCCTGTGAACGCTTCTCACTCTGAGGCGTCATCATCACAGATTTACGTGGTGTGCACCTTTGGGAGTCATACACAATAAAGAATACAGGCCTGGTTAAGCGTCAGATGGGGGATGCACAAAGTCGCAGGTTCAATACCAGGTCTGACCCCTAGTCCATCCCCTACCAGGTTTGTCCTTGAATTATTTTGAGTATTTATACCTTACTCAAGCAATTTTATTTGATTCTGTTTTATACTTTTACTCCATTGCATTTCATACGTAGTTTTAATCCCCCCACATGTACTGGTCAGATCCAACATATACATTAAACTGCCTTGTAGTTTTAATGTTAAGATGAACAGCATGGAAACGATTAAATGACGATCATGACTGACACACAGTGCATTGCAGCATGTAGCTGTGTAGCCACATTCTGCTCATGTTCACTATCACATGGAAACTATGTGGTATTAATGTTGTGGCTGATTGTGGTATAATTTACAGCGATAATGTGTAATAATGTTAATTTTCTTACTTTTTACTGATACAGTATTTAAAAGCTGGACCACTATTTTTAATAGAAAATTGTGGTTTGTAAAGTATCAAAATACTACTGTCACTCATTAGATAAAATAAACAAATAAATAAAAATGTTATTTACAGAACTTACAGAAATAGAAGATGAGGTCATAGTGTTAACAGTGTTAATCTATATTTAGTTTTTCAAACATCCAGCCTTTTTATGAAAGGACATTCAAATATGATTCAACTTGGAAATTTGGTTTCTAAGAAGTGGGTTTACTGAGTAACTGCTGAGTAAAGCCATCATACGTCCGAGGTTTTCTCTGGGTTTTGCTGTACAAACGTATCCTGATGACTCTGCAAACCAGCTTTTTGAACAGGTCTCTGAACATGCTGTCTAAGCCAGATGGTGGCAGTGTGTCCACTATATTGTACATGGACTGCAGCACAACCACTTCTTCATGCACTGTAACTGAGATTTCAATAACATCTTTCAATATTTCTGGTGTATTTTAATGGAATCTATTAGAAATATTTGTTGGATATGCATGTACCTAAACATAACTATTATATCAGCAGGGTAAAAAACTATTCACCTGCAACGTTGTAAGATAAGGTGAAGGCTGATAACAACTACGCAGTACTTTCAAAAGTAAAGGTTTAATCTTTAACATACACATCAATAACACAGACACAGGGGGGGGGATTTGGGAAATTATGAAAAATATAATCTAAAGAATGACATGTAGTATCATGTAGTGTTTAATGTGTGTTGTACATAATTCTACTCAAATGCAAAAAAACAAAACAAATGTTCTTGATATGTTCCTTTCACAGAAATCTGGGATCTGACCACCAGTCCAGCTTTCATGTTTGCTATATTGTTGAAATAACAAACTATTAAAAGCTGATACTGAATATTGAAACTTGGCTAAAAAACATTTTTAAAATAACAGCAGCATATGAAACGTGTTACAATGTCCCATCAACCAACATTATAGCCAGTAGATTATCAACACCATTCACTTATGTTTGCAATGTCATGTGTAGAAGACATTTAAATCCATTTATTTTCCCTTCTGGGAGCAGCAAGCAACTCTTCTCCTCTGAAGAGGCTGTTTTCATTTAGCTGATGGAGAACTGTTCACTCAGATGGTTATTACCCCAACCGGCTGCCACAGAGCTGAGCTTCATTCATAATTCACAAGAGAACTGTAAATCTTCTGAGAGCAGAGCACCATCCGCCAGACCACTGCCTACATCAAGCCTGTTATCTGATACTTCCCCTCTGAGAGCACGAACCAGCCGACAGTGACATGTTGCTCGGAAATGACTGAGACAATAAACATCTAGTGAAAACTGTATATCCACTGGTGAGAGTCTAGTTGACTATAATTGTAAAAGGAACAATCAAGTATTTTAAAAACAGGACCAAGTGTTGTGCTTCTTGGAGACAATATGCTGCCACAGGTTAATTCACATTTACAGTTCTTTCTCAGTAGAATTTAATGTGACATAAACTACAACATCCACCTTCAGGGCGATTAAGGGACATGCAAAAGTTTGTTTTCCTACAAAGTAGTAGCTTTGGCTACACAGTGTGAATGTATTATTCGTCTGCAGTGCTGTTGAGTACAGGCAGCACAATGTGCGTATGACTTTAATGCATGTGTGTCTCAAAACCTTCCTCTGGTACTGATGGGTAATTACTATCGAACATTTCATATCACTGTACAGTGGATCACAGTGGAAGGAAAGGAAAGCGCTGTGCTTTCACAGCCCAGTCCAAACAACACAGTCTCAACATTTAAAACAAAGCTATTTTCTTACATGAACAGTTGAAGGACACACTCGTGAGTCTGTTATAACACTAATCATTTTCCATTGCGGATGAAAAAAGAGGCTAGTCTGCACGGATTTGTATTTACTCTATATGTCTATGCACATATCTGTTAAAGCGGTTGTACTTATCATTGATTGCCACAATGAATAATTTAGTTAATGTTTTAAACCAGTTGATGATTTAGCAGTCAGCAAATCCCACAAGTTCGGATCTGTATTTCTTTAATAAATCTTTGGGACAAACAGAACTCTATAAACTGTAGTGTAACTGTATAAATCAGTCTTTTAAGGGGTTCTGGCAAAAGAAGAAACATTTCACTATAGCACAGACACTAATATTCAGACAAAATATGCTAAATGTTGAGCTAAATGTTTCAGTTAATCCTCTGGGGCTCAGTCATTTTCACTGACCTGTTATCTCAGTTATAAACTGATTCATATCATGCCACGTGTTAACACATTTCATTTGTTAAAAGACATAAAATATCAGAAGAAAATTTCTTTTTCTAGATGTTTCCATTGATAAATATGTCCAAACTGTTCTTGGCTTAATTTAATCTGTGGTCTCCTATATGTTTTCACCTTTGAGCTCCTGCCCTGGTGAAACATTCATGACCACAGTAATTAGTCTGTCTATGGGGCACAGGTGAGATTTGTTTTTGTTATTTAAGGTCTGCAGGCTGTAACCTTACTGGGACACGAAACACTGTCCTCTAAATGGGATGAATGAAATCCTGCCGTAAGTGAAACCTTTTAGGTTTAGTGCACGGCGTTTCCTGTAAAGGCAGTCATGCGCTCCCAAACTCACCTGACATATCCTTACATACACGTAACAAATCATGTTTTTTTGTCTGGACAAGTTTTAGATTCCATGAAAATTCTTCTCCTTTTACATTTTTGTGAGCGAAACGTAGGTCACTGACTTCTTTCTGCACGGGCTGAATGTTTCCTTTATTTGTTTTATTCCCCATCACTCGACTCTGCCCTTGACACCCTTAGCAACCAGATCTATGCGTCGTTTCATCTTCTCATTACATCCAGGAGTGAGGTGACCTTGTAGCCTGGTGGCAAGGTACTCAATGAAGAGTTACACACAAGCTGGATGGTCGTCTGTCATGTTGACATCGACACTGTTACCCTCTTCATCTTCTTCAGCTCTAGACTCCAGCTCTCTCCTGGCATTGTTCACATCCTCACATTGCATTCAGAACCCTTTTTTTATATTTTGTCTGCTGGTTCATGTCTGTTGTGAATGACTTCTGTTAACCCATCCACCCATCTCCACAGCTGTCACATTACAGAGGCTAGTTTCACTGCATGTTTGGAAAACTGCACCCAGGTAATAGTCTAGTACAGAAACAATGTACACGCTGCACTAAAAATGGAGATAAGATGTTTTAGGTTTGCATCCTAATAATATAACGAGTTCCCAGCACAGTCTCTGAGCACGCTCTGCTGAACTTTTCATATTGATCCCTCACACAGTGTTGCATGCGCATCACGTCCTGTGCTAACAGTTCACACACACACACACACACACACACACAATTAGTGTTGTGTTTGACCTGTCCTTCACCAGAGTAATAAGGTGAACCACGCAGAAGGGATTCATCATAAAACACATCACTGACGTGGCCATAACTAAACCATCTCTGTGGCTTCTTTGCTGTAGGGAAATACATAATGATAAAAGCATTCATTCCACACTGCGAATGAAAAAGCACAACACAGATGGTGAAACATTATAAAACTGTGTCAGCCCAGTGAGTGAGTATCGACCAAACTCCTCGCGCTCTCTGTGGCGAGCCTGAGCTGTTTGCTGTAATATTAATGGCAGAGAGAGGAAACGTGACACACCCCCTGCTCTGCTCGCATCGCATATCAGACGCTGCTGCTTTACTCTCCGGTCATGTGGAGACGTGCAGCGTGTGCAGCTGCTGTCTGTCCGGCAGCGGATCCGTCCCGACACCGGACTGCTGAAGACTTTCCGCTGCGGATTTAAGGTCGAGCTCTGGCGGGCGGGACTCTTCTGTCTGCTGGGACACATGCTTCTGACACAGTGACGACATTCCGTAGTTTGATTAAGCTAACGGAACAAGCTGCAGAATCTTTAACAACGAGATGAATCATTTCTGGACGAGCCACAACTTTTGAGCAGGCTGCTGCAGTGCAGCTGGCTGCGTTGGAGCGTGAGATGCTGCATCGTTTCATCCTTCATCCTCATCACCTCACTGAAACAGTGATGCCTGGTGTCTGTCATTGTACAAAACTGTTTGTCCTTACAGCTGCGTGAGGACTAGCAGCACACAGCCAGACTTCTACAGCTCCTAATCCTGCCATGATGGGGGGCCCACTCTGTGTTTCCCACCGTGCCACTGAAGCCATCCTCAGAAGAAGGAGCTTTATCACAGTTTTCCCTCTGGCTTTACTCCTACCAGCAGTGGGAGTCAGTGGCCAGTTCTTGGGGGTGCCCCTGGACTGCCGTAAGACCTGTGTGTGCGCCAGCAACATCATCAGCTGTTCCAACATGAATCTAAGCAATGTACCCCTTGCTCTTCCACAGTATACAGCTTTTCTGGATCTCAGCTTCAACTCCATCACCAGACTGCGTGCTGAGTGGACACCTATCAGACTCGGCAAATTGCACAGTCTGCTGCTTAGCCACAACGGCATCACTTTTCTCTCCTCTGAGGCATTTGTGCATGTGACAAAGCTTCGTTACCTGGACCTGTCCTCTAATCACCTCCGTCTGTTGGACGAGTTCATCTTCGAACCACTGGAACATCTGGAAATGCTGCTGCTTTATAACAACCGTATTGCTCAGATAGACCGATCTGCCTTCTCCGGCCTCCTCAGCCTACAGAGACTCTATCTGAGCCAGAACCAGATCTCACGCTTCCCACTGGAGCTGGTGAAGGAGCGGAGTCGCCTGGAAACTCTGAGACTGCTGGACGTGTCATCCAATCGCATTAAAGTCCTGCCCCTCCAAGAGCTTCAGGCTCTGCCCGCCTGGATCAAGAATGGTCTGTACTTCCACAACAACTCTCTTCCCTGCAGCTGTGCGCTGTATGATGTGGTGGCACACTGGCACCTCAAGGAACTCAGCTCTGCCACTGATTTTAAAGGCAGCCACACCTGTGTATTACCAGGCCCACAGAGAGAGAAAATGTTCATTATGGATCTGAACACAGTCCTTTTGAACTGCAGTGAGGTCAGAATGGTGGATAAAGTGGCCTATCTGGAACAGTTCCTGGTGCTGGACTGTGACAGTAGACAGAAGGATATGATGAAGACCTGGGCACTGCCAGGAAATATCTCAGTGTCTCGAGCAAACACAACAGCTATGATGCGTCTCGACGGCAACCTGCAGATTGGTCCCCTGCAGGTAGATGACTCCGGGGTCTACACCTGCTATGCCACAAGTGACTCTGTCAACGAGACACTGTACGTAACAGTAGTGGTGTTAAATGCCACTCTGAGCGGTGGACTGGAGAACCTGAAAACTGCCTACACCACCCTCGTAGGATGCTTGGTCAGTGTAGTTATGGTTCTCATCTACCTCTACCTGACACCCTGCAACTGTGCTTTTTGTCCAGGTCATGGCCTGGAGAAAAATGAACCCAGCAACACTCCTCATTCGTCAAATGTTAGTATCTGTCAGGCACTCGAGGAGACAAGGTGGGAACGAGTGGAAGGCGTAGACTTCCCCTATCGACACGTGGCCTTCCTGGAACCCAAGGACCAGCTAGAGCAGAACGGGAGGTTGAACCTAATAGATGAGGAAGATGAGGAGTGGAAAAGGTTTAACAGGGAGAGGGAGAAGTCAGACAGAGAGGCTGTCAGCCCCGTGTGCGCCGACACCCCCATGGTGCTGTAAAAGTCAGTATCAGACCCCACAGAGTAAGACGGTGATGGCTCAGTCCTCAGGATGGAATGAGATGCTCTGAATATGTGCACGATCCAAAAGTAACATCTTCTAATCTAAAGCCTGAGTTGACTGTTGCAGTCACATGTCCTATAAATTAATTTGCCTCAAAACATGACTAAAATTGTTTATGGAATTTTAATA
This sequence comes from Microctenopoma steveboyesi, assembly GCA_032359275.1. Classification (NCBI taxonomy): domain Eukaryota; kingdom Metazoa; phylum Chordata; class Actinopteri; order Anabantiformes; family Anabantidae; genus Microctenopoma; species Microctenopoma steveboyesi. Next base: position 10,897,582 of record JAUMHF010000021.1, read on the forward strand.
AATTAATTTATCTCATACACGATGCAAGTTAGGGTAACATCACAAATGTCTGCCAACAAACAGCTGCTTAAAAATGTTATGCAAGTATCAGTTTGTATTTTTTCCGGGAGTAAAAATTACTACCATCAGCACTAATTACTAAGAGACAAAGAGCATAAAACATTTTGGATATTATTCATTAGTCTAACTTGCTTTTGCAAACCCTGAAGCTTTACCTCAAATAAATATTGTCCAGCTGTTTTATGCAGTAGAAATCTTTCGATCACAAAGATATTTTAACTATGTTCACAAGAGCTTCTACTTGAAATAATTTTTTTATGCAGAGCTTTTTATTGCTGCAATACTGTATGTTAAAATAGTTTTTCAGTTTGGTTTGGTTGGCCTTAACAGGACACTGTAAGGATTACTCTTATGCAATTTTATCAATTTAAATTATTTTATACTGACGTTATCATGCGTGTTTCTCTCAGTTAGTGGCCTTTTGTTGTAGTGTTTATAAATACTAATCAGCCTAAACCTTATATGCAATCTTAAAAATATGACCTCATTTTTATTTTAGAATTCACTTTGGATCCAGTATTTCAATTAAAAGACATCAACACTAAAACAATAAGTGAATACACACTCCCTCAATAAAAAAGTAAACAAGGTAAATAGGGATATTATAGATAATTAGATTACATCAAATATAATCCTCCTTTTAGTGTCTTACTGTGTTTCTGATGAATCATCGCTTTCTACTAAATGTGGCTGAATTCATTAAAAGAAAAAAAGAAACCCAGTATTGTGATCCTTTATATATTATTCATATTCATCACAATGACAAAATGAGCATTGCTAAAACTGAGATTATGAGGAATCAGGAACTGAATCTCTGCTGAGAGCGAATTCACCTGTATGCGTATTGCAGTAATCAATCATTCCTGCAGTCTGCAGAGAGAGATCACAGTTTCTGGTTCAACATAATAAACATCTTAATAAGCTAAAGCGCATTTAATCATTCCACAAATGGACAAACGGACTAATCTGTCTTCTGTCAGCGCAGCATGCTGCAGGTTCTTTTCCGTGTAGTACTGTGGTGTTTAAAACAAAGCTCATTTCACAAAGCCAAAGATTAGTTCATTCCAATCAGATTTGGAAGTGTTAAGAGGTGAATATCTTAAAAAAATGTTAAACAGGTTCAAAGGAATTCTGGTTTTGAAGAGAGTTTCATTAAGTTGAAATCCCATAAATAACTGCACTGCTGTGATGTAGATAAATAATACATTCAAAGTGAGATTCAGTCATAATTTAATACTACATCCTGGCACACTGGACAGTTACAGCAGCCAGGAAGTGTCACCCAGGGAGATCAAGTGAGAGCGTCCACTGAATGCTTCAAAGCATTAGTGTCCAAGCCAGAGCAAACCAACAAATGTCAGCCAGCCAGAAATCTCATAATCACAATCAAGAATAGAAGTGCAGTGAATACGCAGGCCATCTGACACAGCTGACATGTAAATATAGAAGTATGATAACCGTTATTACTGTTGCTGGTGCATGATCATCACATAACCGAGTCACAGTAACACCCACGACAATAAGAAATACTGAATCTGCTCTAACGTACAATTAACTGACATTGTAATAAGTGCACTCCACAAAAATCACAAAAAACACGCGATAAACAGTGACATTAGATGCAGCGAAGCACAGTGCTTTTATTTTGAAAGAACAATCAGTTCTTGTCTCGGTCCTCGCGGTACTTTTGTCAAAAGTAATCTGTTTATTTATATGTTTATTAAATGTCTCTGGAAAGTAGTGTTGTAGTCAAGACTGCCTAAACCGAGGCACCGTCTTGGTAGCCTACAGTCTCTGCAATGTCTTAGTCTCGGTTTACGTGGTCCTGACTACCACACAACTAGAAAGCTATAAGCTCTGGAAATCATCATACGATGGTTAGCATTGTGCAGTGGTTTTAAGATGTAGTTACGAACACAGGCACATATCTACTATATGGAAATGTTGTATAACCAAAGATTGAGTTAAATGTTCAGTGTTAACAGCCAGTAGAGTTAGATTTCAGAAGTATGTTGAGGTAACCTGTTGTATTTTTGTGTGAAACCACAAACCTATATTTTAATACCCAATTATGTGTGGAATTACTGTATTACTGTAACATTGTATCTTGTCAATGTACTCTGTCGCATAAACAACAAATGCAAATGCCAACAAAGACTGAACAATGTGTCCTGTGAGAAATATGCACAAAATGTAACCAACAAAGCTGCAAAACTACAAAATAAAAGAATGATGTGATGCCACGACAAGATCTGTCGACCAGACTGACAAAAGGTTTATGTTTGTTGTGTTTGCTTCCACTGTACATAAAGTACATGTTAGTAACAGTCATTTATTTTTAATGCAGACTCTATGCTGGAATATTTGTTGTTGAGTTAGAATATGTGAGCTTCACACACGACTGTACACGGTGGGGGGAGAGAGAAAGTGGCAATGACACAGCACAATAGTCTAACATACATAAAAGAGCATCAGTCTCTTAATCTAACTCTGTGCAAGAAAGACAGTAAATATGTTTGTTTAAGTTGAGCTCCATATATTCCTGATTAAGAAAGTGTGGCGCTCTGGTGCTTACAGCTTTCTCTACTACAACAACGACACAGGCTTGTTTGTTTGAGGATAACCTGGGAGACCACACAGATCGCTGGAGTGGAAACTGTTCACCAGGGGAATCAAATTTATTGCACCAGTCCCACACACTTCCATTCTTCCTGGCAACATTTGTGGCTGCTGGCTTTTCTCCCTTATTTGGATCGCTGACCACAGGGTCTGAGAGCACAGCGAGCCTGCTGGTCCGCTTCACTTTCCTCTGCTTGTTAGTGTTCAGGGCAGTACAATCCAGGTTCTGTTACTTTCTGGCTTCTCACATTTCAACTCTCCCTTTATGTTGTGTAATATGTAGCACAAAACTGTGAACACATCATTTATTATCATTATGTGGAACATGCAACTTATTTACTACCTCCCACACTATTCAATGCTTGTTTTCATATAGTTGTTGGCCCATCTTAGTGACATGTGCTGCTGTGTGAAACATCACCCACTGCCTTGTGACTCTTCCTGGATGAATGATTGAAGAGGTCTGTGGGGATGTCCATGCTCCCCGTTTCAGCAGCGTCTCATATTACCGTGTCCGGCATCAAACCGCCAGTGGGTGTGTGTGTGTGTGTAACTATGTCTATATGCAGCACAACAATGCAGTGATGACTTCATTCTTTGCAAGATTTTATGGAAATAAAGCATTCATAGGAGGGAGGTATGAGCGGGTTAATGATAGCTGATCTGTCTGTTGCCTGTTTTTAAATAGAAAACATCTGAATGACGCATCCCCTTTGGGTATTAAATCCAAGATTATAATTAGAACTAATGCAATAGCCTAAAGAAAAGCTCAGATCACTGAACATCACAGACGGCATGAGTGTAAGCCGGCGCCTGCTGACAATGAATGACTGGCATGTGGCTGTGTGTTTTAAAGACTGAATTCTAAGTAAGATGACTCATCCTCTGCTCGGGCTCCTCCCAGGAGAATCACATGAATGATGAAAAGGTTGAATGTGCAGCTCAGTGAGTCATCTGCCATCTAGTGGCCAAGAAACCCCTGACACATACTGAGCTTTTGTGCATTTGACAAAGCTTTATACATTTACTTTCATAATGTAGGAAGACATAATAAAGATTTTATTAAATAAACTTCCATTAAACCAAAGACATACAAATTTAAAGGTCTGGAGGATGATATTTCATCATTTTTGTTTACAAAATATGAATAGGTGATTTTGCAGTGAGTGATGGTTATAAAAAAAAAGTTAATTAATTTCTAAATCTTAAACTCGTTTAAGTTTAGCTAAGACCCATCTCTCACACACATGTCACACAGCCTGAGCAAGGCCCACCATGTTGTTGCCGACATCAAACACAGTGTAGAACTGCCGCATGAAGACCTCACCCAGAATCCAAGAGGTGCCAGCTGCAAAGCCTGTTCTGCACTCAGACGCGGACTGAGGAGCAAGAAGAGGCCGTGTGAGTGAAGGCAGCAGATTAGTTTAATCATCAGTCATTTTTAACTGCATGGTCATTTTGAAGGCTGCCGTTTTTGCCGCTTTTGAACCGTTTTGTGTTGCTTAAAGAGGTGTTTCATCAATGAACCATGGAATGTTCACGTGCATATACGTAACATAATACCGTGTATCACTTTAAAAGACAAATATTTATGATATACACCGAAGGAGTGAGAGAGAAGCTGTCGCCGTTTATGTTGAACACAATGTTTGGCAACAGATTCATGTTACTGCAGCTCACAGTGGCCTGTGCAGAGATGCAGCACGTTAATGATTTATACGCAGGATGGTGGAATGAATATATTTCTGCTCACTAATAAGAAAACATTTGTAACACTCACGTCACCATTCTGGTCTGGGAAAGCTCCCAACCAGCCGTTGATGTTATCAACGTCTCTGCTTGGGCCAATGATTAGAGAAGTACCAGAATCCACTATTGCTGCACAACTTCCAGAGCATGCGACTGCGTTCCCATTAATGGTGATACTGCAGCAGGGAGGAAGTGTCAATAAAAAGGCATCTGTTAGGTAAACCATAAGCATCAAGGAGAAGTAGCAAGTTGTCAAGTTATGCCGTGTATGGAGTGGTGTCCAACACACAAAACCTTTGCATTTGGATGTTCCAAAAATTTGTGGTCTGATAGACGGGAATCCAAGTAATGCTTCCAGTGTAATACGATGGGTCTGTTCCTCCCAGAATTAACATACTGCCCTCTACAGAACTAGAGGTATAGAGATAAATAAAACATTTTTATGAGAAAATGAAAAAACATACATATTTATAAACAATAATATAAAGAAAACATCACCTGCTGAGATACAGGGAGAACATATACTGAGGAATTTCCCCCTGATTCCACATGTTGTCAAATATAGGAGTACCTCCTTCAGTGGACATGCCTGGAAAAGCCAGTCCAAGAATCCCGTCCCAGGGGATTGATCCGAGGAAAAGCGCCTCTGTGTTCGTGAGGCCAAACAGCTGGTTCTCCACATAGAGGTCACTAATCTGACGGCAAAATAGAACTGTCTGTTTTTCTGAGCTGAAATAAATGGTGGAGAGAACAGAATGCATGGTTTATTATCTGTGATTTTTGTTCCTCACCGTTACGGAGTCATATCCTGTCGTCCCTGCTGCAAATCCACTGTTGTATGAGATGTAGAAAGGCTTCGCACCGGCCTGAAAAGTGGACGATGCTAGGCTGTTGAACTTGACATGATTTTCTAAAGACAGAGCGGGAGAAAGCAGAACAGAACACAGAACGTACACGTCACTTCATGCTTCACATACAAACAAATTCCTATTATATAGAGTAAAGATGTGAAAATACTCTCACATATATAAATACTACATTACAGTGTGTGTGTGTGTGTGTGTGTGATGAGAAATGAGGTTGATTAGCAGAGGTCCCATCTGACGGTTACACCTGGATGTTGCTCGACATCGTTACTAATCACACTCTTCATGTATGTTAATATTTATATTTCTGTTCTGAGCTCTGCACTATACACTGTTGTGTTGTTTTTTCTCCTCCTTCAATTTGAAAGTCTAAGGACAGAGGATGTCGTTGTGCAGACTGTAAAACCCACTGAGCCAAATTGGCTCTGGTTTGATTTGCTGAATTCTAATGACATGCTCTTAATTTGCATATGCAGGATGCATTTTCGCAATTTGTTTACTCTTGCAAAATATATCTTGCTTTAAATTAGATTATAAGATGAAACAAAGCTTAACTAACTGCATCGTATGTGAAAAGTTAGACCTACTTTATCTTTGACAAGCTGGAAAGGCAAATATTTGGTCTGATCTTTTAGAGAGGCCAGCATGTTACATACACGGGACTGTAACTGTATCAATTATTTGTGATCATGAACAATCATCATTATACTTACCACAAGCAGAGCTGTTGCAACTTACAGAAGGAACCCACAGATCAGAGGAGCCGGTGTCAAAAAGAACTTTAAACAACTGAGGTGGCGTCCCGATGCCAATCACTCCGTAGTAAGCTGTCTGTTCCCGCATGGTTTTTCAATTAGTGTATGACCATCATCATAAATAAAGGAGTAAACTGTGGTTACACTCTACTCACATCTGGGTCAAAGGTCAGGGGTACAACACTCTGCTCGATTCTAGGAAGAAACTTTGCAGCTGGATTGTATGGAAACAACTTCCTGTAATCTTGAAACAGGCCTCTCTCCTCCAGCAGCTGCCTGGCTGACTTCCCTCTCATCAGGGGAACCCTGCACAGACACACTGGATCCATTGGTGACACGTCACCTCTGCAGCACGTTCATTGTTTCCACGCAGTTTAGTAATTCTCACAGACATGTTTTAAGGATGTGTGGGACTTTATAGCTGATCCCAAAAAGCAGTTTCAACTTATGAGTGTTTTTAAAAAGTGGAAATTAAAGAACAACCTCTGGGATTAGTTCGATTAATCCTGTTCTTTTAGAAGATAGAAGTTCACATACCTGTGTTCATCAGTTAACATCCTGATGCTTATCTTTTCCTAAATCCTGTTGTCTTACAGTATCATAACAAGCCACGCTGTCTATTAATAAACCATAAAATATAACAATTCTCACCATTCTCCACTATTTCAAAAGCTTTCATCTAGTTTTAATACAAATCTGCCCTTTGATGTCATGTAAGTTTTTGATTCCCGAAAAACCCTGAACACATCAGGATTTTATTATTTTAGAGCTAAATTGTTTTAAACTAACTGTAATAATAAAAAAAATCAGAGAATATCACTATCAACAGCACTACTACTCGAGTCATCTTGGTAAGAGTTAAAAAAAACCCAATAGACAGATCTGTCCTTTGTAAGTTTAATTTTGTTGCAAAGAAAAGCTCACAGACATACAGAGCGCCAGAGCTGTCTGCAGAGTGGAAAAGGGTAAGATAGTGAGTGTGTAACAAATATATACGGTAAGTGAGAAGTTGTGACCCTGAAAGAGTGCAGGAAAAAAAAGAGTGCCGAAACATGAACCTGCTATCTCAAACACGGAAAGGAGACTGAAAAACGATAGAAGACGATGAATCGAGTGAAAGCAAAGCATAGATACTTATCTAAGCTGATAGAAACAGTCCTCACAGTACATCGAGATTTCTACAACACAATATCAAGCCTGTGTTGTCACCGTGTGACACATATGCACAAGCGACAAAGAAAACACGGTTTGTATATATATATATATAAATAGAAATGTTTTTTTTATTATCTCACCTGAGCAGCCCCTGTGAGACAGCCAGGAAGGACAGCAACAGAAATGTAGACGTCATTATTATAAGTGACCCTCACACAAGAACAGATAAGGGGTTTTTATATGGAAGTCAAAACTAGTCTCTGCTCCACCTTCTTACAGCTGAACTGATAAGACACCATTTAACAGTGCTCTGAATGAATGGAATCAGATAAATAAAAGGAACCAGGGCCCTTTAATCTGATATTATTCTGTCTGTTTACTCACTTCTTTATGTAGACAAGGTCAGAATGCCACCCACTTTAAATAAAATCCACAGTAATATATCAATAGTTGGATGAATTTCAATTGCGAAATAATGCGTTTCACCGTTTTTATTTAGCTTGTTGATAACTGATCAAATTAAATCAATAACAATAAAGGAGGATGAAAATATCTTATTTAAAAGCTTACACGACATTTCACACTAATAACTGATACATTGGTGTAAACAGGGAGATTTATTTAATATAAAATGCCTGTAACGTGTTTGGGTGTGTTTAATGGCCGTGTCTAAAAACAAACCTTCATTAGTTCATGAAACATTTGATTTCTTTTTCTGATGTTAGCTCATTAAGACGAATTCATTTGTGAACTTATGTAGATTCAGGAGACATTCTTTGCTTTAGCTTCAACCACGGTGCAGATATGAGAGAGCATGCATGTTCTCCATCTTACACTGTGAGGGGTGGAAAGTGCTTCTATTATTCGATATGGTTACAAAAGCACCTTATCCTATAGTTACAGTAAAGTGGTGGTGAACACCCAGTGACGCTGAGCCTTTTCTCGTCCGTGTTTACAGTGAGTTTCTGTGTGTACTAACAGCTGAAAGCAAACAGAAAAGAATGCAGTTTAACGTTTCATTTTAGGTTTTCGCACACAGCTTTTTTTAAAGCCTTCAGATAAAGAACAAATAATTACAGACATGTTATTGACATAAGTGTTTAATGCCTCTTAATTGCTTTCTCAGCTGTCAACTATAGAGATTAGATAAGTTTAAGAATACATATTTTATCAATGCACGTCTGCTCATGTCCTGTTGAAGTTTAATATCACTCCAACCACCTCTGCCCCCTGGTGGACAGAGTCTACAAACATTTTTACTAAACATGGGTTGTGTTAAAAAAGAAAAGAAAAAAAGACAGTGTCAGCGAGTATTTCCAAAACATTTATTTCAGCAAAATGTAATGTACAGCATCAACGAATATCATCATGTATCCATAATTCAAAGGTAAAATGTACTCACCAGGACACAGTTTCCCCTTTGTGATGAAGTTCTTGACTTGTGCAACATCTTTTCAACCTGCACTACAGCGTTAAAACAAGCTCACCGAGTCACTCGTCGGGAAATGTGAGTCTTTTCAAAAAAGGTCAGAGTAGAGTGGTCTCTTTTTTGCCTCCTAAACGAAAGGATGACCTGAAAAACTCAGCATTTTGATTAGGACCATTAGACGATGTTTAACAGTTCTAACAGCATCGTATAATCAGAAGTACATGAACATCTTTCAGGACAGGTTTACCACATTGTCCCTGCTCGGTCCCTTTGAATTGGATAATAAATCTACATCCATCTAGAAGAACTGGACTTTCTGAGACGTCACACAGCATCGAGAGAGTCTTTAAACATTCATGCAGTGAACTCCATGGTGCCTCATCACATGGATAAACAGTAAATACATGTACTGTTGCGTAAGTGCTGTAACCACATCCTCTGCATCATAAGCAGAGCAAACTAAGAAAGCAATTGAATGTGTTGCATTAAGTCAGGGGCTGAGCTACTGGCAGGGAAGCTGAAGCACTAAGAGCTGCGAGAAGGCTTTTAAATGTTGTTTTAAAGTCCGCATCTTAAACACTGATGACCGAAGCTGTTCTCTCCTCCTGATGAGCGCAGGTTAGGCCACATCAACACATAACCTCAAATATCTCAGACCCTCACTTTTTAGAAAGCTACACACACGTAGTCACTTTATTAGGTACAGTCGAAAGTGTAATTCGATACAGCAACCGCCACGAATTCTTCCTTTCAAGGTTATACCCTCTCAGCTTTATGTTTTTTACTGAGTGGTGGAGCTCAGAACATCAACAGGTGTTTCAAATGTTATGGTCACCACACATGTTTAAATTCAAATACCTCCAGAGCAGTATATTAAGTACAATACTCCCACTAACTATGATCTCAGTAATAATCATTACAACAGGAGATGGAGAAATTATAACCTTGAAAAAGTAGAATTCATAGAAGCTGCTGTGTTGGAATGTGTTGATTTTCTTTTTATCAGGTGTACCCAATAAAGTGACGACAGAGTGCAGGTAGGACAACGATTGAGATGTGTTGTCTGATGGTTCCAGATGTCCGTTTTTAAAGCTTTGATGTAAATTTTCATTGATAACATATTTATGCTGTTTTCATAATTCGGCATGTTTAATTAATTAATTTTCATATTGATCGTTACCTGTGTCGGAGCACAGAGAAGATTAAGGATCTTCTGGGGACGATAACGTGTCTGTTTTGCATTAAAACACACTCATAATTATATCTGAAACAAAGTCAACCATGTACTCAGTACTGCAGTTATGACAACTTGAAGGTACTTTTACCTCACATGATTAATTCATGGGGATTTTAAGAGACACAATCCATGACAGAATACGAGGACCATATACACAGAGACCAACCTTGTCCTTACACTGTAGTCATAATAAAAACTGCTCTATGGTGCCCAGTTACATACGGATCTATGCGGGTCAAATACTTTTTCACACCAGTCCAGGCATTTTTAAACGACTCTTTTCCCTTAATAAATGAAATGTATGAATTTAAAACATTTTTTTTCTGTTTACTGGGATTGTCCTTGTGTAATAATAAAACCTGTTTGATGATCTTAACCCTTGAATTGTGATAACTATGCAAATAAAACAGGAAGGGGCAAATACTTTTTCACAGCACATGCTAAATATTTAGTTTTTTTAACCTTCTTACCAGTCCTGAATGTTTTTCTCTTCCAACATTTGAATACATACCTATATCAATACTTTACCTGTGGCGGAGAAGCAGGTGCAGCTGGGATGAGGTTCAAACCTATTACATCTCACAGCTACAGAAGACCTTGAATCCCAGCCGTGGCTCTGTAGGACACCTGGAGCTGCAGCAGAGCTACTCGGATCCATTTTGCTTGAAGACGACGCAGTGGCGAGGAGGCGCAGTTGTGTCTCATCCTGCAGCAGACTCTGACTCAGCGACTGCAGGACCCTCTTCACTTTGCATTCATATGCAGTTTGGCACAAGTATGTAAATGTATCAACTAAAGATTAGGAGCTGTCAATCTTTTCTTTTCCCATTCACAGGAAATGAAGCAGATGCCGTCTCGCCGTCTCAACCTCTTGTCCCACACGGGGTGAGACACCTGGCACAGAGCGTTTCTTCAAAACTCCAATGCAAGAACATTAAACAACTATACCAATGACCACTGCTCCTTCTCATGCTGGTGCTCGTGCCGAGCCAATACTCTGTGTGCTCCTCGAGCCGGGTGAGAATGTCGACTTCAAACGGCGCTCTGCTTCCATTGAGATGCAGCCTAGTGGAGATGACCTCGGTGGTTATTTGCAGAACTTGGCGAGTGACAAAGCAGAAGAGCACTCTGCTGGGTCTCAGTCACAGCTCCGGACACACAGGCCAGAGGCGACACAGCGGTGACTCTAGTTTTGCCTTTGCAAAACACACTTAAAAAAGTATTTTAGTAAGGCCAAATTTCAATTTGAAAGGTCACGTGAAAAGCTCTTCACGAAGCGGTCACTGAACGACACGAAAACAGAACTGAGAAGCTGTCTTCACTCGATTCTTACACATCCTCTCCTTTCTGCTGGGTAGGCTCCCGCTGTCAAAGTGATAAAGCCTTTAGAGTTTGATAGACAATTCCAAGAACAGAAAAGGTCACAAAAGCTGTCTTCCAAGGCACTTGTGTTTCCCACGAAAGAGTAAATTTATTGAGACAAAAACTATCAAGTGCATGCTGCACTTTGTGTTTTTTTTTCCTGACAGTTAGGTATACGTCTTAGGACCACGAGCAATGATGTTCTCCATTCCAGTTCTCCTGAGTATACAGCACAAAACATATCTTTTCCCATTTGCAACACAGTACTCAAATCAAAATATGAAAATCAACCATTCAACAGTCCTTTCAGAGGAGGGCGTCGAAGGCAGCAGCAGAACGGCCTCCGGTTCTGTGAATCACTCAGAGGCGTCTATCACACAAGTCACTGGTATTGTCCTGGTCTGGATTTAAGAGATCTCAGTTGTATACATAGCTCTTCATTTTGTAGGGTTACATCGTCTTTTTTTTTGATACAGCACATACTTGGGTAGATTTTGTACTTAACAAACAAAACTGAAAGTTTTAACAAACCAATGAGTATTTAACCAAATGTGATGCTACACAGTATAAAAAGAAGGACACACGTAGAATCAACCCTGCATAATTTAATCTTATTCAAATTAGGGGACCTATTATTTGCTTAGCAAGGCTTGTGCCGTTCAGTTGTTGAAACCAGCGTTAATTCAACTCCATGGTAAAAAATATTACAAATTATTATAGAATATTTGTAGATTTATCAGCTGTTTAAACATATTACTTACACAGCAATGTGAAGACACCAGCTGTTAAACACAGTAAACCCAATTTAAGAAGTTAAATTGACAACGAAAATAGATAAATCAGATTTAAAACTTAACAAGTGTAGCGCACTAAACCCATGGAGCGAGGCATAAACACCAAGCTGAAGGAACGAAAACAACAAGCTTTACAGCATCTTCTTGAGAAGATAAGTGCACTTTCTAATGCAGTTGTAGTGAACTGCATTAGAAAGTACAGGCGCCTGCTGCTTGTGTCCAGTCCCTACATGCTGCATAGTGAAAACTGTAAAAAGCAAGTGCATTCATTTCACCTCGCAAAGTCACATAACCTCCAGAAGTGGCTCAGAAAGAAGCACTGACATTACTAGAACTCATTATTATACCACAAGCCCTGATCATGTTGTTCATCAATGTTTTAAAACCACAGAGCACTTTGTTGGTACAATTAATTAGCCACACATTTCTGAAGCTTTAAAAAGGATTTAAAAAACCTGACAGAAATAGAAAAGCTCTCATAGCAAAACTTTGAATTAGCAGGTAATCAGAAGATAAGATATTTACTTGGTGAGCAGAAAGTAATACAAACGCACATCTGGAATATGCCCATTAATGAGCAACGCAGAGCAAATAGATTTGTTGTCTTAATCAAGAGAAAGAAAAATTATGTACATTAGTTTGATTCCATCCTTTGTAGCCCAGCTATAGAAACGTAGTTACAGTACTACAAACACGTTGAGACTGATTGACTTAATCTATGCCAGAAACATTACATGAAGGCTAAAAACTCTGTTTTTTTGGATTTCAAATTGATTCTTATAGTCAGACAATGAATGAAATGATATCAAATAAAACGCGTTTCTTTTCAAATCATATAAGGCAACATAGAGTATTGATTCACAGAGCTTTAGTTTAGAGGAATGTCATGTAATGTACATTAATCTGACAACAAAACAGCAGAAAGCAGCATGTATTCAACTCTTTCTCTTATAACGATGGGAAACAGGCTACCATGCGGGTTAAGGAACTTAAAATCTAAATTCTGTATGTTACCATTACTTCTCTCTGATTTTACAACTCACAGCTTAACGGTTCATGAGTGTGACAAGAGACATTTATAATTAGCACTTTTTTTCATGATGCTCCTCTGATAATGACCATCACCATGTAGTCATCCTCTGATTTGGCAAAAGCTTTGGCAGAGGCATCCAAGAACTGCTGTGAGAAATCACATGGGGGGAAGGCGTGAAGGACTCCTCCGTTGTCCTTGTCACGGCTGCCCCCCACGGGGAGGCTGATAATGCCAGCCGCCTCCTTCTGCTTCAAGTAGGACACCAGATTCTTCAGTGGTCTTTCGGCGGAGCTGCTGGTATCCTGGACAACGGCATCCTCCGATTTTCTGGGCATGGCCAGGAGGATGGAGTATCCGCTGGAGCCGGCAGCCTTGATGCGACGAGAGACTTCGTCCAGTTTAGGCTGATCCAGACGAAGGCGCTTGATGATCTTCAGCTGGGAAACCTGCCCTGCTCTGGGGCCGTCCATCAGAAGACTGGTAGCCACCCCTACATTCCCCTCCAGCAGGTGCAGTGACAAGGGAAAGCTACTATTCTTCAGCAGGAGGTCCCCCTGCCAGACCTGACTCAGCCTCTGACCTCCAGCTTTAGACTGCTGGTTAGACTTGGAGGAACCAGGGTGTTCTGAAGGATCCACCTTGGTTGCTGGGCTCTTAGATAAGTCACTGGTCTTTCGTTTACGATCTTTATCCAAACACGACACGGGCTTAGTGGGGCTAAGTGTTTTTCTTCTCTTGTCCCCAGTGTCGTGATTGTTCTGTCTCTCTCTGACAGGGGAAGGTCTCCCAGAGCGAGGCAGGCGCTCAGGGTCACTGTAGCGTTCCCCATCTCGACTGCTACCTCCAGGGCTGTGCTCCAATGAGCTGCCATGCCGCCGCAGAGCATAGTCATTGCTGTCGGGTGAACGATCCAGCCGCCAGACATCATCTAACAGTCTCCTTTTGCGGCTTAGATCTTTGCTTTGCAAGTCCTGCTCGCGTTCTATGGACCAGGTGTCACATGAATGCCTCTCGAGACGATCTATGGGCTCAAAGGCAGCTCCTCGCATCCTGTCGTGGCCACCAAGACCAGACCACTCGGCCCCAGAGTAGACATCCCTGTCTCTGAAGCGAGCAGGAAGTGGAGGGGACCGCTCTCTAACTCTCACTGGGTCAGTAAGACGATGTGAAAAGGGCTCAGGGACTATGTCATAGTGCGGCAGGGGGAGAGGGAGCTGCATGAACTGCTGCTGCTGCTGCTGCTGCTGGTAGCGATGCTCTGTGTCTGCAAAGTCCACTCTGAGTCTCCTGTCAGGGCCACCGAGAGGGAAGCCTCTCATGTGACTACACGCAGCCTGAGACGCATCCAGGCTTTCATACTGGATGTAAGCCCACGCCTCACCTTTCCTGTAGTCTATAGTCCTGATGGTGCCAAAGCGGTCAAACTCCTTAGCCAGGGCAGGCAGTGGAACCCAGGGTCCAAGGCCACCCACCCACAGCCTAGTAGTGGGTGTAGGTTTACCGTAGCCTATTTTGATGGGGTTGTGACCCACCACCTTACCCGACATGGCCGCTTTTGCACGATGAGCCATGTCAAGATTCTCAAATTTGATGAATCCATAGGTGCTGCTCTGGCCTCTCACCGCCCGCTTTATGTCCACCTCTGTTATGACCCCGTACCTGTCAAACGCCCTCCTCAGGTCACTCTCTGTGACATTGACGTCGAGATTGCCCAGAAACAAAGTCCTATTAGCCCTCTGCTCATCTTCAGGGCTCATCAGCTCCTCGTCACGGAAAATAGTAGCTTCAGGGATGAACGTCTGTCTGTTTCTTCCCTCATACACAGAAAAGTCTCTGTCTCTTTCCAGGTCTCTGATGTTGGGTGGGGGAGGAGGGGGAAGCCGGCCCAGAGCCAGCTGCTGTAACCGGTAGTCTCTGAACCCCAACCCAGTGGGAGACAGAGGTCTGTGGGAGTGGTTCCTGTGTCCTGGGGGGAAGCCGTCTTTGGACACAGGAGAGCGGCTCCTGTGTCTGTTCGTGTACACGGTCTCTATTTTCAGAGGCCGGTCGTACAGCACCAGTTTGCCGCGCGCGTGTTTGGCCGCGCGCGCGTCATCGGGCCTCCTAAAGTTCACAAACGCGACCCGCTCGTCGTTCTCCCGACTGATTTTAACACTCACGTCGCCGAACCTCTTGAACTCGTGAAACAGGCCGTCCTCTATCGCCTCGTCGTTGAGCTGGGAGCCCAGCTCACTTATCTTCAGTGTCTTATACTCGCTCTCGGGGTTGGACGGAGGCCGGGAGTCGCCGCGTGAACCCGACCGGGACGTTTCCGCGGAGTTGTCAGCGCCACCGTGCGGCTTGTCCCCGGATAACACTCCGTAGTCGTATCCGCTCCCGCTCCGACTGGAAGAATGTCCGTCCGATTCCCGCATGTCTCTTTTCTCACCGTGTAGGCTTCTCCTCGACGACGCGTTGCTCAGAGCGGAGCCGGTGCTGCCGACCGCCGACAGGGCTCCGCTCTTCTTGCTGCTCAGCTGGCTTTCTCCTCGCTCTCTGATATCATCTGGCGCCCGGGAGCGTTTTTTCACTGGCGATCGCTCTTTCCCCTTCATTCCTAACAGCGGGCGTGTGCTGTGCAGACACACTAATCTGCTCATATAAGCTCTCAGCCACTGAAATCGAGCGAAACTACCTGAACTTCTCGGCGGATCACTGTACTCTCAAGCAAACGCTGTAACCGCCATGTTGGCCTACTTGTACCACTGTACGGGAAGTCCCGCCTCCTGACGTATATAAGAAGCTGAATGGTTGTCCGCCTTGTCAATCACGCCAAAGGCCTTCGCTTAGCCTATGACGAACAAGGGTGCGGCTCTGTTGTGGGGTCAAGGACCAGAGCAACATGCAGAAATTGATTTCAAAATGACAGAAAGGTGGTGATTATGACAGACAGCAGCAGGAAGCGCAGAGAACACGGAAGCTTTTCTTCATTTTGAATGAAACATTATTTATACAAATTCAATTGATTTAGTACAATACAGCTGAAATAACAAACTTGTCATGTGTCTAGTGTTTAGTCTACACCTTGTCTGCAGGACAGACACTGATCATTCATTTAGGAATATATAGGTGGTGATAGTGGAGGAGGGGTGTAGCTACAGTTTGCAAATGTGCAGAGTAGTGATGCACGTAAAACTGATGACAGGACCTAGACAGTGGCCATTTGTGTGCATATAAGTATACAGCCAGTATGCGGCCTGGTAGCTCAATGGGTTAAGCGTCAGACTGGGATGTAGGAGGTCGCAGGTTCGAACCCCGTCTGACTCCTAATCTATCCCCTACCAGGTGTGTCCCTGAGCCAGACACCCAGCGCTAGCTCCCTGTAAGCCGCTTTGGATAAAAGCGTCTGCCAAGCAAAGTAAAGTAAAGTAAAGCCAGTCCTACGTCTGTCATCGATAGAGTTTCAGGAATTGGCTGTTCCATTTTCACTTATACTACTGGACATATTGGCAATTGTGTTGGGATATAGTGAACTATTTGTAAGTAGAAGTTTAACTAGTTTTGCATGTATTATGTTTTCCATTAACCTGCCATTATATTTGGCATCCGCTCTTATAAGTGAGAGAAAGATTATTCAGCAGCTGACAGACAGGGAGTCTGACCTTACGAATTGTTACAATAACATTGTTAACGAGTCAGTCTGACATCGGTAGACTCAAAGAAAGAGAGAACGGTTCATGAAACCAGTTTACATCTATGTTTCGCCATACTCCTAATTCAGATACTTAACAGTCTTTGATGGTTTTAGAAATGTGTGCCTCTTCTTACCACACGGGGGCAGCGAGGTTCCAGGAATAGGGAATCAGGTGGTGTACTCAAAGAAGAAGCTAAATAAATGACACCAGCATCTAACAGAAACATGAGCTGTGATCATATTCAGTTTTCTCTGCCTACACCTATCAACACATGTATGTAGAGATCTATGTTGTGCTATTTTTATGTTTAATCTGTATCTTTGTTTTGTGTAACCTGTGACTTTGAGCCTATTATTTGTTGTACCAACAATACATACTTAAAATAAACACAGTTTGCTGCAGGGTGATTTTAAAAGGATTATGTTGTCCAAAAAATGGGAACAGGAGCTTTGCCCTCAACCCTGTGAGCTGGACTAGCCCCTCTTTGAGAGACCATCTGGTGAAGTTCTATGGACTGTCACATGTCCCTGTGCAGGCCAACCACGGCAATCTGCCGCCCAGTGGAAAAATGGCTTTAAGGATGAGGAAGGAATCTTTCCCTGCATCACATGTTTAGATGAGTTGTTAATGTTTCTTAAAGGTGCTATCAAAACAACTAATTATCTGGAATCAACAGAAGTCTGCTTATACATTATTTTTGTTTTACATATTTATTCTGGTAGATGAGGAACTGCATATACAGTAACAGTGTCAACAACCTTTAAATAAAAAAGGAAAATGTTTTTTAAGGGCTGCTAAGTCAGTTAATATGAAATCATGACGCAACTGATCGTCTCATCAACAGAGTGGCATGCACATTTTTTTGTGAATGAGCTGTCCAAGGGGAAATCTGCATGGGATTAGTGAGGAAAACAGCTTTTAATGGGTTTCTATTTTGTGTGTGTCGCATTAAGGTGAGCAGCGTGACCTGACCCACTGCACCCTGACTTTCATGTGAGACAGATGCTAGGTAACAGATGATGTGTTTTTCTGTCATCAACCAACCAAAAGACAGCCAGACCTTCACCTGTTTAGCTTGAACCAGCATGCATTGGATTTCCCATCATGAAAATGGATCCTAAAACTCAAACCCAGCCATGTCTCATCACTTAAATCACATTTTCCTGCCATTTATATAAACTAATCTATCAGATGTGTCATGTTATCTCTGATGGATTGATGGTGATTAAATGACAAATTTGTCACACAAACATTTTTTTATTAAAACCTGTGTTAAGCCACACAGTTTATTTATGTGTTGATCTCTGGCAGAGCAGTGCGTGACCCATTTTTCCACTGCCTGAACACCTGCACAGAACTAGCACATCTGGGATAGCAGAAGTTGCTTCAGTACTGTGAGAATACATCCCCAGATAAAGTAGAAAATGGTAATGCCAAAAAAAAATAGCCTCTTTTAGATGAGAAGTCTTTACTCCAAATAAGGTGTTCATCGTGTTTTATTTTACACAGAATTGCAGATGTTTGATAATTATAACTAGTACTTTGATCTTGATCTGTACTTTTATCACAGAGAAACACTGAAAACTATAAATATCAATCAGGTTTACTCATCTATTCAAATCGGTCAGGCGTGTTCACATTCACTTGCTTTCAAAAGTTATTATAGTGTAGATGAACTCGTCTTTCTTCCAGTGCCTGTACTAAGAATAATGGACCAGATATGTGAAACCACAGAGCCCAGTGCAGGCAGAAGCTTTTTTTAGGAGCTGAGAGTGACCCAGACAGCAGCAAGCAGGAGGGCGGGGTGAGAAAGAGATGGGGAGGGTGGAATATAAATGAGACTGGAGTGAAGGAAAAGTACTGGGCGGATGTGGTGGTGCAGATGCAGAATGCATGAGCGCACGTGAGTGGAAGTGGGGAAGCACAAAAGAAAGCGGGGGCTGCAAACGAGCAGGGAGACAATGTGAAGTTAGAGGCAACTGAAGGTGAACAGCAAAGAGGAGCAGAAATGGGCTGTGCAGGGTTTGCTGACGTCAGACACCAAGGACCACGAGATGCTACTAAATCAAAGTTGAAATGATCTCAGGGAGAGATTTTCTATGATGTCAGAAAGGAAACCGAGCAAAGGCATGGTGACACGTAGAAATGAAAATAATCTACTATCTTCTACTCCCACATATCCGGTGTTACATCTAAGAAACAAGAACAAATCTCTCGAGCATTACCTAATCACAGCGTCGGCATATTATCAGGGTGGGAAAGAGGGTGGAGAGCAGGTTTGAAAAAAACTCAAATTGCTGTATCATTAAGAAGAAACGTGGTGAATCTAATCAGAACGAAAGCTGCAGCTCCTGAACCTCAGTCGGGACAGATGTCTGGTCATGCAGCAGCACTGCTGTGCCAACAGTCCCACCAGCCTGCGAGGCTGCCGAGGCAGGCTCAGGCAAAACTCTAAAAGTTATGTGTGTATATTACTGAGTGGCACACTGCTGTCCAATTAGCAGAAGCCCTGCAGCAGCTGGTCAAGGGCACTTCTGAACTAGCTGTCTGTGTAGTAGTTTCTTTACACGGACATGCGTGTAAAGCAAAACATCAATAAAGATTGTGCTGCACAGTTTTCAGGCTTCTTCACACTCATTGTTTAATTTAACTAATAAAGTGACTTGAACAAAAGATAAATAATGTCACAAAGACATGGGTCACAGATATAAAAGGTCATAGTGAGGTTTTAAATGCATTTTGTTGTTGGCCAATGAAGCAGTTTATCAAAGGAGGAGTGCAGACAGGGGAGAACAAAGATGAGACAGAGTCCGTCATATGATCCGGAGGTTGCTGTAGCAACTGCTCCCAATAGTCAGCTCGAAGAAGAGGCATCAAAAGCGTCACAGCACGAGGACCAGTAGAAACAGGAAAAATAGACCAGACCCTGAATTAATCTGGTGTCTTTTTATTCAACCATCATCTACATCCTACTGCAAAGAAACACAAGACATCACACGAGGCACTGAGTGTGGTTCATGTACTGTAGAGATAAGATTTGTGGTGTGATCTACGACAAACTGTGTTTAATGATGATGCAAATGAGAAGAAATGTCAAGAAGCAAGAGAGGAATCTGATTGAGACAGCTGAGGATGCAGACGTGTGGGAGGCACAAAATAAAGCCGTCAGGTCAAGATGAAAAATGGCCTGCTGATAATATCGCCCTCCTATGTTTTGGTGGTCATAAAGAATACTCTTGTGGATGGTGCGTGATTTATGGTCCCCTGCTGCAGTGGTGTCTCAATAGAAGAATGACCACCACAGTGTGTGTCCAAAGATTAACCATGTTCCCTAAGCTGTTAGTGAGAGATTAGAGTTCAGTCCATGTCATCACATGTAAAATAATTAAGCATATTCAATTTATTAATTAATGTTTTTGTATAAAAATGGATCCTACGGATTTTACCATCAGCATTAATTTATGAAAACGTAATAATAATAATTAATTTAATTCAAGGTTCTAATGTTCTTTTTTCTTTTTATTTATTGTTTTATTGCAGAAATGCGTTGGTGTGCAGTAAAACTAGTGTTCGACTGCATTTATTTTGATCATTATTCATCTATTTATTCTGATTTTCTGACTGTTACAATACTTACTACTACGCTCACTGCTCAGTGTCATTTACCTCACCATCTTAGATGATCAGTGTTCTTTGTTCTGTGTAAAAACATGTTGAAGTTGTTGAGGTCTGATGGATGCAGTGTTTCTGTTCCAGTTTATCAGTTCAGCAGTGCTTTGATCCACAAATCCAACTTGAGACTCATCCCGCCCAGCCCTACATGACATTTAAATAAATAACAGTGATTTAAAAACCAGTCCACACAATGATGGGCTTGGAAAATGACCTATAGAACCAGAATTAGCTTCAGCTCACCAGTTTATCCTCCGGTACTAATACTAGGACTATGTTTGGGACGGTAAACTGTTTTCACTGCACTGAAACTGTGTACTGTATTAAATACAAAAACTGAACCTATCCTTTAATTTGAATAATCCACTGCATTAAGCAAACCCCTGCTTTGAACGAGCCTCTGCACTGTTTGGATATGAAGATGAGAGATCACGTCCGGCTCAATGGTGTAAATATTTGATCAATTAAAACACGAATGACGAAAGCAGCGTCAGACAATCACTTCCTCAGGCAGGAGTGGATAACCTTGACAAATCCGCGCACACTTCTCCTCCACTATCCCTCCTTCACGCGCAGAGATGGTGTGACAGACAGCAAAGGTGTCAGACAGCGCGCGTGCGGCAGGTGATCGTTGGTCATTGCTGGCGATGAGCGGCACTTCGTGCGTCACGGTGCGCGCCGGACTCTCCACCCCGCGTGTCAGCGGCAGGCAGCGCAGCATGTGACGCTCCGTCCTCCAGCTCCAGTGTCCTGTGAGCGTACCACACCGACACACGGGCTGCGCAGCGGATGATCCATGACTCTTCACAGGCGGTTTCCGACAGCAGAGCAAACCTTGGATATTGTTGAACGTCGCTTAAAAGTCACGGTGAGAAATCAGTTATTTTCATCGCCCCCCCCCTGCTGTGCTTCTTTCTGTGTGGCGTCAGCTGGATGTAAAAAGCTGTGAACTCTTTGTTTCTGCAGAAGTTCACAGGTAGCTTCAAAGAGTTTGAATCGCTCCGATTCGCATCTTTAACACACACACACACACACACACACACACACATCAACGCGTGTTAAACTGCCTGCGATCATGTGAACTTGACATAATTTCCCTCCTTCAGTTTACACATAGGTCAGTAAATAACCGTGTTTGACCTTGGTTGTGTAGAAGCCACAGTCAAACCACAGGCATCAGCTTCAGCACCAGAGGTGTCGCCTGGTGTTCACAGTGAGTGATCTGTGTTGTGGTGTTGACCACTGAGAGCACTCAGGAGCTTCTCACCACCTGCATGTGTTATGTTCAGCTGTGTTTGGATTTAAAAAGGTCTTAAGGTCATTGGTTAATGAGCAAGTGCAGCCTGACATGTGATGTCTACTGTATTCAGATGATGGAGTAAAACCTTTTAAACGGATTTTTATGATTTTGTGGCCACAAAAGTCAGTGATGTATAAGTATTCAGTTTGTTGCTAAGGTCATAGTGTGTGTAACTTTTTTTGAAGAGAATTATATGTAAAAATATTTGCATTACATTAATATAATAAAGAATTTGGTGTTACCTCTTGTTCAGAGTGATCACGATAGATTCCAAATGTATATTAATGCGAGGCACATGTTTACATGTAAATTCTCTGTAGTGAAAGTCACGATCAGCCTGTGATAAAGATAATATAACGACTCCAGGGCTTTTTCTGCTGTGGTATAAACTGCTCCCCACAGTCGGACTTGGCACCGGCTGGGGTCAGCTGAACTGTGTGTTGATTTTTTTTTTTTTTTAGGAGGATTATTGGTTGGGTGAGTTGATGTGTTTTCATTTCTCAGCGTCGGCTGGATGATGCAGCCACTGAATGATATTACATGCCTTGTATACTGTAGTGTGGGATTGAATGACAAGACAGGAAAACAGCACTGTGGGCGTGACAGTTAATGCAGACAGGATTATAAAGACTTGTGAATGACCACTCGTGGATTATTGCATTACAGGCTCATCTTGACATGCACAGAGGAGGAAATCTGTTGTGGGATGCAAAACAAATAAGCAAGAAAAGCAAATGCACACACGGAGCACAAACTAAAGTCCTTTGTGACCCTTTTGTTTGCGTTTGTGTAGAGTTCACAGTTGCTGAACGTTTGCTGATAGTAACAGCGGTCTTCAGCAGCATGTATTGTGACGATGAAGGCTCATGTGCATCAGCCCTATTTGCATCACACTAAACCTTCGTTTCCATCCACTTTTACCTCCAACTATTGATCATCAGTCATTTTTTGTGAGAAAGTCTTTTCTGTTTTTTGCTGTTTTGTATTTCATCGTTGGTAGATTTTTATAAAGGAAAGAAATTCAATAAGTAATGAACCCACAAAGGGGCTTGTGATGTGGATGAGGAAAACATATGACATGCACTTCATCCAAAGCACCGTGCTCATGTCCTCCATTACGTTTTGGGTTGAACCAACCACTCCCCGAGAGAGGGGTGAGGATGGATGTTGCTGCGTGGCTTCCGAGGATTAGGGGATTTACATGAAAAAAGCTTCACCAAAGTTAAGCTTTGCAAAACAGGGAAATTAAATAGAACAATTTGCAGGATTGGGAATTTTTTTAACTGAAATATTTTGGAACAGATAAAAGACGATGATAGTTTTATTATCAGGATGTAAAAATGTTTTATTATAAGAAGAAGTTAAGGTTGTGACCAATGGTCTCTTTTCTCTATGTTGACATCCTTCCTGGCTCTGCAGGGACATAACCATGTGTCCTATTACGAGCCTAACCAAGCACTAAATGGAGGAATAATTGTGTCAGCGATTGTGTGAAGTGTTACTTACAGCTTCTGGCCATCAAATGAGCTTCATCATGGCAACTTTATTTAACCTGCAGTAGAATGTGATTTATGTCCAATAACAGTGTCATGTTTAGGACGACCTTGAATTACATTTTCTTCTTGACCTTTCTGTTTTTCCAGTGCAGAACTGAGGCCAAGAGCTGAAATCCAGCTGTCACTACTCAGCATCCCCCTCAGAGCTACATCCATCCACCCTCCTTATCCGTCCTCTGGTTGTGCCTCTTCGTTGTGTTCCTCCCAGTCTCTTTTGCTCTCTCTTTTGCTCACCCCCACACCCCTTCCTGACCCTCAGCCTCCCTCATGCCTAAGAACAGCAAGGTGACTCAGAGCGAGCAGAGCCATGACCATGTCACAGAGTCAGTGGCTGACTTGCTCGCACACGAAGAGCCGCTCGACTACAAGACCAGCTCCCTGAACGTCGGTGGGGCTGCTGGAAAGAAAGTCCCACAGTTAGAGGTGCCTGAAAACGATGGACGCCCTGCTTGGAACAGCAAACTACAGTACATCCTGGCCCAAGTAGGCTTTTCTGTGGGCCTGGGCAACGTGTGGCGCTTCCCTTACCTGTGCCAAAAGAATGGAGGAGGTGAGTGGGAGACGAAGCTCGCATGCTGAGCTGCAGTAAGATACCAGTGTAGAGTTGTACTTATAAGTCATCAAGACTGGTCACATCCCGCCAGCACTCAGTGCAGAACTGTCGAGAGTGCAGCTGTAATGTGCAGAAAGCAGGAAAAGTCTAAATATAGCTGCACTATTGATTACTACCGCTGGACCAGGCTCCACTGATACTCGGGTAAACAGAGGAGATATTGGTAAGCGAGCAATGTAGCTGTATAGTGATGAGGTCTTTTATCATTCCAGATACATGTACAAACTGTGATGTTCACAGTGTAAACTTGGGCTCGTTGTAGCTGACAAACACCCAGTCATCGTGCGCTGACAGATGTGATGCTGCTTCCACTGGTCTAAGCACTTTTAGGTTCACTGCCCATGTCTGATGCACACCACATATGCAGGATTTATTGCCTATAGGCAGGATTTACTGTCAGTAGGCTGCGTGTGTCCGGACGACGGTTATTTATCACTGTGTAATTTGCTGTCGGGCAGCCAATTAGAGACACATTAAAGGTCTGTGTTGAGAGTTACTGCTGTGCGGGCTTCTCTCTCGTGTCCTTTATCTTGCTCAGTCATCTTTTCAACTTTGTCTTTTCTCTTTTAACATCCTCTTTATTCTTGTGCTTCTCTTGTATATCAGTCTCTTGCAGCCTTCAGTTTAAATGCCCTGTGATGGAGTGTATTTGCCTGAAGCTGATTTAGGAATTTGTTGTCCTCACTACATAAAACACTATGATGGTCCCTAGTTCACATCCCATGATGTGGACTTTTGCCTCTTGTCTTCTCTTTGCATATTAGTCCACTCACTGTGAAATGTAATTCCCACTTCTGAAGTCCTTTTAAAGTCTTTATGTCCCAGGTGATGACTCACCCTACGCACATAATCAACATCCTGAATTTGTCTCCAAGAATTAAGCTGCAAAGGGACAAATTTAGACTTCCATCAAAATCAAGGTGAAATTAAAAGATGTGATCTTGCCGTTATCAGAGACACGAGAGGTTGGGTGGGTAAATTTATCTCAACTATAACTCAGTCACTGTCATATTTCGAGTTAGT
>JAUMHF010000021.1:10924587-10947234 GCA_032359275.1 Microctenopoma steveboyesi
GTGTGTGTGTGTGTGTGTGTGTGTGTGTGTGTGTGTGTGTGTGTGTGTGTGTGTGTGTGTGTGTGTGTGTGTCTGCATATATCTCCACCATCCCATAGATTCTCAGTGTAGAATCACAACTCTGTTGACTATAAACCCACAGTATACTGTATATAATTTCCCCTAAGTAACTAGAGAATATACGGTGTGTGCACTGCACAGGCGATGTCAGCTGGGCTAACACACGGGACATTATTTGTTCCTCTTGTATCTGAGTTGTGTAGATCAGCCAAGAACTGACACAGTGACCTTGAGCAAACAGTCTCAATTACATTATATATGCCTCTCCTCCCTGCACCATCTTCCTCTGAGGCACTGAAATCTCAGTGCTGCCTTTTTAGAGCAGTTTGTTTTCTTTCATTTTGCATTGAGGTTCTGGTGAGGTCATCTTAACTAAAACTCCACCTTCCTCTGTCGCACACAGTTGTGGAGCCAGAGTGTGAGAAAAGCTCGGCTACAACCTACTTCTGGTACCGTCAGACTTTGAACACGACCAGCACCATTGCAGAAAGCGGGGGCCTCAACGTCAAAATGACTCTGTCTCTGCTGGTGGCCTGGATCATCGTCTGCCTCGCTGTCATCAAAGGAATCGCCTCCTCTGGGAAGGTAGTGGAGAGGATAAGACCGGAATGGATAATATGCTGACAGAAAATGTAAAAGACATCACTGGTTTCCTTGTCTTCCCCTGAATTCCAGGTGATGTACTTCAGTTCTCTTTTCCCCTACGTGGTGCTGATGTGCTTCCTGGTCCGGGGTTTATGGCTGAAGGGATCTGTGGATGGCATTGCTCACATGTTCACTCCTAAGGTAAGATGGTAGAAAGATCATTTCGATCGTCGCCCCATGCTGACAAACTCCTCATGATCATATCTGTCCCGTCGTGTCTCACAGCTGGAGAAGATGCTGGAGCCTCAGGTGTGGAGGGAGGCAGCCACCCAGGTCTTCTTTGCCCTGGGTCTGGGTTTTGGAGGAGTCATCGCTTTCTCCAGCTACAATAAGATAGACAACAACTGTCATTTTGACGCTGTGCTCGTCTCTTTCATCAACTTCCTCACCTCCATTCTGGCCACGTTGGTGGTGTTTGCTGTACTGGGTTTCAAGGCCAACATCATGAATGAGAAATGTGTCGTGGAGTAAGTTCAGTATCAAACTGTTCTGTGTGTGGACAGTACAATTTTGGCAGAGAACAAGAGTGCAGAGCTATCAACCATGAAAAGATGAGTTGGTATTAAAAAGACTCAAAAAGTATTTATTATCACTGTGTGTTACACACAACGCTTTTTAAAAATATCACAGAAAAGAATCCAAAGATTGGTCAGTGGATAAAGTGATCTCAGTGCTAAATATTTATCAAAATGAAACAAGCAGTTCAGCAGCGGTCCCGGAGCGTGTCTGGTATGTCCGTTACTCTAGGGTGGAAACACACAAGAGAGTTTTTTTGCAGGGGGGGAGATGGATTTAACAGCCTTAGGGAAGAAGCTGCTCCTCAGTCAGGCGGTATGAGTCTTAGTATTCCCATATTAATATTCCCAATGTTCCCATAGGGAACAGTCTGTTTACCGAGTGGGTGGGGTCTGTAGTAATACAATACATCCTCTGGAGCCGGCCAACATATATCAAGTCCAGATCTGGCAGAGGCCTTCCCACAACCCCCTGCCTTTGCTCTTCTCACCATCCAAGACAGGTCCTTTCTATTCTGTGCAGAGCAGTTCCCGTTACCACACTGTCATTCTGAGACAGAGAACGCTCTCTATTGTCGCTCTGTAAAGGTTTACCAAAAGAATAGTTGTTGGTTTTAATAGCTTACGTTTGGAGATATACTTTATTTATGGTAAACATCTCTGTTTGATGAGTTCACAGCCATAACAGCTCTGTGTAGCCCGAGGCACAGGAAGGATTTGAGCTCACATTAGTGCTAACAAACAAAGTACTGATGTTTACCCTATGCTAACACGCTATGGAGCTTATTGTTCCAGTTGCTAAAATACTTTATCTTTTACTTTTGTCTTTTATCTTTGCAGGAATGCTGAGAAGATCCTGGGATACCTAAACTCAAATGTCCTGAGTCATGATCTCATTCCTCCACATGTAAACTTCTCCCACCTCACTACATCAGACTATGCTGAGATGTACGCTGTCATCAAGACAGTCAAGGAGGGCAGCTTCGCCCAGCTGGGCTTGGATCCTTGTGTCCTGGAGGACGAGCTCAACAAGGTTTGTTGTCCTTGTTGTCCACCACTTGTTCAGTATTCGACTCATTTCACACCTGACTTGCCTTGACTTGTCCTATCATTTATCTGCAGGCTGTCCAGGGCACCGGTCTGGCATTTATTGCTTTCACAGAAGCCATGACCCATTTTCCAGCATCTCCGTTCTGGTCAGTCATGTTCTTCTTCATGCTCATCAACCTCGGTCTGGGCAGCATGATTGGCACCATGACCGGCATAACTACACCCATTCTTGACACTTACAAGGTCCAGAAGGAGCTTTTAACGGGTAAATGTCCTGCACTGACTCCCTGGGTATGGTCGCTATGTGCTTTTAATGTCTGGAACTCCTCACTCAGCACTTATGAAGTATTAAAGCGCACGTGGAGAAGAGCTGCATTATGCTTTGTATTGCTGCTGCAGGAAACAAATCAGTGGTTTTAAAACCATTTCTCCCTCTGTCTCATACATGAGCTCCAACTATTGGACTTTTCAAATGTTTCCTCTGTTTTTTCTTTTTCAGTTGGTTGCTGCATCGTGGCCTTTCTGTGCGGCCTGTTGTTTGTTCAGCGTTCAGGGAACTACTTTGTCACCATGTTCGATGATTATTCCGCTGGTCTCCCTCTCACTGTAGTGGTGATCCTAGAAAATGTGTCTGTGGCTTGGATTTACGGCACCAAAAGGTAAAGTTACCTGCGCGCGTGTGCGCACAAAATCGTCTGTTATTAAAATCAGTTTTCACTTTACTGCTGCTGTTTCTCTCTCAGCTTCATGCAAGACCTGGAGGACATGCTGGGATTCCGACCGTATCTAATCTATTTCTACCTGTGGAAGTACGTCTCCCCTTTCTGTCTCATCGTTCTCATCTCAGCGTCCATCATAGAGATGACCATCAGCCCACCAGGATACAACGCCTGGGTTCAGGAGCTGGTCAGTCAGTTTCTGTGTGTGTGTGTAGTATTGTTGTTAAAGCATAGTGTCATATTATGTGATATATTATTATATAAAGATGATGATGGCTGATAATCTCACATGCACCTTGTTGCAGATGTGCTGGTCAGATAAATGTTGCAGTACAGGAGTGTGGATTTTGTCTCCATCACTGACTCTACATTTGACTCTACAGTTTTCAGTGTTGCTGAACATTTAATTTTTGAACTTTGATTATTCCCAAGATTTATTTATAAATATATATTTTAATTCAGATTAAAGTTGTCATTATAAAAACCAATCTAGATACATTTATAGGGCATATAGGGCATAACAAGGGCTTTACAATCTTTTCCATGAAAAGCCAGTTTTTAGCATTACAATTAATGCAAAATGGTTTTATAATGACCAGTTATCCACAAACATAATGTCAAAACTAATGTCTTATAATCATAGGTAAATATTCATTTATGTACAATAGTCATTTTTAATACAACAATGTTTACGCTGTATGTCAGGTTTTATTTATAGAAAATTCTGTATGTGTCCAAGTCTAGTATGTATTTGTTCCCATAAAGATGATTGATTTTAGTACACGTGTCCATGTAGGTACTGAATACAGAAGTACAGAAAAACATCCCCACAGGTTTGATCATTGCACAGCAAAACAATGTGAACTTAGTTCAAATGATAAAAATGTCCATGCTCATTTTCATCTCAAAATATTGTCAATGCTTTTTTATTTTTTTTGCTGGCATTTCTTTCCATGTCCCACATCCTCCCTGTACTGTCTCCGTGTGTCTGCAGGCTCAGGAACGCTTTCAGAGCTACCCTCCCTGGGCACTGGCCATGTGTTTCGCTCTCATCGTCGTGGCTATGCTTCCTCTCCCTGTCGTCTTCATCGCCCGTCACTTTAACCTGATGTCAGACGGCTCCAACAAGCTGTCTGTCTCCTACCGTAAAACCATGATGAAGGACATATCCAATCTGGAGGAACAGGATGAGGCCAGGTTCATCCTCGGTGCCAAACCTGGCGAGGCAGCGTCAGGGCCAGCGCGCAGGGCTTACCTCACCCCCGGAGGGAACAAGCCCCTGGACCCCAACTCCCTGTCTCCAAATAGCTGCTATGGTACGAGCTACCAAAATGCTGCCATCAGCCCCATCACCCCAACTACACCAACCTCACCTATCACACCGGAGTCTGACTCTTAACTACTGTTGACTTCACACATCTCTCTGCCACCTGTCCTGTAGCACCGTTCACTTTCAGTCACTTTAGCAGCAAGAATCTCCACAACTGCCCAACCGACACCGCAAACCACCTGGGAAATGTTTCCACCCCAGCAGGCAGTGTGGAATAAGCTAGTCGCTGTATCAGTATGTGTTAAGTCTTTAAAGTCACAGGGTTAAGATGACATCCTGTGACCTGCTTTTATTTGCCTTAGTGAAAGGATCCTCAGCACACAGATTCCCCCACAGTCTAATGCACACCCCTGCCTGCACGGTGCAGGGGGTCTGAAGGTATGAACGCGATGCAGCCAGCGTCGTACCGCTGGGTAAACACGTTTTTCTCTTAGTGCAGTGCCACAGAGAACAATGAGAAACAATGTCATAAGGCTCAAAGTCTGTCACTGTTTGTGTTGTCGTCCTCCTAAGCAATACTGTGTCGAAGCAGTGTACAGGTCAACGCACAGCTCTGTTCGGCTGCTCCGAACTGCACAACACTTCTCATCACGTAGTTTTGTCTTCTCACGACTCTCGGGCAACAATGTGTAAAGCTGCGCTGTAGACACGTGTTTGGTTCAGCCCCAAAACCAAACTCCTGATAGTTATGTGTGTAACCAGTCCTAGGTCCTTCTGTAAACACCGATGTACAGTATAGTACTATGTTATAGAATAATGTTGTTTTGGTTACCTGGAGGAGATCAAAACCACAGTTTCACTGTTCATCACACACACTGTAAGACATATGCTCTACAAACTCACTCATTTCAGTGTCTCCACCAAAGAATAAATAACAAAACACTTGAAATTTACACATTTATATGACACGTTAATGGACTTGAACTAAACTCGTGAGACTGACACAAGGAAGTCGTATCCTTCGGTCACAGGAAGCACAGCCTCAGCAAATCAAATGTAAAACAAACTGGATTACCCTTTTCCTACCAAAATAACGAAGCTTAGCAGGCACAGAAGAGATTTTACACAATCATTGTGCACATTTATAGAGCTAACACTAATTACTAAACTTTTTAAATCCAAACAATGCAAGTAACCCACAAATATGTTGCCTATAAACACTGAGTAATATTTATTTATGTTCAAGCACAAAATGCACAAAATATGATCACTACGGACCAAAAACATAGTGAACATAAAACAATGAGAAAGCAGCAACATACCAAAAAAAATGTAATAAAATATTAATTATAACCCATCACTTAACGTGATAATGTGAACTTCGGTACATACTATACTCAAATGCACAATTAAATAAAATACATGTCCACACAGGCACGTGCACACGGCTTCTGTATATCTGTAGGATAATTTGCATTATTATATCATTTGCTTTGTGATGAAGGTTTTTGTGAAACCAGCAGAAATGTAGGAACAGGTCAAATATGGACAGACCTCTCTGTGTCATTTGTGTTTACAGTGACAGTGAGTTGTCTATAGGTTTGAACAGAGCACATTTAAGTTCCTGTCACATGGAAAACTATATATATATATTTTTTTTTATCACAACAGCTGAAGCCATGGTGTTAAGGTATAAATGGACTATATTTCTATTAATGGATATCTGCAGTGCAGCCTAATGAATAACAAAGATTTATCTTTTAAAAGTGGCCAGTATATAAACTGTATATTTTCATCTTCTGTGGTTTTTATTGAGACTGTACATTGAAAGACTTTTATAGTCTATTTTGTAGTTTGTGTAAATGATTTTTGTTGTGGTATGTGAAACGTGCTGCCAGTAGGTGGAGGTTATGTCAGTGCTGGTGTTGTGTTTGCAGCAGCTTCTCCTCGGTTGTGTTTACAAGAGCTGTGTGTGCGTCTGCAGCTCATGTTGGGTGATGCTGACACACCCCTTTCCACTCTGAGTTTACTGGTCTACTTGTTTTTAGCCACACTAGGAGACGAGGTAGTAGTAGTTATTACTCTCTCTCCAAATCTGAAGCCGTGTGTTCAGACTGAACATGAAGCAAATGTTTGACATGCAAATTTAAACCCTGTTGACATGAGTCTGACTCAGTTCTCTCATTCATAACTTGGATAATAAATAATAATATCTAATACCTGCAGCTTTGTTATGCTTTTCAGCTCAGTGTTTTCATCTGAACACATTAACATTAACAACGTAGGGGTGAGGCCGACCAGCCATGAGGTTCTTTCTTGACATTACCTTCTGTATAGCGCCACCCTCTGGCCAGACTTTACATTCATTCCCCCTCGTGTTCAGTCTAACATTAGTGATGTTTTATCGAGAAATGTTGTTTTTCTGTTGTGGCTCTAAACCTCGTTTTATTGCTCGTGTTGTTTCAGTTTCTGTGAGCTCGGTACGAGATGCTGAGAGTGTAGAGTTTTCTCTGTTGTAAGTCTGTAAATAATGTTGTGTTTTGAAATTATTCTGAAGATAGATTTTATTCCTGTGAACTATATCTATGTCTTAAGAAAGTAACAGTTTTAGCAGTAAATGTAACAAAGTAATAACGACGATTAAGCACTTTCTCACTAGGACTGCAAAAAAACGTAGCTTCCATTTTGTTGTCTTCATAGCAGTAAATTCAAGGTGTAAAAGCAATATTATGTTATTTAAACTGTGGCTGAAAGAGAAACTGCACACCTCAGTGTCCTAATAATAATGACTAGTAACCACCCTTTGTAACCACAGGGACATTATGACTCTACAACTGCTGGAGTGTGTGTGTGTGTGGGGGGGGTGGGGGGGGTGGGGACTGATTACTAGTGTGTAGAGTCCTTCTCATTACCTGTGGGTGCAGGGCCTTACTGAGTACACATTTCAAGCACTGTCTGTACAGGAGACATATTTAGAAATGTCCCATTCCAGCTTCTCTCTTCCTCTCTCATATGATGATTGTATAATACGGAAAATTACTGTACAAAATGTAAACATCACCAAAAATATTAAAAATAAAGACAAATAGACAAAGCTGTTGCCGGGTTCCTTTTGGGGGTCTGTCATTTCATTAGAAAGTGATTATTAAATGATTGTAAAAGTAGTCTGAAACATCACTTTGGTTCTCATGGAAATATCTCTACTAATACTTCATGGATTGTCAATAAATTCTGTACAGATATTATATTATTATATTAGAGAGTAGAGTTATATGTCAATGAGGCATTTTAAGATTTCTTCTACACATTCGTGTCCCCTCAGAATGATTTATAATCTCTTTCAGCATCCTTCAACTTCTTCAATTAGAACCTTGGTTTATGACCAAAAAGCTTCAGAACTATCTCTGAAAACCAGAGATAGCAGCATGTGCGGCTGCCCAGGAATTTGAAAGATGATTCATAAATGTGTTATTATTAAGTAATGTTCAGAATAAAAACACTTCTGGATGTTGTTGCTGTGACATAGCTTTATTTGTGGTACAAACAAGAACATTTCAGAAAAAAGAGACGTAGAGAAACGCTGTGTCATGAGATGTTCACATGTTGAGAACAAGCTGTATGAAAGATAAAAAAATATTCAAATGTAGGTTAGTGGTTCCCAAAGTTGCAGGGGTCAGAGGTCATAAAACCATTTTATGAGTTTTGCTCAATTTGTGTTGTTGCTCAAAAGTTCCACTTTTCCATTTCTATCAAAATTCCAGTAAACGTGATGTAATTCTGTCTCATCACATACATGTAACAATGAAAGCTGAGGCAGTAAAGGTAGAGCAAACAAGTCTAATGTACTTCATAGTGTGCAAAAACACCTCAAACTAGTTTTGTTTAATAGTTTTGCTTAACTGAAGGTTTGCTTTACAGTGACACAGGCTGTCTGAGGAGAGTTTACTGTCTCAAATCACAGATGCTGATGCCACATTTGTCACCGAGCCAGAAGCCTGGATACAGCGGCTCGCTGAATTTGGCTTGAACCTTGTAAAGAAACTTCATAGTTTCTGACACCTCGTAGAATGACAGAGATCCTTCCCTGAACTTCAGATAAACCCCAATCCTGTTATGACTGGGGGATGCTGTGAGCTCGACGCTGTCGCCATTGTGACTCACGTTGTACTTCTTTGACCGATCAAGACTCCAGGAATTGACATTACCCCCAAAAGCTGACCTCTCAGAACGGGATTTTCTGTCCATTCCTTTGTAGGCGAGAGCAATCTCTACCCTGTCCCCTATCACCTCTACCTCATAGTAGCAGCGCTCGGCCTGCAGTCCCTCCCTGCACAGCACCTGTTGCCGAAAGATAAACTTCTCTGGGTAACGGGTACTTGGGATTTTATGCGTCTGAGGATTGGATTTCACCCATTTGTCTCCTGCAGAAACAACCAGGTTGTCATGAGCCGTGTCAGGGTCCAGAGTGAGCTCACATGCGTCTGAGACCATGAAGAGAGGAGGAAAAGACTTTTTTAAAGTTTAGAAATGCAGCTGTGGTTTAATGTGATTGGAAACATGCTGTTAGTCTTGTGCAGAAGATAAACTCACACTGTAGAAAGTGTGCCCTGGTTGTGGGCTCCACACTCTGTCCAACCTGAGCGCTGGTAACTCCAGAGACGTCTATGAGAGAACATCAGAGCAACACAGTCACTGACATGCCAAGAAAAGATCATGCGTGATAAACTGTGCTAATGTTTCATGAGTCATACTTGTGTGCTAAGATTTTCTCTGTATGTTTGTTTTTGCAAATGAATTTTTATTACATTATTTAATGGTGCGTTTTTTATGTATCATAAGCATTGCATTAAACTGCACACATACCATAAATATGTACTGGTGGACAATATTTCTATGTCACTAAAAATGCATACCAGTTTGAGAGATTGAGGTAAATCCCTTGTTACTAAATTCCTCCAGTTGCCTCCCGAGTTCTTCAACAGATCTTTTTGTAAACTCAAACGAGACGAGTGGATCCTGTGAATCTTTGTGGAACGACTGGAGATCATTTTCACAGAGATGCTGCAGTAAGGGCCATTCCTGTAAGGAAAGAGGCGTTATTCAGCTCAGAGTGCTTCCTTCCCTACGCCCCTCCTGATAGGCTTTTTTGTACGGCGATTCACTCGCCTGCAGTAAACAGATGTCACTTTCAGTCTGTGCCAGACGAGCCAGCTCCTCATCCCTCTTCTTCGTCTCCTCCATCGCTGCCTTCAGAGTCTCCAGGGTGACCTGAACCTGAGCTGTCGCTGCCTGCTCCTGAGCTCTGATCAGGTCCCTTAATGACAGGTAGTGTCTCTGGAGGGAGTCGATGACGCTGGTCATGATGATTTCACAGTAGTCCCGTGTTTGTCTCGCCTCCTCCTGTGTAAAGCACCGTTTACTGAGATCAGTGTATCTGTGACACAGAGAATCAACAAGAAGAAGCCACTACTCACCTGGATCCGTTTGAGACTCTTCATCGCACTCTCACATTTCTGTTCCTTCTGCTGGAGGAGCTGCCGGGATCTCGCCCGCATGTCGTTCAACTCCTCCTGTGTTAGTGAAGACACACTGGTTACCATTTCCTCAGCGCACTAACACACCTTTGAAAAAGGCGGGTTATGTAACATCCTGTCTGTGCTGCTGATGTGTCTAACCAGTTTCCTTTTTTCTTTTCAGAATGTTCACGGTGTTCTTTCCGAAAGGACAGTAACAGCTGATCTCTGTTTCCCTGAGAAGTGTATGCGTGTCATATTTTTGTTTGTCAGTAGAGCTCCATGTGTGCAGACGCAGGTTAACTCACACATCAGACTTGGAAAAGTTGCAGTTTTTCTGTTCTACTCACCTGTCTCCTCCTCCGTTCCTCTTTCACTTGCCCAATTCTGTGTCCTTGGTGCTCAGTTGTAGCACACACTGCACACATGATCAGTTTATCATAACAGCAGTAGAAATCTTTTTGCCTGTAGTGCTTCCAACACAAAATACTTCCTGGTGTTTCTGTCTTTCTACAGCTCCAGGGTTTCTTCACAGCCTGCAGGGATGCTCCTGTATCCTGTTGCTTCCTCTTCTGGTTGCCATTATCAGATTTTGTAGTGTCTCTCACCAACACTTCCGGAGTTGTGTTCTTGATCAGCTGAGGTCTGGTGGGAAACATACGCCTACATTCAGGACACTGAATGTATCCTGAACGATCATCCTGGTACTCCTTGATACACTGCATACAGAAGTTGTGTCCACAGGGAACAGCTGCAGGATCCCTGAGGACCTTGCTACAGATTCGACACTGCAGGTGATTAATCCTCACAGGGACAAACGGTCCTGCCATGACTGCACAGAGAAAGGCAGACTAAGAACAAGTCTTGTTTCGATTCCTGACTTACTAGTTTTATGTGGTTTCATGATGTCACGCTTGAAATGGGCGTGCCCAAAAACTTTGAACTGATTTCTAGGAGGAGCAAAGCGAGTATAATGTTACTGTAGTGTTTTCAATTCTTTTGCTTTTACCTTTGAGTCAGTACACAGTCTTGATCTTTGTCTATGTTACCAGCTTTGTATTTGAGGATCTCAGAGTTACAGATCCTAAATTTCCTGCAAAGTTAATAATGAACAACCTTAAATATATTTTTGTTGATGTTGACTTTCGACTAATGATTTATGAGAAACCCTTTGGTTTTTCTTTAAAGTTAACGTGTTAATCATGTAGTGAATTACATTTAATACTAACATTTTGTAAGATCATTGCATATTTTATTTGTTTTGCATGGTTTACTTACCCATAACTGAAACCATAACAAAAGTACGAGTTGATACTTAGTAAGACACACACACACACACACACACACACACACTTTACCAATAAAAATACAGAAACACAAACATCCAAAGGGAATAACCTTTTATCTGCATCATTGACAGTATAATTTTATTACAGTATTTAAGTCCATGTAAAACAAAGACAAAGCCATGATAAATAGGTTTTACAATTTACACGTATTCTTATTTCTTTAACCTTTATAACGGGACAAAACAAATCAAAGTCAAAAAGTAGAAAAAGACAAAAGGAGATTTTTGTAACTGGCTAAGTTCAGTCTTCTCCACGAGTCCTCTGCTTCAGTTTAAAACATCCATCTTTCACAACCAAATGATGTGAACACTAATTCAAGTCTGTGTGACACGTGTGAATGTTCTGCTCACTGGTCCCAGGGTTAAGGTGTGTAGGCAGCACGCACGGCAACGAAATTCAAATCAGAAGCAAATGCAACTGAAAAACAAAGGTCAAGTCAAGTGAACAGAAACGTATCTGCTGGAGATAATGCCTTTAAAAAGGGATACATGCCTCCACCTCATTCATTTCATGGCTCTACAGGAAATACACGTAGGATATAAACAGGAAATGTTTTGTCTTGAGCCCTGCATTTCACTAACTTTAACAACTAACGTCTTTGCCATGAAGAGTGAACATAGTGTGATGTAGAGATGCTCGGTCAGAGTTAGAGAACAAGTCCAGAAGGGAGGATTGGAAATTAATTTACCTTCAGCTTTTAAATTCTCAAATGGGAAAAGTGTCTGTGCCAGAAAGAACATTTTCACTAAATTTCATGAAGGCAAACGTTCATCAGATAAAGTATTTGGTTGGAGCCTCAATCAAACTGTAAAGGTTTAACACCTGTGGGACTTAAGTCCATTCAGCATCATCCGTCTGTGATGAACACGTAACTTAATGCTTTTATCAGTGTTTGATCATTGAGAGCAACTGCTGATTGTTTTATTGAAAAAATAAAACGATTCTCACTGTAGCAGTTCTTCCCATGAAATGGGTTTCGAGAAGACCTCCCGCTCCAGCCATAAGTCATAGTTCATTTGGAAGTCCTCGGGCAGATCGACCCGCTGTCCCAGAACACTTTGCAGACAGTTGTCCACGGGCAGGAAGTCCGGGTTACTGTGACTTTTGTCGTAGCGGCGGCTGTTAAAGCGTTCAATGTTGGCACGCAGAGCACACTCTTCAGCCTGGAAGTCCCAGGGACGAGCATCCAGGTCTGAGACAAGAGGAAATAACATTCAGTGTAATTTGTACAAAACAAACCACAACAAAAAGCAACGGACACACGTGTAGCTATCGTAGCTCCCACTCTTCATTACCTCACTCCTCAGCTATCATTTGCATTCATGTTTGGTCCTCGTACTTCCCACTTACCATTGCCGTAGGCCCAGTCGTCATTAAGGCGATGCCGGACTTTCTGGTAGATGGCAGACATCGTCTTCATATTGCTCTTCCTCCACTGACGCCCAAGGTATTTCGTCTGCACCTTGAGCAGCTTGAGGACGTAGAGCTGCATCATGGCCTGCTTGACTTTCAGCGCCCTCTTCAGGATCGGAGCCGACTTAAACACCACCAACATCTGGGAAGGAAAAGATCGCTGTTGAACGACAAACCCTTACATTTCTTATGTCTGCATGTTGGCGACAGCTGTGGCCAGATGTTTCACGTTGTCTGCTCTGCATGGCAGACATGCAAGTAAACTGTCACTCCGCTGGTTGGCAGAGCCACACGACTACAAGGTGTTAGTTCTAGTTCATGTGATTAATAGTACAGGTTACGCTCGATGTGAAGTGCTCTCACCATTGTTCTGGAGTGCTTCCACTTGGTCAATTTGTTGAGGATCCTCAGCAGGTTAATACAGGAAAACAGATTCCTCCAACAGAACTGATTGTTGTCTCCAGCTTCCTGTACCAGACCAATTAAGCACTATTAAATGTAGTCATTAGGTCTAACATTAGTAGTATCAGACATGAGGACACTTACCAAACTCTCTGCCGTTAATTCCGGGAGCTCGTGCACCACACAGTGTGGAAAGTCAAGAACGGAAATGCTATTTGTGAAAAAGTAAATTAGGAAATGTAATTCACTGACATTTATTGCAAACAGGAGCAAATTGTTGTTATTAGAAGAAGCATTAAAAGTACCTATTCTTAGCTGTGATGTAAGACATGATGTTCTGGTTGAAGAACTTCAGAATAAGGGGGATGCAGTTGGCAAACACCAGGTGCTGAGCCATATACTCAAACTATGATAAACAACAAACAAAGATATTTGAAGGGAAGTAAAACGAGTGATGTGAAGAATGGTTTTAAATGTTTATGTGTTTAGGTACATATATCTTGGTCCGTACCTGGTAGATGTGGTTAAGTTTGAAGTGTTTGAGAAGAAGCAGCAAGATGGCAGAGATCGCCTTTACGATGATTTCTTTGTGTCGATTCACATCGACACCAAGCTTCATGCTTTGCAGCACTGTGGTCCTGCAGAGTCACGCGAAGGAAATCAACAAACATTTGAAGCCTTCTAGACCAAAACTGTTTTTGACATCTCATTCCTTGAAATGGTTTTGTGGCTCCAAAAATGTTAATATGTATTTTGAGAATTTAGAGACACTTACGGCATTTCCTCCGGCAGCACGTCGGCCAGGATATTGATGGAGTCTGTTTTGGCTTTGGAGGTGGGAGCTGCAGCAAGCAGGATCTTCAGCAGAGCAATCTGATAAAACAAGAGGCACCCCATACAACCAAGAATGTCTTAACAAGCCTCTTATAATATGAACTATGCTGCAGAAAAACATATTTATTTTAGTGATGACTATTAGGTACTACTTGTACACTGAAAGTGTAATGGTCAAATATGCTAAATGAGAGTGGGAGTTGTAAATCGTGAGGATCAGAGTGACCCTCACAGCCTTGCACGCACTGACCATGTACTGAGGCAAACTGGGTAGAATTCCCTGATAGAGCAGCTCAGTGGCGCACATCTCCACATCCTCTTCACCCTGGAGATGGTGAAGCAGTAACAGTCAAAATATTTTACCACAACATCTGATTCTGTTGCCTGCTGCTTGTGTACATTTAAAGCACTAAATTGTTTAGAAACATAAAAATGACCAAAAGGTTTATTGACAAGATTCATGTGATTCTTAACTTAAAACATTTTTATTCACAAGAAATCAATAAATTCTTTTTCTTGTTTTGACTTACACCCGACAGAGGGGTTTTCAGAAACTCCTCCTCCTTTGTCATCTGTATCTCAGCTACGGAGACATACTTGTGCTAAAAAAAAAAAGAAGATGAAAACTTAAACAAAAGTTATGCAGATTTTAAGATACTGTAAAAGACTGAATAATAGAAATACTGTGCAAATTGTTGCAATACCTGCTTTAAAGTCTTGATACTCTCGTGAATGGGTCTGGGCAAGCCAACAACTGTGTCTGTGTCACTGTAAGACATGCATAAAAAATGCTTTAACACATTCTTCCAGCACACGTACACCTAATACAGACTTTGTCTGATTACGAGTGTACAAACTAGTAGTTTATACACTTGTTTTGGTTATAAATAACAAAAAAACTCAAGTTACCTTCCAAGTGTGTAACCTATGAATTTACTTCTACTTGATTCCAGGAAATTTTCAATGTCTTTTTCCCTGTTAAAGCAGAAACAATAAAGTGAAACACAAAACCGAACCATAGAAAACCTTTATTGCTCATGACCGAATGTTTATTCGGGATGTGTATACACACAGAGGGAATTCATATTTAACTGTATATACTTTATTTTATTACAGCTATCTAGTTATCACAACAGTGACTGAACAGTACCTGACTTTCGGGGCCCACGGAAGCCCTTTGGGGAAGGACACCCTCTCTGATGGAGGATGAGGAATAGGCGGAGGCATCACCTCGTCCCTCTCTAAAGGGAAAGTCTCCGTCTCTATGGAGTTGTCATTGTCATCGTTGTCGTCATCATCCTCGCGGGAGTCATCAGCTTTGTAAGGGTCCTTTTCATTGAATGCGTCTAAGTTGTCCTGTTTGATCAAAGCCTGTGCGAGACACAAAGACTTATGGTTTTCATACTGTGCATTGCATATGCAAGCAGTCGCTGCGGTGGGGCAATATGTAGGGCATTTGGAAAAATAACACCAAAGAGTGAGACATTTTATACTGAAGAGGACACTTAATGGCACGTAGCTTTAGCTGAGAAAAAATTTCAAGCGCTTTCTCAAGGAACATCAACCTGTATGATGTCAAGAACTTCCACCAAAAATATCAGGATCATCAGATAAGATGTGAATGATGTACAGATCATATGTTGTACAGAACTGTTCAAACCACCAACTGGGTATCTGAAAAAGCTGCTTAGAAACCCCTATTTTTGACTACCTTGTGTTCACGGCGCGCCCGCTTTTGTTGCTGCTCTATAAGGTCAGATGCAGACGCAGGAGGAGACGCCGCCCTCATACTGCGAATGACTCGTATGCTGTCTTCTGGGAGAGGCGGGAGACCCAGTTCCTCTCGCTTATGAACCTTTATGCTTTGGAGTTGCTCAAACCCTCCTAGTGTAAACTAAAACAGAACATAGACACATTTTTGTTGTTTAAGAATTTTAGCAAACCAGAATAAATTGTTTGGAAATGCAAATATTTTCATCTCTCACCAATATGCTCTTCCACAACAGTAGTAACACCTTCTTCATTGGGAAGTGGGGAGCGTGACCACTGCAGAACTTGGTCACCATGCCAAAGAGCATGACAGAGACAGGCTCATTGTTGAACATGGGAGATCCTGCATATAAAAACAGGAATGTGTTTATATGGAAGGTTTTCTTTAAGTCCATGAAGTGACCGAAGTATCTGAGAGCTCAAATTTACCCAATTCTGCTCTGAAAGTTTCCTTGATGAGTTTCCATTCGGGTCTGTCAGCTGGGTCGTCCTGTTGGATGGTTTCTACCATCAAGTACATAATGTTTAGCAGCACTCTGAGATCTGTACTATCTGCAAGGGAAATGGCTGGTTTTCTTACAGCACTACTACAGGCAGCGCTGTTACTGAAAGACAGAAAATTATTCATTTCATATTATATTCTCCACACAGAAAATCAGACAACAGAAAGGATTTTTTGCAAAGCCAATCAGCATTTTTCATTTTCTTTTACTGATGCAGTGTGGTAAAGCTAAAGCTGCTCAATTCAATTCTATGTTGACACATGTATCAACTATAGCAATCTGAATGCTTTCTTCTGTCTTGTATAATGCAATTTTCCAATGCTAGTGTACTGTAAGGCTTAAAAAGAGCATACTCAATCTCCATGTTGAGCAGTTCCACTAGAGCAGAGAAGGTCCCAACATCTAACAACAGAAAAATGTTGTATCTCATCCAGTGCTGCACTTCAGCCTCACAGCTGCACTCTGCGAAGGTTCCTAGAGAAAAATTAATCTTAATAAATATCACTTGTTACAAGATTTTGTTCTCTATTGAATCGTTCATGTTAACCCATGTTTGAATGATGTGGACTGACCTTGAGCCATGTAGAGAATGGCTCTGGCAACCTTCAGTCTCTTTTCTCGAGCAATCACCTCAAGACTGTCCAGCAAGCGCATGGCGTGAGCTCTGTGCTGGGCTGCATCAAGTTCTGTCCACTTCTTGTCAGACACTAAGGCAGAGCAAAGGTGGAGATAATACATTGTATTAGGAAGACTATCTTCAACCTTAGATGTATGTTTATGTTTAGCTACACACCATGAGTTCTGAATTCCTCTTCAAAGCACCTCCTATTGAGAGCAAACTCTGGCCCTTCTGTATAACTGTACAGCTCTGGAAAGAAGAAAGAAAATCAAAACTCACAACAGACTTGAGATTGCAGTATGCAGAAAATTTCAATGTTCCTGAGGAAGAAATATGACAAACTACAAACCTGACAGCTCTGCAGCCCACTTGTCTGTATCAGCATATTCAAACTCAAGGTCTGGAGATTCAGACAACCCCTGTGACACATGTTAAAACATTATCCTTTGACCAGTTATGTCCCGAATATTTTAATTTGAACTATATAAGCTTATAAGGCCAAGATACCCAAATCCCACACTACAAAAATATATTTCCCGACTCTCCCCTAGTGGTAATTACCAACGAATCAGGAAAATACAAAGACGCTATTATCAATGTTAATTGTTACTACAAAAAAAGTTCCAATACTGTCTACAGCTAAGCCTTTGAGTTATGCAGAGGAACTATTTTATCTATTTCCATAATCTAATTTAGTGCTACAATAATTTTAGATTAGAGTCTAACGTTTTTAGTGGAAAATACTTTAACACAACTGTTAACGTTATTGCACAATAATTTATTGTGCCCCAATCTTTTGCTTCAATTATAAATACACCTAAATTAAGGTTCAAAAATACTCACATGTATAGTCAATTACATCATAATAATAGGCCAAAGCGTATGAAACAGAACTAGGTAGATTAAGTTTTCAACAGGTTTCTGACAGACAGCTCAGTCTGACCTGTGACTAGCTAACATCAGCTAGCTATTTTCTGGTATGCTCCCTACTTTTCTATTCCTGGGTTGACACTGGGTTGCTAACAAAACACTGCATAACTATAGTACATTAATACAACAACAACAACTCCAGACCATCGATTCTTGCTATTATTTCACGTGTCGTGACAGAAATGATAGTTAAGCTAATCTTCATTAGCTTGACAGAGCTAAGTTAGCTTACGCTATGGTTACAGCAACTGCAGAAAGGCCTAGTTTAATAAA
Organism: Microctenopoma steveboyesi; assembly: GCA_032359275.1. Classification (NCBI taxonomy): domain Eukaryota; kingdom Metazoa; phylum Chordata; class Actinopteri; order Anabantiformes; family Anabantidae; genus Microctenopoma; species Microctenopoma steveboyesi. The sequence continues at coordinate 10,942,453 of JAUMHF010000021.1, forward strand.
GGTTCGCGAAAATCATGCGCAAAATAAATTACAGACCCCCATTTGCATACCTCTGAATCTTTCCTTGGATTACGGGTAAAATCGCCCCTGCTTTTAATCGGTAGCATAGCTCTCTGTTTATTGTTTACAGGCAGCCCACTACCGTTTCCACCGAGGTCCATAATTTTTGGATGCAGTGTTGTCTCGCGAGAGTTTAATTGAGATTGTAAATGCGCAGTGTCGTCTTTGTTCTTGATTATAAGTAAAGTTTTGAAGAAAAAAACCACGGCAAAGTTAAGCTCTCTGAGAAACCTACCAGGTTAAATCAAATTCCTCAAATCCCTTACCACGATTACTGGAACCAGGAAATCAGATTACTCTAACATCGTTTGTCTGTAAATTGTGCAGCGTCAGACTGGGATGCAGAAGGTCGCAGGTTCGAACCCCATCTGTCTCCTAGTCCATCCCTGTAAGTCGCTTTGAATAAAAGCGTCTGCCAAGCAAAGTAAATTAACCTGTACAGATTAACAGCCTCTGCTGTTGTAACTAAATGAATGCATTCTCCCTTTCAAATATAAGATTTAAATTATATTATGTAATGATGGTGAATGCACACGTTTGAAATAAAAATTCACTAAACTAAATGCATCACCAAGATAGTAAAGTCTAATCGTGTCTGTATAAATAATGGGGCTGAGCCACTTTGATATTTAAACAGAAGTTTAATAAAGTGAATTGTGCACATAATATGGTTTAAACTACTGAATCTGTAATCTTCAAAACAAAGATACAATGTTAAAAATACTGACATCTCCACATCAGATGTCTCCAACCAGAAACAGTTCAATAACAGTGGTATCATTTATTGTTTTCTGTTTTCCCTAGTAATAACACATTCATTTGTCTCTACAATGAAGTTAATGCTAGGCTAAAATTATCATAATCAATTCATAAAGAGGAATTACTTTAAAAAGGCATGTGCTCGTATGGCAAGACTGTAAGTAGTTTTACATGAAACTTGGAATGAAAATATACAGTAAATTCATGTTATAGTACATTAGAGCATCGTAACATAAAATGTTGCCTACTATTGTCTAATGCAATAATTGAGTAATGTGACACAGATTCAATATTCCTCTGCTATTGCAGACATTAAGTTTTTTTGACAGAAGAAAACTAGCATGTTATACTGCATAGCTATTGTTGTATATTGCAGAAAAACAACTATGTTGGACATCACTATACATGGAGAAAAACACAGTTGTATGTGTGAACATAAATCACAAAGTGAGTCACAAGGCACTGTCAACTGACTAGTAACCATGGTAACAGTGCTCATCTTGCTGACAATGATGTCTCTCAGCGAATGTTGATAGCTCTAAAGCCCTTAAAGCTGCTAGTGCAAAGAGGAAAGCACTTTAGAGTAGAATGCTTTACACAGCCTATGCAATAAACACATTGGTAAATGACTCATAAATCAACTTAGTAAAACATAAGAAATGACCTGTAACTGCACATTGATTTATCGTTTCTGAAAGGTTATTTAAAAAGATACTGAATGAATAACACCTTTAAAAAGTAACATGGTGCTCAATCGTTAACAAAAAACGCTATTTCAACACCAGTGTGAAACACAGCATATTTAAAACATAGTATGAATTTAAAAACTAACAACTCAACTCAGTCACTAATTTAAAAAGTCTTGAGTGCCAGCTAAGTATGTATTGAATTTGTACATTTACCGAGTAAAACAAAACAAGAAATAGTTGTAATCAAAGTGTGACAGTAGAACAGAGATAAAAAACACTTTCATTTGGGAAAATTACAACAAAACCTCTCTACGTCTAGACCCAGAGCATGCATGGATTTAAGTTTACTTGTCTACTATTAAAATCCTAGTGAGTGAATTTATAAACAGGTTATTTGTAGTTAACACATAATCATATGCATATACAGTATGAATATTCTGTACGTAAGACTCTACACAGGTAAATCAAAGAGTAGAGTAATCAATTCTGTAACACACAGTGCAGATCTGGTAAAAATATATTTACAAATAATCTGAGATATTTAGATGCCCTGAGGTGCAGATACTGTTCTTAGCAGATACCAAAACCTCATAAATGAACACATCTTTCAAAGAAAATAAATGTCAAGCGCTTTTTGTGTACGCTATTTAAGGTCTTTATTGCCGGGGTCTGCTGAATGTTAGGCTAGCGGTAATAGTGACAGTACTACAGAGTCAGGACGTTTCCTGTGTATTGTATGTAAGGAATGTAATAGGTCAGTAAGGTCTGTCCCATTGAACAGAAGGAAATCTGCAGTGAGCATTTTTAGGGGAAGAAGCAAAAGCAGCTAAATCCATGTGTTATGGCTCATTTTAAAGCAAACAACTGCCTACTTAAACATTCAGCATATAAAGAGCAACATCTAACATGTCAAATTTCTGGGCACCTGAGTAAATCTAAATGTAAAACATAAAGTACAATATTCACTGTGATTTGGTCCAGGAGAAAAAAAAGTCTGACTTTCTTCCCCAGCCAGGAGCATTAACTTGTCTAAGCTTCTTTTCTGCAAATGGCTGCCAACGGGAGGTCAATAGGACCAAAAATAATTAGGTAAAGTGGCTAAAAAGGTAAGAGCTTTCAAGTGACCCCTCAGAATAAGATGGAGGAATTTGATGCAATGTTTATATCAAGTATCGCTTAATTTTGGTTTGAATTATTTCACATGCAACTACTAAAATTTCACAACAACTTCGCCCCCTCCCTCTCAGTAATTTGGCACAATAAGATATACTGATAAATATTTCAACATCTATCACAACTTTAAAACAACCTGGCAGTCAGCAGATGTCAAAAAAGATGCACCAGACAATAGAAGTCTCATCCAACTGCAGGTAAGTGCTGTAGTTACACTTATCTTTTTTATGGTCATCAGTAGGACGTAGCAAAAAAAGAAACACTTGATGTAGTAAAATACAACTAAATAAAAGACGTGCATCCTATGAAGAGTATAAAACAAAATTTACATAAATCTTTTTTTGTCTTGAATTAAAGTTGAATACCATCCACATACAGGAGCTGCTGAGCTGTGCTTTATTACAGACTAATACCTGTGGACATCAAAACAGAGTGTGTTAACTGCTTAATAAAAATGGTAATAAATTATTTAATTATGACTGAAATGTATAATACAAAGTGTAGACTTGTACCTGTAGTAGTTGGGTTTAAAAGGACCGTTCTTGTTGAGGCCCAGATATTTAGCCTGGTCATCTGAAAGCTCTGTCAGGTGAGCATCAAAAGTAGCCAAATGGAGACTGGCGACATATTCATCTGAAATACAAAGATGGTGCAAGAGTAAGTTTAAATTCAGATTATAAATATAAATAAATAAATATAGATAATGAGTAAACAAATAGAGGGCAAGTGTCTGTTTATTCTCACCCATTTTCTTGGGGAGCAGGTAAACATCCTGCTTGTATCTTCCCTCTGGAGCATTGTACAACTCTATCAGGGCCAAGGCCTAAAAATAAACATGCATTAATAAATGGATGAATTCAGCGAAGAAAGAAACTAAAGCTACGATTACAGAGCAACTACATCTGTGACCAGGCATAGCATGTAGCAGCAAATGTACTGAATACCGTAGAATGCCATTATGCCCCATTATGTCAAACTCATTACAAATGGAAATGGAAAAGCAAATGATGAGCCCGACATATTCTGCTATTGAGGCCTGTAGCAGTGACTTTGTCTCTACTGCTGCTATCAACACACAACATCCTGTTACCTGAGTGGTGGCTGTGATGGACAGGACGAATGTAGGGACAGTGGAGCAGCTGAGGTTAAGGAGACGCCCCTGTGGTATAAAACAATGTGTCAAGAACAACGGCCAAATATTACGTTGTTGTTTTGGGTTTTTTTTGCTATGCAGCACATAGTTAAAAACACATCTGTATTTCTTATATACGATTGTAAGGCACATGCAAACAGTCACCTCAGCTAGAAGTATAACTCGCTTCCCATCAGGCCAAATGACGTGGTCCACCTGAGAGCGCACTCTCTCCCAGGTCAGCTCAGGGGTGCGAAGACTTGCCTGAAGAAGACAAGAATGTCACTAGTTTGTTTAAAAAATGCTTATGTACACTGGTTAGAACTGAGGCTTCACAAATATACAGAACCTGAGTTCAATCTGTTAAATCGAACACATTGTACAGACTAGCTCACCACATCAATCTCAGTATTGGAGTGGCCCATGTTGCAGACAATGGAGCCATTTTTCATTCGGTCCAGTTGGTCTCTGGTCACTACATTTTTGTTCCCTAGAGACAGACATGAACATTCATCTTCAATCAGTACACCAGGAGCAGAGCAAAGAGTGGTTACAGGTACAGACAGATACTGCAGATTATGTTTTATAATGACTAGCAGGGCTTTTATTCAAGTTACCAGTGCACGTGATGATGACATCAACCTGGCGAATGACCTCATTCAGCTTGACCACCCTGAATCCATCCATGCTGTTTACATACAAGTAAGAGAAGTTCAGCCTCAGGACTCAGTGAAGAGAGTAACAAACAAGAAAGTATCTATTTTTATTGTGTTACAAAAGAGTAGTTGACTTTAAGCTGTTATGTAACAATCAGTTGCTAAATAATTAAGAAAGTGTTGGTCTTGCCGAGTCCGGGCAGCTGTGCTATATTGTTGTCTCTGCTGCCTGTTTATATATATGTGTGTGTGTGTGTGTGTGTGTGTGTGTGTGTGTGTGTGTGTGTGTGTGTGTGTGTGTGTGTGTGTGTGT
>JAUMHF010000021.1:10955252-11045099 GCA_032359275.1 Microctenopoma steveboyesi
AGGAGTCAGACGGGATTCGAACCTGCGACCTCCTACGTTCCAGTCTGACACTTAACCCATTGAGCTACCAGGCCGCCATTTACATTATATATATATATATATATACATACACACACACACACATCTCTCTCACACACACATGTGTATAATATATATTTATATATATATATATATATATATATATATATTTTTTTTTTTTTTTTTTTTTAATTCCATTGTGCTTGTACTTTATTGGACCTGTGCATCTATCAAATAAACTTTTGTTCAATAACAACTGTTATTGAACAGTTCAAAAATTGTTGTTTTTTGTTTTTAAAATGTTTTGCCTCCCATCCCTTAAGGTTTCAGTATTAATGTATTAACTATCTATTTGAACAATACACTATGTCACTACAAAGGTTTTTGGTAGAGATGTTGCACTGGATGCGGCAGCTTGATAAAGTTTTAACTCTTAATAGCAGAAGTATTGCAGCAAATGCTTTGAAAAAATCCTAAGACAAAAAGCAACAAAAGAACAACTTTATCGTGACTGTGTCACATTGGGATCACGTTTATTGTACAGAATACAATACAGCCACCTGCTGTCACTCTTTAGACTGTGTCATCTAGACTTGTTTAGTTCATTAACTACGTTTCGCCCTTCCATTCAAGAGGGCTTGACTGACTGGTGTGAGTAGCAGGTTTATAAACCCTGTGGAAAGGTTGGTACTTGGTGGTCACCTGTGGGTTGATCTCCTCCATACTAAAGTATGTTATTGTGACCATCTGAGCCAGAGTGTGAACGACTGTGAAACCGCTTGGGTATAGTTGAAGGACCTGTATTGTAAATGATAGCTGAAGTCTTAGGCCACCTCCCATGTTTAAGGAGGGCCGTTCAATCTAGCAGTGAACCAAAATCTGACTTCATTGCCTTTGTCTAATAGATGAAATGCTTCTCAACACGAATTCCTTACATTTAATAAGGATTCAGAAAGCTCCCTCCTCCACATCTAGATTTAGGCAGTGGCAATACATAACAAAAGTGTTTCTAAACCTGGACAAAAGAGTGTAAAGAGGCCCGCGACACTGCGCTGTGGACAAAGTTAGTGTCACACCGTTTGATAATGGTTCCCTGCTCCGGGTCTGAGTTTAGCTGAAATTCTGAATTTGGAGGGATGTCACTTTGAACCCAATAACAGCAGATCGCTGTACTGGAAGTGTAACAGTTATTAGACCATCTCATGGGCGCAGTGATACGTGGGTATTTACCTTATCCCGCCCCCGGGAGCAGCATCCTAGTTGCTCTAACATACTAACGTATTTCCTGTCACGCCATTTTCGTTTGAACGTCGAGAGGAGGAAACCAGCAAGAAGCGCGAATAGATCCATCTGTGAATTGCAACAAAAACGGTAAAGTCTAAATTAAATTCAGAATAGTCTTTTGTTTTCAAACTTTGTAAGAAATGTCGTTTTGACAGGCTTACTAAGAACGATACATTTACTTAATTTACTGTTTTAGGTCTGTGGCTTTTAACGAGAACGAAGCAGCCTAACAGAAGGCCTCGTGCAGGCGACAGCCATTTTAGCTATCGTTAAGCAGCTAACAACGTCGAGTTAGCTTTCGTTAGCATCGAAACATAATCTAATGTTACATGTAAAATATAAAAAATAAGCTACTGCACTGGTATCAGGGTTACGGCTCTTATTAACTGATTTAACTTTAACCACTAATCTATTGTTTAGCTAACGCTAGCATAGATTGAGAGCCGGATAGAGTAGGCCAAGCTTGTTAGCATTGCTACAGAGTTGATTATACGTACATCTTCAGTATTTTCAAACATAATATGTCAGTATTCATAGGGCTTTGCGAGTTGTCGCTGTGGAAACATTATAAATATGCGCCATACACAAGTATTCATTTCCATTTGAGGGTTAAAACCAGTGTTCCGTGAGAACAACCCGGTTTATTCCGTGTATACCACAGTATATCAGTTTTATCACGGTAACAATAGCAGGTCGATGTGCAAATAACAGTAGATCTGAACGCCATCTTCGGGTTCTAGTTAATTGGCTTAGAGTAGGGTTCTTATACATAAAATGTAAACTTACAAAAGGAGAAGCCGCTCTCTGCTGTGTTTAACAGATTCTCTATCCCTGTTTCTCAGACCCAGTCATGCATCGTGATTGTCCTCTTGACTGCAAGGTCTATGTTGGAAATCTGGGCAACAATGGAAACAAAACTGAACTAGAGCGAGCATTTGGCTACTATGGACCTCTCCGTAGTGTTTGGGTTGCCAGAAATCCACCAGGCTTTGCCTTTGTAGAATTTGAAGATCCCAGAGATGCAACTGATGCAGTACGTGAGCTTGATGGAAGGTAAGGGGCAATCCAACATTTAAGACGATGACCCAATTTGGAGAAAGTAAAATAAATCTGAGAAGACTGATGATGTGTGTTTGTTCTATAGAACTTTATGTGGTTGCCGGGTGCGAGTAGAGCTGTCCAATGGTGAGAAACGTAGCCGCACCCGTGGTGCACCCCCTTCATGGAGCCGACGTCCCCGAGATGACTACAGACGTCGTAGCCCCCAACCCAGGCGAAGGTGACATACACATTGTTGCTGTTTTTTGACAGTGGCTGGTAGAGGCAAACATTTTATTGTCTTACTTTCTCTTGTGCGATAATCCTGCTTGTGACTTATTGATTCCACGCTTCAGAGTATCTTTTAATGCTTACACTTTGTCAGTCTAGGCGTTCCTAGTATCTCTTTTGCTGATATCTTGACACTAGTCCCTATGACTTGCAGGTCATCATCATTGCCATTGTTGGTCATTTACATAGGGATCCACACAGATCGAATTTCAAAACCAAATGTGATGTGGAAATGCAGCGTTACATTGGGCCGTGTAGTTATGCCTAAAATTTGGCCTGTAAGATTGTGTATGTTTGCTGTACACTTTCAATACGTTTCTATATTTTAACTGCTTTAAAGTGGTGAGTTATGAGGTTAGGTAATGTCAAGTGTAATCTGTTATAGGGGTAAGTAAGTACCAAATGTAATGCACTCTTTCTTTTTGTTTGAGGATGCTTTTTATTTTTTCATCTTTATTAATAAGAATGAACCCGTTGCAGAGCCACCACCATGCCTCTTCTCACCACCCTCTGAGTCAATCAACTAGTCCTCTTTCAGCATCATGTGACTGCTGACCATCGTGCCCCAATCAGCTTGGCTGGTGCTGTCACATGACCCGGGCATGGCCAGTCGTCAGGTTGCACCAGCCCATTGGTTCCTCAGCATGCCGTTCTCAACCTCCTCCTCCTTCAACCTTAACCCAAACGGCAGTGGCCCACTTCACATTTCCGACCAATCAGCGTATTACGTTCCCAAATGTCTACAACCTACCAGCAGCAGCCTTCGGCTAACCAATTAAAGCAGGAAAAAAGCCACAGCCAGCCCCCATCTGCCTGCCACCTAAACACCTTGCAGCATCTGGCCAGTCCCATTCAACCAATTCTACCCACCCGACCGACAGTCTGCCTCCCTTTCGTCATATCTAGCTTGTTGAAAACCAAAAATACTAGTAAGTTTTCCTGCTTCATTCAGTACACTGCTGATACAGTTTTGAAAGTGAAGAGACAGCTGGGTTGGAAAGGTTGTTCTTTTTATTCTTTAGAGTTTTGGGTTTTTCGTTTTAATCTCCACCATTACTGTTATTCATTGTTTCAGAGGGGTGTGGTCCAACATCAAATGTTTGGAACTTCACATTTCCAGAGATTTCGATTATAGATGAACGTCCGGTATGTCTTGGGGCTCTGAGCAGAGTTATGAAGTCACACAAAACGGAAGTCTTTTCAATCCCCCAATGAAAATCAGATCCCGTTTTATGCTGTATAGCTTGTTTTAGCAGACCTTATTGGACTTTGTTACTAGTCTCCATCTTCTTATGTTCTCCCTCTAGTTTCACACAGATAGTGGCCCCTGTGTGTCTTTTATTTCCGCGCCAGGGCCAATCCACAGAGCAGATGAAACAGCCATGATGCCATGAAAGATCTAAGTATTAAACACCGAAATATAATTCGTACTGGCGACTATTTGTAGAAACTGAGGTGGTACTGTGGAGTAGGTGAGGATACCTGCCATCTTTATGTACTAGGTCCATTGCTAATTCCCAGTTTTCTTATTGAGATACTGTTTTCTGGGAAAACGCCCCCAAGTTTTTTATTTCCATTTTGGGTTACTGATATAGACGAAGGGCTGTGTTGAAGGACATCCATGTAAGAGAAGGGTTGGAATTGCATGGAGCTCTACCGGGAGTGAAGGAACGTCAGTCTCTGTTCTTAACACTTTCTGTATTTTTTCCTGCGCAGATCCCCACGAAGGAGGAGCTTCAGCCGCAGTCGTAGCAGGTACATCAGCATTTAAACTCTTTGAGCATACATTTCTGACGTTGAAGTAATACATTTAAAATTTGATATCTTAAATATATCACTATATAATAACTGTACATTATACTGTAAAATAGACTGAAAATCTACATATTTTAGTGTGTGTATATGTGTGTATATATATGTGTATATATATATATCTCCTAACTATGCCTTAAACTATCTGTACTTAATGCAGTGGTTTGTTTCTGCAGGTCTTTCTCCAGAGACAGGAGGAGGGAGAGGTCCCTCTCCAGGGATAGGAACCACAAACCTTCGAGATCCTTCTCTCGGTCAAGGAGGTACAGATGTACTCTTGAGCTGTTTCACAATTTTGAATTCTGGGACAGATTTGATTACATGATGTGAAATGTATTTTATGCTTTTATTTAGTGGTTACACATGTTGCTTTTACTGAAAGCCTAATTGTACCTCCGTTGTGACCGCTGTTGTTTTTTTTCTTCCCCACAGCCGTTCCAGGTCTAATGACAGAAAATAGAGGAATGTAAGTGTAACAAGAGCAAAGGATGAACGGTTGTACAGGCTTTGCCGTTTCATACAATGGACTTCAACATGGCCATGTGGCCATTTTTGTGTTGGGTTTTTTAAACAATCAAGCTTTTTAGTGTCCTTCCCCTTTTTTCTTATGGTAATTTTCAAATACCTTCAGTGGGTGTGTGCGTGCAGGAGAAAATGCCTCACTAGAGTCGTGTCCTTCTTGTCGGTCCTGAAAGAGTTTTGCCACCCAGCATTCCAGGTCACTCTAGTTGCTCTCGTAGGAGCTTTGTTTTTTGTCAGTGAATGTACTGTGTAGTTCGACGTGTAATATGAGTAGATACTCATTCATTGTGTAAATGCCAGCATTTTTAAAGAATGGTTTGGGATGTTAATTATCAAAGCTCCTCTGTTCAGCTATCTGTAAAGCCAACCTGTTTTCAACATGCTTCTTTCTTCATTCTGTTTTCCATCTGTAAACGGTTGGTTATTGGTAACAAAGGAACCCTTATTTCAACATGCAAAACTATGGCATTGATGTAAAATTAAGGTGTGATGAACACAAATCTATTTTTTTGTTTTCCTGTTTTGTTTTTTTTTGTTTGATACTATGTAAAATTGTCTCAATTAAAATATTGGTTGGTGACACACCTGGTATGTTTGATTTTGCTTCCCTTAAATTACAGTACAAATATGAAATCTTAACAAATATGCAATTAATTTTCAGAGGTCGGTCATCTAGCAAACCACTAATTATTTTTTATAATACCATATTAAATAGCAAAGTTTAATCTCACTTTGTCTCAAAATGTTTGAATGATGGCCCAACACCAGGTGAGGTTATTCGTAATGGTAATAAAGTCTTGTCATTAGTCCAAACTGTGTGTAATGGTGTTAATGCTGTGGGATACCTAAAGCCTAAATAGTTGTGATATGTAATTTAAAAAAAGGTAAACTTGACATTTTGGAGTTAACAATTGAATTGTATATTTATTAAACGGTGGCCTCGAATACAAGTCCTGCTGTTCTGTGAAAAGATGAGATGTCGGCAGGGTCAGAGGTTTAATGTCCCGTTTTTGCCACATATTACAGAAAACGGCGTACACTAAGTAAACTGCTGTGCTCATGTCTCAACACATCCTTCCAGCACATATAGGAGAAGCTCTGCGGTGGAAGAAAATAATTAAAACTGTGTACAAAAAGGTAAAAGTATAAAAACAGTAACCGCATAAAGGTTTCCCATTTTACAAAAAGGTAAACAATGAGATCACTGAGAGTGGTGGTATTGCACATACTAGCTAAATAAAATATTACATAGTAATGCTGTGTCAGAGTGGACACGTTTGACACATCTCATATTACACGTTCAGTTATTTTAAACCCATATGGATATTGCACGTTACCTTTTATCTAAAAAGGTGCTATTTCTAAATTCGCACCGGCGGGTTCCCACAGACATATTATATCCCACTGTTCTCCTGCTGTCAATAGCTGTTTTTAGTCACACCCCGACAAGCCCCGTGTTCGCGCACAAGTCCACGTGAACCGGTTTCACACGGGTACACGGCGCTCTCAAATCTGCGCGCGCTTTTCCACGGGTTACTCAGGCCGGCGTGACGTCACAGGAACAATGACTCACGGTATCCACGGAGAAGGGCCTCACTCTCTCCAGGAACCTGAAGAGAGAGTGTATCTGACATTACACTCTTCACTACTCACATTATTGTTCAAGATATCTAGATTACTATGGATAGTCAAAATGACGTAGTAGATATCTTAAAATCGTTTCCCATTCGAGTCAATGGGACATAGGACACTGAATAGTCAAAATAGAAATCTCAAATTCGGCTTTTGACTAGTCAAAATTCAATTGCAGATTTTTTTAAGTCGACTTTTGACTAGTCTCATTGTAATTTTGACTATTCAAAATGCATTCCTAGATATCTGAAACACAATCATGGATATTCGAATAAAGACTGTTAAATGTTAAAAGTGCTTGCCATACACCCACAGTTATATAACAGCACCCACAAGACACACCTGTGCATAAGTAAGGCAAACGTACAGAGCCATGTGCCACATGGCTTCGTTTGGAAATTTTATTTTGAAAAAATGGGTCGTTTCATGTCAAGGTGTTCACATCCACTGAACCCAGAAGCCCAAGATTTAAAATTGGTATGACCACTAAGCATTTTGAAGCATATCACAGTGGCCATTGCCAAATTATGTAAACTTGTTTTTTTGTGTATGTTGTCCTGATCTGTATCGTCTTTCTTTTCTTGTTACCAGACGACTTTATAGTAAAAAAAAAAGGCACACACCAATATCAGCCCTGTGGTAAAGCAGTATGTTTCTAGTATTTGCAGTAGAGAGGTAGATTTGTCTACTCAGCAGGCCTTTCCTGTAGTCACACAGCTGCTGCTTAGTCTCATATAGTATGCATTTGTGTTTTTACATTTGGTTTGCAATTTTAACCTCAGTACAAATCAATATATTGTAGATGTAGTCATAGTAAATAGCTTTCGGGTCTGGGGTTTCTAGATTCTAAGACTGTGAGCCAACACACCAGTTTAGCCTTCATGGACTAGATCCTACACTGGATCCTGTTGGAGACCTGCTGACAACTAGGCTAAAGGGCAGAGTGATGGGGTTGGGAAGCATGAGGAGCTGTCTCCTGGCTCACTTGCTGTCAAGGTAAACAAAGCTGCTCTGCAACAACAGTAGGTGGAACACACTTTTGAGTAAAATATGTGCCAGTGTGGTATGATAGTGTTTGTTACTGTGACTCGTAGCACCAGCATGTCCGAGTTATTACAAGCCCAGAGAGTTGGATTACAGCATAACAAGCAGCTGAGAAAACTACAGTACAGTTTAAATTAGATCAAAAGTCCCATATCTGACATGCATGTAATATTTTGTATGATTGACAATTTCGTCTGTTATAAACATAAATCTTTTCATGTCTTGATTTATTTTTAACAAGATGTAATAGATAACAATTTGTTATTTTTTATTCAACTGGTTATTTTACTTATAAATAAAATGTATATTATTATTATTATATATTATTATTATTTATAAAATATTATTTACATCATGTGAAATGGATGAATTCTAAACCAACTTCTAATCACTTTTATAATGAGTTAAAATGTTATAGTTCTACTGTATCTACTACTCCACTACTGTATTTATACTGTTAAGGCAAATAGATCGTATAGTAGTTGATGTGACTTTTTATGTTACACGAACTTTTTTTAGAAATTTCCTTCGCTATGTGAATTGTATTACTTATTGTTTTGTATGTTTAAAAATATCAATAAAGAATGTGTTGAAAAAAAAGGAAAAAAGCGTCCTCCGCCGATCCTGTCATGCGCACTGTGACGCAGACGGGTGCCGTGCTGGAACGTCCTGCGCTGGAATTTTTTTCTCCCCACGACAGCACGGGCCAACTTTCACGTGTGTTTACCGGGCGAAACTCACGTGTTGGAGGGAGCAGACTCTGCCCCACTGAAAAGGAGGTTCCCTGCAAATCGGAGTTCATAAAAGTTTAGCCCGTGTCTGCGAGAGTACTTGGAGACATAACGAAGGTGCACTATTTTATTCCAGTTATTCGAGAGGGAGGCTTGAATAACATCAGCTTCGGGTGGTTTGTACATCAGGGCTGTTGTGAAATCAGAAACTACAAGGAGGCACCTCAACAAACTAGCTTCACTCAAGTTTAAAAAAAGGGAGGATTTATATTGGATTGGACTTCAATCAGCTTAACATGTAAGTAAAAGAAAATGAAATTATACTTGTACGTGTGTGAATATATTGGCGATTACTAGTGTGTTACACTTATTATTAGTGTGTTAGACTAATAATTAGTGTGTTACACTAATAATAGATAAGAAAAGTATTTCTGTGTTTCGTTTGGTTTGTTAGTCAGCTCTAGAAACAGCTGACTGAGTTATATGTGGTGTGTAAAATAGTCCAGTCCATATTTCTAAGTTATATTTGGAGATTTTCATTCATAAAGGTCAGTGTACAGCATTGAAATCTCCCCCTATCCCCTTGAACTTTGTGGATAGTTTCCGAGGTTTTCATTTATAATTCCGATACTTGAAGAACGTGTAGAACTTCAGTGTTATTTCTGAGGCGTGCCAGTGTCTGTGTTGATTGTGAGGGAGCTGCAGACGGGGACAGATCAGCTGCACTGGTCGACACGAGCTCTGGTCTCACGTGTACCAGTGTAGTAACGGGGCATGGTCTTGTCTCTGGTGCCGGTGCCTCTCCCGCCACAGACTTGAATCACCCCTCCCTGCACCGCCCCGCACGGCACGCTCACCCTGACGTCACAAAACTTTGGAGGCGGAGGGTAAGGAAACGGGGCCCCATGTTCTGCAGCTGTGCAGCCAGGACAGAGTAGCACCAGGATCTATGAGGCTGGAATGATTTCATCATTATTATCTAATATTAACAATAATTACATTAAAGTCTTGAAAGTCCAGCCTCTGGAACACAGGAGACTCCTTTAACCAACCATGGCAGCCTCCATCACTCTAACCCCGGCTGTGAGAAGTTGCTAGAACTTTATTACTTACACGTGTTTATTTATGTAAATGAACAGGGTGATTTGGGAGAATACATTTGACATTTTTTTGTGTCTGGTTGCTCATGTGGTTGATTAATATCGTACATACTGTACATCTGCTTGATGTGATTGTTGACTGGGCTGCTGTACCGCATCCTGTTTGGACCCATCATACATAGTATAGCTGGAACAGTTTTTCTACTCTGATAAAATATCTTTTAAATCACAACAGCCTAACTACATTATTACTCTTAATTCAAATGACCTCTCCTACAGTGCTTTAGCTGAATAATTGCGCTGGGCTGGGACCCGTCTGTGCTGATTGTTCCCTGAAATGTGAGTCCTGGGAATCCTGCCCAGCCCTTCCTGGAAGCCTGTAATGACTTATTATTCTCCCGAGATGCAGTGGATTCCTTCCTGTAGTTCATACATTGTACTGAGGTGCTTGTTTGATCCTTGAAATAGTTTATTTGTGAGTGCGGTGCATCCTGAAAGCACTTATTTAATCATGAGATTTGATTTCATGAGAATAAAATACCTTTTTTATCTGTGGCTCATTGTGTGAGCTGTCTGTGGTCTGACACTGCCGCTTAGTGGTGACTTTGTGTGTCTGCTCGAAACTTGTCCGTACATGTCCTGGTTAGACTGTGTCCAGGCATGTACCACTCAGTGAGTCACTAGTTGTCTGATATAAAGAGCTCCCCAGCGACACCAGTCTGAGATGCTGTGCTGTGTTCGCTGAGGGAGCTTAAACTAGTGAGAACAATGGTAAGGCAAATCCTATTTTTTAAATTAGCATCATATTCAACATAGGGATGTATTTTCCTATTAGACTTAGGTTGATCATATTTGTTCATGTATTTCTGATCAGCTGAAAGAAACATTTGCAGTTTTTATCTGTGTTAAAGGATACCATCATTAGGTGTGTGAGAATTATTGTCAGCTTTCTAGGTTTAAATTTGAATGTGTTGAATAGGTTGAAATAACAACGATTTGAACACATCATACAACTTTGTTCTGGAATAACACAATGTGATACGTTTCATTGATTGACCACAGTTACAGAACTGTCATTGCCACTGTTTCAGCAGCTTTCCAAACTAACCAGCAGTTTTCTGTCTCTTGCAGTGCAGAACAATGGCTACTCATGACCGGATCCTGAGCTCCCTGAAGAACGGGCCTGCTCGACGAAACCTGTTCGGCCCTGTTGACAGAGAGCAGCTGCAGGTAGAGTACCAGACTGCCCTGCGGAAAGACCTGGAGGAGGCGTCACAGCGCTGGGGCTTTGACTTCATCTCGGATAAACCACTGGCAAGCAGTGATTTCCAGTGGGAGTGGATCCCAGGAGCCCAGGTTCCACTGCTTTACAGATCCTGCATGCTTGATCTGCGACGAGCCGCAGTTCAGAGCATGGAAGAGGCAACTGTTAAGAAAGGAAGGGTGGAGCCGCCACAGATTGAAAAGGAAAATGTCCCGCATACACCTGGGAGATGTGTGCACAACCTGAGAAGCCTGGAGAAAACACCAGAGAGAGAAGAGACGTCAGGATTAAAGCGGAAGCAGACAAACATTACAGGTACAGATATAAATATTCAGATTTGAAATGACTTGTGAATTTATGTGAGTTTGCATGAGCTGAGCCTCCTGTTCTTTATCCCAATAGATTTCTATCAGACCAAAAGAAGAATAGTTTGGATGCCACGCAAATCTGGCGAGTGATTTCTTTTGCAGTTTGCTGCCAGACTGTACTACGCTCAGGAATACGCTGCACAGACTCTGCCCAGTCACTAACCAGGAGGTCATGTACCCACCATGAACCATCTGACAACAGAAGAGACCTCACATACTTACTTCAGGTTTAATTAGGGTACTGTATTCACTCTGAGGGGGTTGGTGTTTTTCCCAGTGGTAAGAAGGGGACATTTGAGCAGAGAAGATTAATGATAATCTCTGGAATCAGTGGATTTATACTCGTTTGGATCAAGGGGATGCCAAAGTGCTGACTGACATTTCCTGCTGAACGTTCCGCAGAGATGAAAACATCCCTGCGTTGTGGGAACTGCGCACCTCTTGTAGTATGGGCGCCTTACTGTACACTCTTGAAACTGTTGTCAAAAGGAAATTGAGAAACGTCTGTAATAAGGCTGCAGAATGATTGTCAGTATCAGAGCATGGATGAAGCCTTTTGGCTCCTGTGTTCACGTACACTACTGTTTCCCTACAGTGATTGTTCTTTACCTGTATCTTGAGGGCTAGATACAGGTAAAGACATTTTACATGCAGGTCCTGTCCAGTGTATTATACTTTATTTATCCAGCTGCACAAATGTGTCTTTTTTTTACCATCAGTTATTCAAAGGAAAATGCTTAAAAAGTTCTGAAATCTTGTCCCAGTTGCTTTGCTTAGATTATGAATGACAGAAGTGCCATTGTGTCCTCTTCCATCTACTAAGGGTTGATTTTTAAAGCAAATTTCCATACTTTGACATGCATACAGCCCCTGTAGTGTAGGTTAGGAAGGCAACACTTTAAACATATATTGAGCTTTATTTTGATATACATCAGATATTTATTATTATTATTATTATGAGTTTAATTAAGCGCTGTTAAGCAGCATAATCCTGAAAGATGTTTTCGTGTTGCACATACATCTGATAGGTGGTGGATCCTCAGCATTCCGTATCAAGATTAGAGTATTTGTTTTGGTATTTGAAGCTCCATAAAGGAAAATCAGTGGAAAGTGTTCTCAGAAGCAAACATATGGAGGTCTAAGCTAAAGCTATGTGCTGTATTATTTTAGTTTTGAAGCATAGTGCAATCAAACAGACAATATGTTGATTGTCTGCCTCAAATTGTATGATTTTTGGTGACATTTATGTTTATGTTGGCAAATCTTGCTGCTGTGGGTTATCTGAATAGGTGTCAAGCTGTAATTAATTATTACCGTTAATCCATAACAACAAACAAACAGTTTTGAAATGTTCAACGCTGCAAATACAGTTTTTACCCCAAATAATAAATGCACTTCTGTTTATAGATGCTTGTGCACAGGTCCTATGTACTGTTTTGTGTTAAAATGACCTACAAATGAAAAGATCTATCTATATTTATTGTGAAATAGTATTCCTTTTGTTTATATCGTTTTTCTTTAATTATTCTGAGAATCCAAATTACAATAAAATATAAAATGAAAATTAGTTTTGTTTCATTGTTGTCTGTTTACTGTGTCACTTTGTTCTTTGAATCTTCTTGTCAAACAAGAACAAAAAAAATCTTTATCTGGATGTGGCCCACATGCAAAATGAGAAGTATGGTCCAAGTATCCCAAATAGGAAGTGGCCCACCTCTGGCAACGATGTGGCACAGGAGGCTGGTTTGGTTTGTTCTTGGCTGATGAAGCGGTGCTGTGACAAGCACCATCGTTCCACAGCTCTTTAGCTGCATGGGGTTTAATATTAGCAAAGACTGCTTCTTCAGGCTGCAACTAAACAAAGAAACATGGGTCATGTCCAAGTACAGTTGTGTAAGACCAAACCTGGAACCAATTTTTACATGAGGATATCATTTTTGAACAGAAATAAAAAGGTCCAGTATACTTTATTAGTACTTCATTATAAATGTTGGTTGGGGCCCTATACAGTATAATATAGTATAAGTTATTACCATTGCAGTATCAACCATTAAGAATAATTGTGCAAGTGGTGAAAACTATTCTTACGTGTTTTGGATGATAAGACCTGTAGAGAAGTAATTTGCACGTTTTGATCAAATAGGCAAGTGCAGTGCAGACAAGTATGTCTAATCGTTTGTTAAAAGTGCGAAGGGACTTGTTTAATATAAATGTAACCAGTTTAATCAGATGATAATTATCCATGAAGATTCTCAGTTATCCAGGTCATGGTTATCTCAAAAAAGGCTTTTCAATACTGGACGTTGTTTTAGTTCCTTCACAATGTTTCGTTTCGACCTTCAACCAGAGGACTTCCTGGAATGAAGTCTGACAATAGAATAAATAAAGTAGATCTGGAAGCATCATTACTTTACTGCATATAGATGGGCTTCAGTATCTGTATCTGGTTTTCTATCACAGCCATCACATTTTTTCTCTTTGCAATTTATTTCAGTGGGTATTCCTCCAAACACACACACACCTGCCAGCACAACACGACATCTAAAGGTTGGTGCACCACAACTGTAAGTGGCTCGAACAGTCCTGTGTTGTTGTGACAACATGCTTTTTCTTACTTTGTGAAGAGCAGCGAAAGCAAGTTAAGAGAGTGAGTCACTGCTCAGACAGACACTGTGTAGTTTGGCAGCACATCAGTGCAGCCGCACATCAGCAAACATTGGGTGTATGTGTTTGTTTTGAGGGTTTAGGGGATGGAGGCCCCAGAGCAGGCTCTGCCACAGGCCCTGCTGTGTTCCCTCCTCCTTCCCTCCCTCCCTGCCTGCCTCACTGTGTCTCCTCTGCTTTCAGCAGCACAGAGGTACCTGCACGCCTGCGCTAATCTCTCCCATCCCCCCGCCCATTTCCCACCATCATCTGTCCCCTTAGCTCCCACATCCATTATAGGGCAGGACAGCTAGAATTTGCATTAAGACTGAAAGAGAGAGGTGGAGAGCAGGAGAGCGAGTGACACAGAGGGAGGAGGAGGCAACATATGATACAAAGGAGAGGAGAGAAAGAAATAGTTGAGAGCGTCAGAGAGCGGCAGTAAGAGGCTGCAGATATCGGTAGCATTCACAATGGAGCACTAGGATCCAGAGAGGTGATAGCCAGCCAGACAACGGCTGAGGGTAGAGAAATTTGAGGAGGGGGGGCGGGGGGTGCCTCCTCGGTGAGCACAGGGGGAGGAGGAGGAGGGAGGAGGAGGATGGGCCTCGAACACAGACTTGCAATGGCACTGCAAAAATTGGATTAAAGCAGTATGGTAACGTTTCTAATTTAATTTATTGCTGTGCTGCTTCTGTCTCATCCTCATGTGTTTGCATCCACGCTTGTTGACATCCATCGGTCGTCTCTCATGTCACACTGTGTCCCTCCTGCTGAGGGAGGACGGCACAGGCACACTCTATCGTCCTGTTTTTGTGCTGTAGACATCTGCCATCTCCATCCCCATCAAAGTCCTGCTTCTCATCCAACCTCCAGTGGCTGTTTTTCATCTGGCCCATCACCTAGCGTGCTTTTGGAAAAGATTGCATTAGGTTTGAGCATCAGTGCAGCCATCGCTGTCTCCTGCTCTGTTGTTTTTATCTGTTTTCACACATCGCTGGACACTGCATTCCCTTCTCGTATGAGCCATCGCTTAGCTACTGCATAATCACCTCACTTTCTGTGACAGGATCAGGAAATTATTAACCACCAGGGACTGCAGCCATATGTTTTCCTTTTTCTAACAATGTGATTGTAACCTACCCTAAAAAAAATAAAGACACTGCCTGTTTCGCTTTGCTCTGGTCGATTTATAATAACATGAGGAGCTTGTGCTCATTTCACACTGTCACGCAAATAGAATACAAATAAATCCTTGCACCATCCCGTCTAGAGAATTAGAGCAGCAGCATGAGATGTTTGGTGTTGTGTGTCCGCCTGAGCTCATGTTAGCAGGGTCTGATTACAGTGTTTGGAACGTCAGGCAGAGTCATTAAAATCCCACCATCTGCCAAACTTCACAAATAGATGCAACACTGATCGGGGGAATCCCCTCGTGGATCAATGAGATGTCAGCACAGGGCTCAAGCTTTAAAAGAATCTCAACGTTGTGTGGTATTACAATGGAGAATAGACATTTAGGTAAAGATTTCCATTATTACCATAACTGTGCCATGCTACACACTATCATTGTTTTAAGTGTCTCATGCAGCATTATTTTGCCTCCTGTATCTTTACATAACGTATTTTCTAAAGAAAGACATATTAAATCAACTGTCTGAGGCTGAGCAGGGCAGGAAGTAGTGCAATTATTTATCATTTAATTAATGCATGATGGCCTTTCTGTGTTGTTGATGTCTCCACCAAATCAATTACAGTCACTACCACCAAGAGCGGAAAGTAACTAACTGCAAGTGCTTTCGCATGAGAAATGAGATGATTTTCATTCATCTATCTGTCTGAAATTCCACACATTTTTACTGACAACTAATAAAATAAGTTTCTCTCCAAGAACTCCAGTGATAATTTGTTGGCGATTAGAGACACCTTTTTGAAAAATCATTTCAGGATGACATTTTAATCACGATTCACTCAAATAAAATCTAATCTCTAATAAAAGGCATTAAAAGGCATTATTCATTTATTCAAATTAAAAACTGACACGATCTCCTTTTACACATGCACCGCCGCCAGTCTCTGAGGAGAACCTTTTCAAAGTAAAAGATAAATAGCACTAAGTCACTATCAGGATCTCACAATGACCATTTCACAGTGCCTCAGAATAATCTTCATATCACTGTTCACATCTTCATATGCTTGCACTTGAGTAGTGTTTGCTTCACCTACAATTCTATTTCCAGTATTAGTCATGTTTCCAGTAATTTACCTGGAGTAATTTTAGTATGTTGTCTCCTCCTGACTACCTCCCACTGTCCTCTATTTGTCATCAGCTGGACAAGAGCGAGGTGACAACTCTAGGACTACCCTCCACCACCAGTCATGGAGGCTCTGACAGCAACATCAGTGCAGAAGGAGCTGGGGCAGCATCTGGGGTCGCAGCAGGAGGTACTGACGGTTCAGCGGCAGGCGAGCCACAGCGAACACGTGCTGCTCTGGAGCATCTGCAGCAGAAGATCCTGAAGGTCACCGAGCAGATCCGTGTGGAGCAGGAGGCCAGAGACGACAATGTTGCAGAGTACCTAAAGTTGGCCCACAATGCAGACAAACAGCAGGCATCCAGGATCAAGCAGGTGTTTGAGAAAAAGAACCAGAAGTCAGCACAGACCATTGCACACTTGCACAAGAAGCTAGAGCACTATCACAAGAAGCTAAAAGAGATAGAACAAGTAAGTGAGAAAGTGCACGTCAGCATGTGATGTTTTTGTGTTGCTGTTTCTGTAGTGTGACCGTTGTGAGTAATTATCTCGTGACTAACTCAAACAACTGTCCTGTATTTGTGAGAGAAGTTGTGTGCAAATGTAGAGTGGCGATTCTCACGTCCTCACACTTGTTTAAACTGATGCGTCGTCCTGTGTCTCACCTAATTCTCTACAGGACCTGCTTTCCTCATCTATCTTCCAGTTCTGTCCCTTAATCCTAAACACCTCTCTCCTACCTTTGAGATCCTCCACTGCTCTGCCTCCTCATTTCTCTTCCCTCTCTACAGAATGGACCAGCCCGGCAGCCTAAGGATGTCCTGCGGGACATGCAGCAGGGATTAAAGGATGTGGGGGCCAATGTTCGTGCTGGGATAAGTGGTTTTGGAGGTGGAGTCGTTGAAGGAGTCAAAGGCGGTGTGTCTGCCCTCACTCACACAGCCGTGGTGTCCAAACCAAGAGAATTTGCCAGTCTTATCAGGAATAAATTTGGCAGCGCAGATAACATTGCTCACCTAAAGGACACACTTGAGGACGGAGTTGGGGGCCACTCTGAGGACGCCCCAACACCGCGCGCGCTGAGCGGCAGTGCCACTTTGGTCTCCAGCCCAAAGTACGGCAGTGACGACGAGTGCTCCAGCGCTACGTCTGGCTCTGGGGCAGGCAGTAATTCTGGTGGAGCAGGAGGGGGAGGAATGTTAGGGCCAAGTATGGGGAGTCCCAGACTGGACGGGCACCATCATCATCACCATCACATGCACAGCTCCTGGGACTCTCTACTTGAGGGCCTGCAGGAGATCAAAGCCAGCCAGGCACATATGGAGGATGCCATAGAAGACATGAAGGGGCAGCTGCAGAGCGACTACTCCTACATGACACAGTGCCTGCAGGAAGAGAGATACAGGTAGAAAATCCAGTGTAACGCTGCAGCCTCGTTGTTGTTTAACCAGTACAGTCCACACAATGTACTAAAAACACTGAAGGCATTCTGGTGGACGTCAGGCCATGATTTGTACCTACTAAATATGTCAATCACTCACTAATTCACCAGTGAATACATAATTTTAAAGGGCCTATGTTTATTGCCCCTTATAACCTAATGAAGGAGCATCACACTGTGTGGGTGGTGTTAAATATATTTTGATGTTCCGTGACCATTGTGTGTGTTCGTCCTCCTTTCTCAGGTATGAAAGACTTGAAGAGCAGCTGAATGACTTAACGGAGCTGCATCAGAATGAGATGACCAACCTTAAGCAGGAACTTGCCAGCATGGAGGAAAAAGTGGCCTACCAGTCGTACGAGAGAGCGAGGGACATTCAGGTAAAAAATAAGGTTTGTTGTTGTGGACATTAAAGAATAACCCAACTGCAGACTACATTTTACTGCTGTTCTATGCCTGTTGTAGGCAACAGGACTCATTCAGCCGTGAGTTGAGGTGGGAAGATGGATAAACAAATCATTTTACATGTTTGACAATGATATTTAGTGATGTTTATTTTATCAATGACTGTTTCCAATCTACCACACTCTGTGTTTATCGTTGGTCCTCTGACATTACCAGACCCAAAACTTTTCCAATATCCAAGCAAATGATGTTGTGCCTAAATTTAGCCAAACCAAGAATGTCACGTTCATTACTGTAACCATGATGACTAAGGTTGGTTTGTTTCCTTATCGTCTCTGACATATTGGCTGCTTCCCATTGTAGGTATTTATCATCAAATATTTATGACTAAATATGAAACTACCTTTTAAAAAAGAAAAATCTCCAAACCAGAAAGAAGAGCACAGAGAAAACACAAACCTCAGGTCAAGTCTGTGAAACTGTGGCAGACTACGCTCTCCTGCTCTCTTAGTACATGCTACTGGTGTCATGCTGTGATACGTGTTGTTGCTTTCTGCATGCAGGAGGCCGTGGAGTCGTGCCTGACCCGAATTACCAAGATGGAGCTGCAGCAGCAGCAGCAGCAGGTTGTGCAGTTGGAGGGAGTGGAGAATGCCAACGCTCGAGCTCTGCTGGGCAAACTCATCAATGTCATCTTGGCTCTCATGGCCGTGCTGCTGGTCTTTGTCTCCACTCTGGCCAACTTCATTACACCACTGATGAAGACACGAGCCCGGGTGGCCGCCACCGTCCTGCTGACCTTGCTGTTGTTCATCCTGTGGAAGCAGTGGGACTTTGTGGAGCTGTGGCTGCTGCCCAGCTGAGCTCACTGAGAGAGACTCCAGAGGCCAACAGAGCATAGGTCACAAGCTGAATTTAACTCAATTTCAGAGCCTGAACCTGCTGCTCTTGTTCTCTTCGAGTGGAAAGCAGGAGTGTGTGGGGAAAGAACATGGCACTTCTTGTTTTGGACAGAACAAAAACTTGCCTACAGAGTGTGTTTAGGAGACAAACTACATCATCTCATCTCTACTGATGCTTATGGCCAATCATTGATTGCATTGCTGTCACCAAAAAACTGCATTTCTTGCGAGACTTCTTTGGATCGTCTTTTCTAATTATTTATGGTACATGAATTCTAAAGAGCAGAGCAACTTACAGTGACTGTAAAATGCTGATCACATTCGCTGTAACCTTCATGTTGAAGCTATAGTATATCTGAGAGGAAAAGGTTTTTTCATGAATGTTATGTGTTCATGCATGTCCTCATATGTGCACTGAGAAGCAGCTAGCTGGCATGAGTTAACTGTTCATTTAATGACGAAATGAATCCAAAATAACTGCATTTTGTTTTCAGAATTACAATGCAGATTTATTATATCTCAGATCAGTGTGATCCCTGATTTGTTTCATTTCCTTTTCTGGTGTTGAAGCTTTTAGATGCGTTTCTGACTTTTTCTCTTTTACTTGAAGTAAGAAAATGCTGATATCTACTCAAACTCTGCTAAATAATTCAGATATGTAAAATCTGTTGATTCCATAAATGCTATCTCACAACCACTATTGTAGAACTGCTATTACCCAGTGTCAAATTAACTGGCATGTCAAACTGTATGAACGTTTTTAGCCAATTTGCAAAAAGAAACATGTTTTTTTTTCTTAAAACAAATTTCTGTGGCAACTGGACTTGTTTTACTTCCTCGAACAAGTTTCTCCTTCCATTCCAGAGGGTTTTCTCATTTCTGAATGGACCTGGATGACGGAGAATCTTCACAGACAATATTGCTGTTTTATTAAACAATGTAAGAAATAAATGATTTCATATATTAGGCTATATTCCTATCATCATTCACTGAGATTGAAGCTGTTATAAAAAGTGGACTCTTCACAAATTAGTTATTTAGAAATAGTGATATTTGTTTACATTAATGCTTTAGATGTATTTATAAGGGGTTATAAAGTGTCACACTTTTTTTTGTAGTTAATAAAATGATTCCTAAAGCAGTAACTGGTATAAGCTATTAAGAACAAATTGCTTAAACAATAAGAACATCTGGCATTTATTAATGTTTTGCCAACACTGAAAGCTGCAGTATTTAGGTTTAATAAGAATAATCACAAATCACAGGGATTGTTTTCAAGCTAGAAACCAAAATCTATTAATATCATTGTTACAACTCTGGCTTATTAATAAAGGTGTAACGGTAAACAGTGTTCATTGGCACATGCACCTTAGATTTCCTTATGAGAAAACAGGTCATAACAGAAAAACTAAAATAAAGTGGAGGCCTGGGTTCATATATAAACCGTCATCATAACATTTAGACTTATTTTAAAATGTTATTCTACAAAAAGATAATAATAATAAATAATCCCATTTACTGTAGACAACCTTTGATATTCACTGTATTTACGAGGATTGTCTTGTTCATCAGTTCATCAAAAGTCCCACAGGAATAATTAATAACATCTTTATGTTCCATTGTTACAAGAAGCCACAGCATGATGCAACAGTGGGGAAAGTTCTCTGCACCTTGCAGTATCTGTCTCAGTTGTGATGCTGAATTAGTTCTTCCCTGATTCCATTTATGCACTGTACACTCAATGTGTTTGTAATGTCCCACGGTATGTAGGAATGGCTTCATCACTGTAAGTTCTAACAGCTGTCCTAACCTGCATAAATCAGTGAGCTTGCAGTTCTCAACAATGCCTACTTCTACCCGTTTTTTGATCAAGTTAGAAGAATTTTAATGTGAAAAAAACAGCTTCACTCCAAAACCTGTTGTTTTGTTTGCTGACTTAACACAACTAAAGAAGGAAGTCATTCCATTACTGCATCAGCAGTTGGGCAACAATGCACTGAACTGTGCCTAGTCTGCTGGTGAGATTAGCGAGCCAGTGTAAGCAGGGCCTACGTAAGCTGAGTCAGTTCAGACCTAGTAACTCAGCGAGCCAGCCATGTTAAGCCAAGACCATTGATCATTTTCTCTCTAAGTGCCCCTGGAGCACCCTCTGCTGACTGGTTCCGCTGCGTAAAGTCTAGGACAGAAAGGCTCAGAAAGAGTTTTTTTCCCCAGGCAATAAGGCTCCACAACACAAACTAGTCCATCTAACTGGTGGCCTGAAATATATATAATAAAAGAGACTTTGTAAAGTTATATAATTACATAAGTACACTCACTACTGACATTCCTCTGATGTACATACCTCTTCTCTCCTTGTTTGCACTGTTTTTGTTTTTGTTTTGACCTTCCTATGCTGCATGGCCATATAGTTGGAGAACAGGGACACATTTCACTGCAAGTTGTACAAGTATAACTGTGTACGTGACGAATAAAACCTCTTGAATCTTGAGCAGAGAGAGAGAGAGAAAGAGAGAGAAAGAGAGCAGAAGAAGACATGGTTGTAGTGTTGTATAGTACTACGACATAGAGTAGGATAGTACCTATGTAATGCTCGTCCATGAGTGGGGGTGGTTACCGAATACTTAATAATACTTAATAATACTTTTTATACTGTTTTTATTTAAACTAAAGAATAAACTCTAAACATTAGAAACAACTTCTATTCTACTGTAGCTTCTTCATGTAAGGTTAGCTGGCCAGAACGAACCCATCATCTTCTGATTTTAAATCATGTTTGAGGGAAGCTACGCACAGAAGACGTTTCAATTTTGTTTTGTCTTTTTAATAATTACCGTCAGGCAAAACCCATATGACCATTACATTTATTACAGGTATTCTTACAGTACAAGACAGAACTCGAGGGGATGGCATGGCCACACCTGACCACTAAAAAGTAAGACATTCATCGTCATTAGATTGTTCCAACTTTTACATAGAGTTCACAAACGTAATATGCATTTGACTCGTATCAAATACAGTATTTCTTGATTAACTAGCAAATTCTAAAGACCTCGATAGAAACAGCAGAGTAGAAAAAAACATCGTATAACAAGCTGAAGAATTCCTGATTTTATCTTAATTCCTGTAAAGATGCAAAGATGTACAATATATTGCTTTCAGGTGTTCAACTCAAAAAGAATATCACAAGTCTCCCAGGAACACATTCTTCAGCATCATGGTCTGTTCGTTTGCTGTTTTCCAAGTCCTGCAGTTCCAACACATATGCGGTGTCTCAAACTGGGCTCAGACTAGTCTAACCGTTAAACCACAGGGGGAGCTGCCAGTTAAAGGAGGTGCAGGAGCTAAAACATGACCAACCACAAAGATTGAACCAACAGTAATAGTCCCTCCTTAAAAGTGCAGCTTTCCAGCACTTCTCATCAATGTGGGAAATGTCTGAAAGTCATACTTGTTGCTTCTTTTCAAGGAAGTGAGACAGAAGACTACAAAATAAACTAAAAAAACTACTCCTGTTCACTGAGAGAACACACCGAGGCCTCGAGCCTAAGACACAGTGTCCAGTCACAGCAGTACAATTGAGGAGAGGACATGATGAAATACAAATGACCCACGGATGAGTAGTAAAAGTTCCCATATGTGACATTTCACAATAATTAAAAAAGCAGAACAGGAGGCAACACAGAGTCCAGATTGGATTGCAGGCTGTTCCATCACTAGGCTCCTTTTACTCAACTGGATCAATGCTGAAAGATCTACATCTTATACTTAGTGCACTGAGATCAAATGTAGCGTTACATCTGAGACACACAGTCAATTTGATTAAAAAAAAGTGATGAAGAGCTTCAAACTCCAGAATCTGTGTTGCCTTTGAATGTAAAATGCTGTTTCAGGAGAGTGCCCGGTGGTTCCCAGACTCACAACAGACACATGCCTGATTGTTTTTAAAAACATTGACACACAACGTGGTGTTCAGCAGGACAGAGTCGAACCTGCTCCCACAGTCTTCAGGCTGGATTATAAACCAGTATGCTGATCCCATAGGTCGAGAAACCTGTGGCCTCAATTCAGAAAATGCTTTCTTTTACTCTCCCTTTTGTTATAACTGTAAAATTATTTTCAGTTTTCTCATATTCATGTAATTTGTACCTTGACTCATAACAGCTATGTATCACTGCTCTCATCCCCGTCTTCTATTAGTCAATCATTAAGAGAGAGAGAGCGTTGAATCATGTCTGGGAAAATAGCAGAGAACTTTTTCATGAATGCAGCCCCAAGTTGTCCCGTTCAGGTCGACATCACAGCGAAGAGGTACCTAGGCAGACCTCTGGGTATAGAAGAGAATATAGGCCTGAGTGTTGCACACTTCCTCCACACTGCAAACCTTCATCTCAGAGTCATTACAGTGTACCCAGAAACCTGAAATCAATTCAAGACAAGATAATGGTTAAAAACACGACAGGACATTATACGCTGGGGTAAAACAAGCGCGGCCTCTTCGTTACCTCCTTCTGTATTGTAGCAGTATGCGGTGTAGTGCCCTGAGCCAAAGCCTTTACCATGGTGCATAACTACGGCAGACAGATCGTAGGTGTAGCCGCCTCTGTGGACAGAGTGACCTGAGCCTGTGCAGCAGTATGGTTTGATGTTCAGAACCTGGTCAAAGGCCACATGGACGCTGATTTTCTCCCTATGGTTCCGCCCTGACCATCTGCCATACAACAGGAACTAGTTAGAGTCACAAGGTTTCATAATCCTCAAGATAAAAATAAATTCTACTGTACTCAAGCATTGTGGTGTCAGCTGGGAAAAAACTGTCCTGCTGAGAAACTTGCCTGAAGCGTTTGAGGTGCAACCGTAGAACCTGAGGTAAGCGATAGATCAGAAGCTGCTTACACGCCTCTGACAGAACTAAGGGTTTGTGGGATGATTTCCGTCTTCTTTCTGCCACAGAGAATAGTATGGTATATTAATCATCACTGCAATTCAAATGAACCAAACGTGCATTATTTGACTGAGGCTTTGTTTCAGCATGAAAGTGACACACTTTGTTTCAGGCTCTGCGAGCAAACATTCAAACAAGAAACAAGTGACTGTCCTCAGACACTGGCTGGAGAGATGCACAGAAGAATGAAGGTTCACTGCTACATGCACAGACTCTCAGTCTGATCTTCAAAGTAAGAAACGGTATGTAAAACATTATTAGAAACTAAAACCGACTCATATCTGGGACATTTGAAGTGCAGAGTTTTCAGATCCGGGTTATTTCAGCAAATGTCATGTCTGCATTACAGCACTCATCAAACTACACAGGAGCATCCTCATCAGAAGCTACATCCACACCTTTCCAATATTACCCTACCCATGGGTTGGTACCAACCATCTGGGTGTGTTGGCTCTATTTAGTCTGTCTGAAGCTGCACTGTGCTAATATTTCCTTTGTTCTGCGTTACTCATCTAGTTTTCAAGTGTTATTAGGAGAAGAGATGCGAGTGAGCAGGAAGGGAAACATCTAGGATGTCGCTGCTGACAAAGCTTGTTTTTACAATCACTAAACTGTCTGTAGTGAAAGCAGCATCTTAAACTGACGTTTAAAGTGTGTGAGGATAATGAAACCCCTCAGCGTCACCGTCCACTGTTTTAACAGATACACACAGAACACTGCGAGAAGTTGTTTTCACTAAGAGCAGGCAAGGTTGACGTTTGCTATATTTCAGACAGTCCAACTACAGCAGTGTTTCTATCTTCTGTTCTATATAAATATTGCTCAGGTATCAGGAGGGAAAGTTGTGATTTAGATTCTTAAGTGAACATATAATAAGAATGATAATGTGATGTTATCAGCAAGTGTGCAGAACTGTTGTAAAGTATTTTAAGAATTTTAAATGAAGTCATCCTGAAATTATATAAACACTGACTAAGTGACTAATATTTCTAGGAAAAGTGAAAAGGTCCTGACCGAAGACCTGCGCTTTGCTTGCATTTTATTAAACATTGCACTGACTGTTGCAGCGGTTGCAGGCATAGATGCTGCCTTCAAGAGCCTCCATCTCTGTAAACTTGGACAGCATCTCAGTGAGGGTGCAGCTGCGCTGGTAAGCTGTAGAGCCTGAACCTTTGTCAATGCTGTGATATCGCTCTGGAAACTCCAAAGATAAATCCCAGAAAGGCTCAACTGTGTTAGACTTGTGCTTACAGGACAGACACGTCACCTGAAAAACAAACACAAAAATGGGAAAACGAGAATCTGATAATCAGGTAAGGGTTCCTCATTTTTTTTACTCATCAATGTAAAGACAATATAAGATAAAAAAACATCACTCTTTGCTTAACAGAAAATATTCTAGTACTATAATTAGTGACATAATGTCAAAGTGAAGTCAGTAGACTTTTGGCCTCACTCTCCAGTGTGGTCCAAACACAAGTTTGAAGAATAAATAAGGCAGAATGGGAACTACTTTATTATATTCACATCTTTATCAAAGTTTTGCATGTATGCAGGTAACCATAATATAAAAAGTGTGTTCAAAATCTCACCTGGCTAAGTAGCTGTCCATGAAATATGGTGTTAAGAACCTTTAGCACTTGCTTGGAAAGTTTCCTCTTTGTGATAGGGATAACGATCCTGCGTTTGGACCCTTCCGTGTCCAGCTCCTGCTGCACCTTGTCCAATAGTTCACACAGGAACTCCTGGGCGTCCTGCTGGTCGTACCCCCGGAAAGCTGGGATGAGGTTCCACACGGAGTGTAGCATGGCAAAGGGAGATACCAAAGCCCACCGTCCTGACCACATGACCCTGAAAAGTGTATGCAACTCATGGCACAGAGACATCTGCTGGCGGGGGGATGTGCGAGGCTCCTTGACCTGGACCAACTCGGCAGCCTGTGGGGGAGGAGGAACGCTTTCTTTTTTGCCTACTGGCAAATTCCAATAGCCTGCCTTCCCCATGCGTCCAAGAGGGCATCCTGACAGTGCTGTGCTATCGCTGCTGACTACACCTCCTGTGACCCCCTTCAGCCCCTGGGAGTGATTGGTCTTGGCCAGCAGCTCCTCGGTCTCACACAGGTCCAAAGTGAGAAAACACTCCCTGAATTTCTGCAGGTGGCTCAGCACTTGCAATATTGAGTTCATGTAGCATGTGTTCCCCAAGTTGCGCAGACCAGTGACACCCGGAGCGAGTCTCCTGCGAGTTACCGCATGTGTGGAGTAGTATCTCCTCAGTTTAGCAGGTCTGCCATTTTGAGGAACCTTACTGGACAGGGTTAGAAGGGAAGGCTTCTTGGGAGGAGGAGGTAGGCGTTCTGGAGGGTCGCGAAATTTGCGAGGAATAAGTGTGATGGTCGAGCGTGGCGCCTGTGTAAGAAGCCTAGCACTCTTTCTGGGAGGCACACTGACAAGCTCTTCCATGAGTCTCCTTTTGACCTCTTTCTTTTGCCTTCTGGCTTCCTCGAGTTTCTCCTTGCGTTCATTCTGCAGGTCCTGATGTTTGCTGATCCACATCTGAAACATCTTCCCTAACAGTGCTTTCCTCCTGTGACGCAAGGCCAGCTGCATGGCGGGCTGCGGCCCACCCTCCCCTCCAGTTGAGGAGCGTAGTGAGCGCCTACCTGGGCTCCGAACAGTAGAGAGTGCCCCTCTGAGAAGTTTGAGATCTCCCTCTGCGTTATCATTGAGTACATAGTCTCCACAGGCAAAGCAGAATACATCTAGCTCACGCACTTCCATAGCCAGTGGGTGGTGTGACTCCTGAAAGTGTTTGAGTGAGTGCTCTTCCATGAAACGTCCACATGCCACGTGGGAGCATTTGAGGCAGGCCCACACTGAATCGGTGGTGCTGCAGTCCACACATTGCCATTTTTGTGGATTGAGGATGGAATGGTCTTGGCCCAGGCGAAGGCGTACCACGTGTTTACAACGATCCATCTCTCCAGATACACATGTGGCCTCAGTGATAGGACACACGTCCTGTAGCCAAGCAGCAACTCATTCTGAAGTAAGAATTACAAGAGGAAACTGGGTCAAATTTCACCGTAGATTTTGGTAAAGATTATCATAACTATGATTTATATGGTGAATTGTCTAAATGGTTTAAATAAATTCAATCACTGGACGTTACACAAAGTGATATTAAACGTATACTTACGGTAACAGTAATTTTCTTGATCAGATTTAACACAATGCATCATAACATCTGCAAAGGGCTCATCACAACTTGACTGCCCACGTCCATTGTCACCTGCAGCACTAACAGGAACATTCTGAGAAACAAGGATTAAATTACTTTAACAAAGCACAGCTTTAACAAGAACACGTTATTTACCAACCAAATGTTTAATAACAGAACAGAACAAATAGGACAAGAAGCCTGGTCAGTGACTGCTATAAACTATAAATCCCTCCAGATTGAGAAAGCATCTGAGAGATTGAAACAACTCACACTGTAAAGCTTTTTCTTGACATTAAATAAAAAGCTGTTATCATTTGTGACCATTTAAAGTTCACATTAAACGCAGTATACTGCGGTGCTAATTAGAATAATTAGCACATTTCATTTGTGGGATGGGGGATAGGATAGTCCATTTTATTTTTCAATGAGCGTTAAAAAATAATATAGATTGAAAAATCCAAATTAAATAGCTTGCAGCTAATATGTATACTAATAAACTGTTAAATATTCACCTCCACAGAGAGAAATGTTGGAAGATCTTGTGTAGGAGGAATGGCTGGCTGTCCATTTAATTTAACGTTATCAGTTAATCCAAGTAAGCGTCCACACCACCACCACCACGTACTGCACAATCTTTCTTATTTTGTTTACCAATCTGTGTAAAGCAGCCGCAACTTCCAAAACAAAAATGTTAACAAGAAGACAGTGTACAGGCAAGTCGGTGCAACTAGTTTCTGGTTAGGAGATGTGTGTTATGATGTGCAATTGATGCGAGATGTTATTAACACATCTGACGCTGATATTCACAAATGCGATCATATCTCAGCTGCATCTAACGTTTTAAAGCCGGGTGTGAGGCTCGGGCTGGCTGCCTGTTCTCGCCATGCTAGGCTACTCCACCATTACCATGTTCAGCCAGAACAAAGACCAGTTAGAGAGCCACTCTCCAGGAACATCCAGCAACTTTGTTGATCTGAGGCAGCCAAGCAAGCGATAAGTTAGCTAATGCCGCTACGTTAACAGCTAGCTACAGCAACTACGCAAGGGGCTGGTGGTACCTAGCATTTTGTCATGTCTTAGAAAATAATGTAGTTTAATAAACACTGAGTATTCCCCTGGCACCAAGTGGCTCACGTTTATGTTATGAGCCTGCCGTGGTAGCTACCGTTAGCCACACGGCTAACGCTTCTGCTGAGGACAATCGAAGTTAACCCAACGGTTGTTGTTGGTAGCTAACGTTAACTAACGATGCTCGGCTTAGCTCGCTAGCGAACTGCGCCGTTAATCGTCCCAAAACTCCCCGGTGTCATTCACCGCGGAAAGCCGGGTAGTGAAGAGTGCACGAATGCCGGGCCTCATCTGTGCTCCTCGGGACGTTTGTAACATCTGGTAATGGAAAAGCTAGACAACATTACCATCGCCAGCGTCCATCCGTCCGGTACACACAGAGCTGGTTGTTGTCCCCCCTAACAGATTGAACAACCCAACTCTCGATCCGAGCCCAGACTCTGCTCTCATTGGACCGGAGCTGAGCGGCAGCCGGGCTCTCATTGGCAGAAAGGCTGAACAACAGGCAGCAGGATGGACCGTACGTCCGTCCACCCACCGAGGCCACATGGAACAATAACCGAGCGCAACCCGGGAAAACAGGACAACTACCCCCGAAACTCTGACCCCAGTGTCTCCGTAAGACCCACCATGTGTCCGCTGCTCTCTGCTAATCTGATCCAAAGCGCCTGTGCATGTGCAGGGTATTAGTCGGTGTTGGAGGGGAGGCGGTCATATGGAAGGTGCGTGTTTAGAAATCTAAACTTGCGGCCTCTTATACAGCAAACACGGATTAAATCCACACAGTCCGAAACGGGTGCTGTTTAAAACATGCAGTGGTTGTGGAAAGTTTGCAGCATCTCTCAACCCTGCTACAGCCACAGTGCTTCTAGAAATCTGACGATTAAACAGTTTTATAATTGTATTTTTGAGACCCCACCCAAATGCAGGTACACGCTGTGATAGAACTACTCTACCACAAGAGGCAATGTTTACCAGACGTGTTAAGTCACTATGGACAAGTCTCTATTTGTACTTAAGTTTATGCTACTTCTACGTTCACCCTTCTGTATTTCAGAGCGAATTACTGTGATTTTACCTCACTACATTTACTTTAACTTTAAAGTTTAAGATTTTAAACTTCAATACATTTTCATTGACATTTCTTTCATCTTTGAATGTATAAATAAATAAATGATGTACAAATATTGATTTTTATAAATATCACAATTATACTTTAAACAATCTAATATTTAATAGTGATTACAATACATGGTATTTGTTCTTTGGAATACTGGTACTATTATAGTTTTAGTAGATTTTAGAGCATATACTTAGGAGTTTAACTTGAGTAAACAATTCAGTGTGGTACTTATACGTGTAGTGGAGTACTTACATTTTTACTAAGTAGTGATTTTGTAAACATCCACCAACTCTGATGTTTATAATGTAGTCACTGTTCACTAGATTTTGCATTTGTCTTTATGTCTGACTGTTTTTACTGCTCAAGTGTAACACCCTCAGTCCAACAAAGACAACATTTCATCCCTACTATGTGCGTCTATATAGACGAGCTGAACATATAATTCTCTTTAGTTTGTATCCATATACCATATGTTGCATACTTTTCTTGCAAACTCCTTTTTCCTATTAAAGAATGTAACTAGATTGAAATGTTTAGCTGTTAAATAGCAGACAAACACTCAGCTTTAACCCCACCAAGTATGTGTTCTGCATGATTATATGTGCATAGATTATGCCTGTAGATGTGAGCAGAAACACAGAAATTGTAGCTACTGTTGTTTACTATGTGTTTTTAATAGAATAAGTTTTGTCAAATAGAAGAGTGTACTGCAATGTTTCAATAAAAAGCTCCAGGTTTTCAAAAATGTCCAGATACCATGCTGATCCATAGGACCAGAACTAAAGTAATAATAATTAAACACCAAAACAAATATTAAAAAATATCTCTTTATCCCTACTGAGATTTCAACGAACATTACTTCCCGGAATTTGCAGTTTGCGAAGTTTGTTGAACAACTCCAGGTACTGAGTCATAGTGTCAACGCAGTCTGCTGGTGTGAAGAGACCTTCTGGCTTGGCAACAAACACAGATGGAAGTTCAGGGACACTGGGGCCAAGAAAAGACTGCATGAACTCCTTCATGAGGTTCCAGCAGTCCCCTGGCACCACACTGGGACAGTACTCCACCTGATGAGACACACCAAGATTTAATGCAGTAGAAAAAGTAGTATCTCCACACTTCCTTCTCAGACCAAAGTGTGTGTGCATACCTCTACGGATATCCCTCTGGCGCTGGAACTCATTGTCACAGTACCAACTTTAATCAGGAAGTCACAGTAGCGATATCTTGAGCCACGACACTCCACCTTGTGTCCCTTGGCATTCTGGAAGTGGCTTTTTAACTTCACCATGAGGACGTCAAAGTTTGCATCAGCTATCAAGCATGGTCCGCCTTCAAACAGAGCCAGACAGCTCAAAGGGGTTTCAGAGTTGTGCATCACGTATAAGAGCTTGGAGGGCTGACCTGTAACAGGCAGATGAGGTTGACTGTGGAAAGTGTCAGACACTAGTACTGCATTTAAGCAGTTGAAACCAGTCAGCAGCATATTGAGAGTATATATGTGAAGAAGATCCAAGTTAAATAGATGCTAACTTCACTGTGATTAGGGTTGCTGAGAACAAAATTCTAATGCATCACAAAAATTCTTGTGCTGACCATGACTGACTGCACCACAGCTGCAGACCTGAGCACCCAAGAAGAGATTCATTAAGTTCACCTTGGAGGTTGAAGATGATGATGTGTGAGCATCACAAATATTTTAGACGATAATCTCAATTTAAACAGGCGTGGCAAGCAGGTGTACACTGAGAAAG
This sequence comes from Microctenopoma steveboyesi, assembly GCA_032359275.1. NCBI lineage: Eukaryota > Metazoa > Chordata > Actinopteri > Anabantiformes > Anabantidae > Microctenopoma > Microctenopoma steveboyesi. The sequence goes on from JAUMHF010000021.1 coordinate 10,986,115, forward strand.
CACAACTACCACAACAATGCACGTCATAATTACGATTTCTAGATACTGTACTACATAATAAAGAGCAAGCTATTAAATATTACCGCTGACACTTCCTGTGGCATGGTACGTCTCACAGTCCACACAAAAGCTGCCGTGCTTCACAGCTCCCAGCTGCTCCAGCTTCTTGTGCAGGATGTCCACTGTCTGCTGCACACTTTTCCCCTCCACCACAGGCACCTGGCAAACACTGCATCGCAAATGAAGCATCGCATCATGTTAGAAAATAGCATCGTCATCGATGACAGCTGCCTATGATAGTTCAAACAAATGTCGTGATGAGTGAATGAGCGCAAAAGAGCGACGCAAGGCGACAAAAGCACGCAACAGTGACCAAATAAACATGATGCTATGTTTACAATCAGGAAATTGTCTTTCAAAATTATGCAAAATGTTAAATATATCTATCAACAATAACGTAATCATCTCACCAAGTAACCCCCATTGATGTTTTACCTCCAGTTGCCGACGGTTAAATGCTTCCGGGTGAAAACATGTCTTCCGCCAGAGTCAAATCTGCTTATTAAAATTATTTACGACCAATATTCAAAAACATAGACTATTAATACTACCTCCAAATAAAAACCTTACGTGTCAACAAAAGACACCTAGAGTTACTGCATATACTTGCTAAACGTAAAAAACGAGTCTGAGTGACGTCGCTGAATACGTCACTTCCGTCTTGTTGTGGGCATCTACACGTGTTGAAGAAGTGGCTGTTTACTGTAACGTTACTTTTTGATTCCAGACATCAGCTTTCTAGTTTTGTAGCTACAACCTCTGTCAAGTTACAGTGATGCCGAAAGCCAAAAAACCCAAAGGAGGTGGACAGAAGACCGGAGAAGCGGTGGCGCTGGCTGACCAGATCCTGCAGGCGGACACGGTTCGAGCCCGAGGCCGGGTGAAGAGCAGAGACCACCTTGCTGAAAATGAAGACAGCTATGTAGACGAACGACTGTCGCGGAAGATCTTACAACAGGCCCGGATTCAACAAGAGGAGCTGCAGACTGAATATGGCCTTGCACCAGAGAAGAAGAAAACACCAGTCACTGTTCTGGGTAATTAACAGTTACTACTTCACAGTAATTCCACAGTTAGGGCCAGTTCCACCCTGAGACACAGAAACGTGTTTAGGAGCGTTATTAATATTGTGTCAGTCATCATTTGTATTTTTAAATGTGTGGACGCAGCCTCCCACACACTTGTTTCAGGACCATTGAGCTCTTACCTTTGTGGAACCAGCTACTAGATCCCTGTTTATATCCCATTTCTCCTGTATGAATGTGAGGCTGTGACTAAAACAAAGAATGCCTTTTGGAATTTAAGAAATGAAGTGTCCCGTAAACCCCTAACCCTAACCCAGGCCACATCTATAACACAAACCTAACAACAAGGTGGGTATTTATTGACCAACAAACATCAATGGCCAACCGCTCAAATGCTGTCAGGAAACCGTCCCTGATGACTCTGTATAGTCAAGTACAATTATTAGCATGTCGAATTTCTATTCCCTCTTTGGCTTCATAATTTCAGTCTTGCCGAATCTATTTGTATTTATACATATTTGAGTTTGAAATGAATAACTTTAGAATTCTCAGCATTATTAACATGTAAAATAAGCTTTAAATATGTGATATTATTTGATTGTTATCAAAGCATTGCACTAAATGGGATATTTAGTCTTCTTCCAGAGACGCACACGTTATTCATAAGAAACATTTTAACATGACTATGAACAGCACAGTGTGAGTGTGATTGTATGCTTCATCATATTTTAGGCTCCGTCTCTAAGGATGCAGACTCGGATGAGGAGTGGCCAGCGCTGGAAGAAGCGGGTGCTCAGGGCGGTGATGGCGAGTGTGACACAGAAATCGTTGTTGACCCTGAAGATGAGAAGGCTATTGAGATGTTCATGAACAAGAATCCCCCGATGAGGCAAGACACAACCAAGTTCCGAATGTGTTTTGAAACTAGGTTTAGTGCTAAATAAGACTATGAGCTCAGTTTCTAGTGCTTAGCTTTTTTTTCCTGTTGGTGGTTCTCGTAGACGGACCCTGGCTGACATTATCATGGAGAAGATCACAGAGAAGCAGACTGAGGTCGGAACAGTGATGTCAGAGGTTTCAGGTCTTCAAATGCCACAACTGGACCCAAGGATAATAGAAGTGTACAAAGGTGTCAGTAAGGTGAGTTAAAATCTAGTGAACACACAAGTGTAGAATACTATCAGCAACAGTAACCCTTCATGTTCCTGTGGGAGCACGCTGCACAAACCAGTCAATACTACCGCAAAACAATTATCAATCACGTTTTCATTTGTTAGTGCCAGTATGTGAATGTGGTGAGATAATTAGTTGTTGTTTATGTTTGTCTCAGGTTCTGTCAAAATATCGCAGTGGTAAATTACCAAAGGCTTTTAAAATAATCCCAGCACTTTCAAACTGGGAGCAGGTTCTGTATTTGACTGAGCCAGAGACATGGACTGCAGCTGCTATGTACCAGGCTACAAGGTGGGTCTAACCTTAACCTTTCACTTAGAGTATGACCTGAAACTAATAAAATTATCATAATTTACGGTAGATATTTATACAAATAGCCGGTGCAATAAATGTTTAATTTGCTTTTATTATAGGATATTTTCCTCCAATCTGAAAGAGCGAATGGCACAGAGATTTTACAACTTGGTGCTGCTACCCAGAGTTCGAGATGATATAGCGGAGTACAAGCGGCTCAACTTTCATCTCTACAGTGCCTTGAAGAAGGCCTTGTTCAAGCCAGGAGCTTGGTTTAAAGGTGAGGCTGATCAGCTTTATCTTCAAGGCTCAGATGGGTAGCTTGATATTATGGTCAGGACGTGTTTAACCTGGCTTAGCATGAAGACTGTAGGCAACGCTCTTTGAACTAAAGACGTGTTTTGTCATGGTACCTTTTCAGTTCAATATAAATCATAATTAACGTATAAAGTTTTCAGAGAATATAGAAGAGATGACATTATAGGAAACATGTTAAACGCCATATGACTACTGACATTATGTATGACTACATACATTTACTCAAGAACTGTACTTAAGTATAGTTTTTAGATACTTGTACTTTGCTGGAGTATTTCCATTTTATGTTACTTTTACTTCACTTTATTCACTTTAGCATCATTAGTTAGATGGGTTAGATTTTCATATCAGATGATTAAGATAACGCTGTTAGAGGTGGCAGTGGCTCAGTTGGTAGCAGTGATCCACAAACCCCAGGGTGGTGGGTGCTTCCAGGTTCCTTCTGGCTTCTTGTCGAGCTGTGCTTGGACAAGGCACTGAAACTCTGTAGTAGCAACAACCATCTGGCAGCCGTCGAACTATCAATAATGTATGTTGTTGTTATTAATATTTATTATGTCTCATTTATGGATTAACCTCCTGTTGCTGTTTAAACCAGCCCCACCATTACTGACTGTGTTTTTGTTTCACAGTCTGTGAGTAAAAACACATTTGTTATAATTTTTACCTTGAAGAATTTGTTGTACCAATCTGGACTAAGTCAAGTAGAATTAAAATTCAGTTTCCTTAGTGGAGTACTATTAGTAACATTTAGACGTTGTACTTTTACTTTAGTAGACAAGGCTTGCATTTGTATATTTTAAACCACCCCTGTCTTTGGTTATAAAACCTGAGGAGAGTGAATGTCCACAAGGCAAACAACCCCATTGTTTGTTTAAGCAAATTAACAACAACCTCCAAATGTAAATGGTTCAAGTCATGCTTCATATAACCAGAATTAGATTTTTGGCCAGTGATTCTTAAGAATGTATTTTTCTCCAAACCCCTTACTTCTGTGTGTATACAAATTGTCCCATTGATGGGATGTTTCGCAAAACATTTAGGGGCTCAGGAGATGGAGCAGTCGCCTGCCAATCAGAAGATTGGTGGTTCGATTCCCCGCCTCCTTCAGTCATATGTCGAAGTGTCCTTGGGCAAGACACTGAACCCCAAGTTGCCCCCGGTGTGTCAGGTCAGCTGCATAGCAGCTCTGCCTTCGGTGTATGAGTGGTTGTGTGTGTGAATGGGTGAATGAGAAGCAGTGTAAAGCGCTGTACAAGTGCAGACCATTTACCATTTAGTGACACATTAAAACCACCAGAGTGAGACATCACCACTAAGTGACAGAGTTGCTCCAAATTGCAGTGTGTACCACATATGATAATTAATTACTGTTGAGATGAATTTTTTGTATTCTCTAATCTTTTCCTCTGTCACACAGGTTTACTGATTCCTCTATGTGAATCTGGGACATGTACTCTAAGAGAAGCAATCATCATTGGGAGCATACTCACAAAGTGCTCGATCCCTGTGCTCCACTCTAGGTAGGGTTTCCTTTCACTGACAAACTAGCAGACATATGTCAGCATATTAGTGATAGATGTAGGTGCTGCCATTGTTTAAAAAAGATTTAAAATGTGAGGTGTTCACAGGTTAAAACAAGGTCAAAGTGGCGTAACGTGAGTGATTGTATAATGATTGTATAATGTGCAAAATATTAATTGTCTTTCAGCGCTGCAATGCTTAAGTTGGCGGAGATGGAGTATAACGGTGCCAACAGCATTTTTCTGCGCCTCTTGCTTGACAAGAAGTACGCCCTCCCTTTCCGTGTCCTAGATGCCTTGGTGGCCCACTTCCTGTCATTCCGCAGTGAAAAACGTGTGCTTCCTGTGCTATGGCATCAGAGTTTGCTCACCCTGGCTCAGCGCTACAAGGCTGACCTGGCCTCTGAACAGAAGGCAGCCCTGCTGGAGCTGCTCAAGATACAAATGCATCCTCAGATATCTGCAGAGATTCGCAGAGAACTACAAAACTCTGATTCGAGAGACGCCGAAATTGGGCTCCCTGTTACAGTTGAAATGGACTGAGGATCTGGGCTGCTTTCTTGTCTCAGACAATTTATAATCTCATGAAATACTATTTTGTCTTTTCTTCATTATTCTTCTTCTTCTTCTTCTTCTCCTCAATTACTCATTACAATAATGCCATAAGTCTTTTCAGTGCTAGGGTCAGTTTGCACATTTAAAAATGCACAGTAATTAGATGTTATAATTTCTTGCCATAAAAATATTTGTCTTGCAAGTGTTATGCAGTGATTGCTTGAAAATACAAAGACTGGTATTTGTGTCCATTTAATCAAACAAACAGTTTGGATTAAAAAACAAAACGATACTGAATCCTTAACCACTGGTCACTCATCATTTATTTCTGTCTAGTAACTATACCGTTTAGATGATGTATACCGTTTAGATGATGTATACTAGATATTATTATAAAACATGCACTAAATCTTTAATTAATTTAAAGACAGGAACATCAGTCTTTTTTACATTTAGTTTATGCTTTATACTTTATGCCTGCCTATCTTCAAAAAAAGTACTTGCTATATGTAATTGTTACATTTACCCTCGTGTAAATGTTAAAGGCCCGCAATGACTTAACTTTTCCATTTAAAATAAGCTTTCCCGCAGTTTTTGTGACATTTTATCTGAATTTTATGTTTTTTTATTTAGTAATGTGGAACAGACTACATTTTTAGCTAATCTTGTGTCATTGTTTCACATTTTTAAGATTGTATGTCCAGGACGAGATATTCTGCGTTGGAGAAGCAGGGCGCTCTGTTTAGTCGTTTATAGGTGTGTTATTATTTAGGACAGTTAAATCTCGGTAGCCCGGCGGTAAGGATCGGTTAGCTTAGCCTGCTAACGTTAGCTAAAGTAGCCGCTAGCTTAGCAGCTAGCTTGACGGCTCATTGGCATTTTAGAGTTTTTGTTTAACCACTCTTAACTTTTGTGTTTAACATCATCGAATGGATATCTACCAAGCCAGGATGTGTCAAAGCAAATGCAACACAACTAATGGCAGTGACACAGAGACGTGTGTGGTTATCCGGGCCGGTAGCGACCCATCCATGAGCGGTGACCTCAGATCACTGCATCACCTGACGGCTGGGGAAAGAACCTGCCAGGTGTCCGCTTACTTTGGTACAGTGCAGAGAGACATCCAGCCGTACATGAGGAGGCTGCTGGCTGAGTGGATGTTCCAGGTGAAAAAAGGCAGGCGGTACTAAACTAATAATGTATGCCACCGTGGTTATAGTACAACAGATGGCTCTGTGCAGGTGTGTGAGGAGCAGAAGTGCGAGGAAGAGGTGTTCCCACTGTCGGTGCACTACCTGGATAGTTTCCTGAGCCGTTTCCCCATTGAAAAGACCCACCTGCAGCTTTTAGGGACAGTTTGCATGTTCCTGGCGTCCAAAATGAGAGAGACTGTACCTCTGACGGCCAGCAAGCTCTGTATCTACACAGACAGCTCCATTTCAGTCGCAAAAATCCTGGTAAATCTGTTTTCATCTGAATTTAAATCATTATTATATCCTCCATCAGAAGGTGAAAACTCTGAAAAATGGTCTGGGCACTGTGAGTATGTAGAAATTCCCAGTTTCTGCAGCTTTCTCTGTTTTATGGCCCCTCATCAGATCCTTGTATCCCAATAACTCACACCCAGATGTTCCACTTATTTCTTATATTTATTATGGATGGTAGATTGGTTATAGTGGAATATGTATGTTGCAGCAGTGGGAAGTGGACGTGGTGTCCAGATTAGACTGGTGTCTGGCCTGTGTTGTACCCTCCGACTTCCTGGAGCCAATTCTTCATGCTCTCCCATTTGTTCGGCCTCTCCACCTTGAAAACATGAGCAGGCATGTTCACTCCTACATTGCTCTGGCGGCTACTGGTAAGTTTCATAACTGGGGTAGCATTACATAAAATGTTACCTCCAAGGAAAATTTTTCAAAAAATATTATGGATTGGGATAAAAATATTTCCACACTGTTTTCCTGGGTAAAGAGACTTTTGTGGTCAGCTTATCTTTCTATCCAGTTTAATAAAAGGTAATATTTTGTATCCGTTGTAACTAAATAATTACAATTTTAATTAGTAGTGATGAAATATAACTATTTAAATTAAACAGCTTGTATACAGTAAACAATGGACACAAAGGGACTATAACTGTTGGTGATTACGGTTAGGATGCGTCAGCGGTTCCTTTTGGAGACAGAGAGCTGAGTTTGTGTAAATCTGTATTGTGTGCTGTGAAAGACCTGCGTCCAACTATTCAGATGGCTGATTTCCCACGAATCTCTGTGATGCTGCCTGAGGCAACAAGTCACAGGGATACAGCCAGTTAGTGCTGTTTTAGACTGTGACATAACAGCCCATAAACCTATAATAATTCCCGACTTCCAACGTTGTAAGCCATTCAAAAAGGTGCTTTCGATGGCTGGCTTATTGTGTAAGTGTTTCCTCTGCCTGAAGCAATTAGGATATCGTATCAGATTATCAGGTTTTGGGAATTGTCTGCCTTTGAATACTTGCTTTTGTCTGGAAGGGTGTGTCTACAGTGATGGCGTCTGTCTAACTGTCTATGTTCTAACCATTAGTGGTTTTCTCATTGTAGCATTAATCCTCAGGTTACGGTTGCCTTGAGCGCCCAATACACAAAAAAAACAAACTCACAAAAATAGAAACAACAAAACATAAAAAAACTTAGAACATGATATTGACCAATTTTTGACAACACAAATGCAGCATTTAGGAAAATTCTGCTTAGTGAGAAAACACCAAATAACGAAACATCGCAAATAACAGTGGAAATATTTTAAAAATACGTTGCAGCACATTGAGCTCACATGACCTGTTGGAATCCCGTTTACTCCTATTATTTGTACAGACAAACCTTGTGACTTATCCTCAGACTGCAGGTTTTCAGTCTTCTTGCCCTCGACTCTTGCGAGTGCCTGTGTGAGCCTTGCCATACAGAAGCTGAAGTTAGTGGACGCTGCGGTTTCCTCTGAGGCAGTGATGACATTTTTGGCTAACCTTTTGGCCATTGATCTGGTAAGGCTAATGTTTAACTGTCATTATTGGGTAAGATCTCTTGACTTTGCCCCATTGATTCTGTGTTTGTGATCATTTTAGCAGGAATGCTGATCAAACAAACTGATGATCTTATGGCTGGTTTTCCTTTTAATCTGACTGTGAATAGAGCTCCATCTTCCTCTGCTATGACACATTGGAAACTGTGTTGGAGATCAGCCTGCCATCCTGTTTCCGGGATGGTGTCAGCAGACCAAGACAAAACAGCTCAGAGGTCAGCTACACCCCCGCTGACATTCAGGATGTTGTACTGTCACCAGTGAGACAAGCCCCAAAAATTAAGCTAAAACATGATTAGCTAGGAAAAATAGTACATTTACAGCCACGAGAGTGAACAAGAAGCCTATATACAAATTAGTTTAATGCTATTTCTTCCTGCTATTAATTGTTCTTTGCAAGTTAGTTTTTTAATATTATTGATTAGATATATTAAATTGTTATTGTTATTGAAATGTGTTGTAAATGTCCACACTACTTGTTTCATAGTATTTTGTTTAAGCAGCTTTGAAAGACAATTCTGATTTTGCTTTTCATGACTATTTTAGGTTGGGTGCTACATTTATGTTGTTAGGCAGTTGAATTTTAATGAACTCTAGTAGTAATATTTGCACATTTTAATTATAGTTTTTAATAATTTACCTGGGTTTTGCTGAAAATGCAAACTGATGTTTATGCACTTGAACAGTTCTGCTGAAGTTTAAGTCAATGTTTCGGTTGTGACTTGTGATTATAAATCAATACCGTTCAAATAGACCATAAATATTTATGTAAAGCAAAATGACACTGTAGTGAGCATGATGTTCTTTGTTGTTTTTTTAATGATTTCTTCCACACAGTCATAACAACATGGCAGATCACATGGTCATTTAAATAAGCCAGTTACTTTGGCAAACATGATTTTTGCAGTAGTCATAAATATAGTATACCTGCATCTTCAGGGACAAGAGGAAGTCAAAAATGGTGCCGAAATGCACATTACATTACACAAAAATTCAACAAACACCATGTAGACCTGTCTTCCATGGGACTGACTATACGTCCGTATCTTATCTACGATAATGAGTACAACTCAGTCCTCAATACATTCTTTAAGATTCCAGAAATGACAAGAACTTCCAGTTGAAATTAGGGAATTCCTAGTTTACCTTTTCACACACTAAAAAAACAGACTACTTTACATTCCAGTTTCTAATAAAAGCATGTTTTGCAGCTTTTGTGCTGTCCCTTGTGCATTTTTGTTGCCACACAACCTCTATACTCGACTGATGATGATAAATAAACTGTATCACGTTTCACTGGTCTGATAAAGTGCTACTTCAACTCCAGTGTGCTGCATGAAATTCCACACAGAGACAAGAAAAACATACTAATGTACTCTGATCACCAGAGGGTATTTCATGAAACAGGAATATGAGCCAGATAACTCTAAATAGCATAACAGTAGCTTTGAAATTAGTGAACAGAATTAATTCTACTATCCTAAAAAATTTGGTTCACCTTCTGATCCACCTTTGTCAAATACTGTTCAACCCCAGGTGTTGAAAATGATTTCAAATTAAAATACAGAATTTAGCTCGAGCTTACGGTTTCCTTTCAAAAACAAAGCTGTTTTTCATTTTGTGACCTTAACTGACTTAATGAGCCCCACCTTTTCTGCGAAACTGTCACCTGCATACATAGACACAATAGCCTCCTACACGTTTGTATCAGCATAGACTTAAAAGCAGGTTCTACTGGTTACACTTGTTGTGAGTCATGATTTCAATAAAAAAACAACAAGGAAAAAAAACAAGAAAAATGCTTTTTGAGACCTAAAATCCCTGCCTTCAAACATTCTCTTGGCACATTTGCTAGTGTTTTAAATAAAGCACAAATAGGTTCAATAACATTACTTCTTTGGTATTCATAAAATGTGACTTTCCCTACATGCTGTAGTTTACACTAACACGTCCTAATGTTGATCCTGCATATTATTGCAGTTGTCCTAAACAAAGTGGATCAACCATCACAAAGCTAGAATCCAAACATGTCAAAGACTTTCTCGAACTGCTCTCAATAAAATACATTCACCTTGTGGCTTGAAAGTATTTTGAACTTGTAAACGAGGCACTATAGGCAATCTTCAAACAATGATCTACCGTGACTGCGTAAAAAGACAGTTTCCTAATGTAACATCACTAAATTTGAAAAACTCAAACCAGTGTTTAGGTTTTAATGGAAGCTTTCAAACGTAAGCTTCAGTGACTGAGTAACAGCAGCTTTCTTCTCTTGAGAATCTTTGAAATGTACATTTTCAGATGCACTCAGATGTTAGCCATTGTAAAACGAGTCTGGTTGTTATTAGGCTGTTTTACTTAAATGTATTATCAGTCATCATTCAAAATACAATTTGATGTTTAACAAGACATCTCCTCCCTTTTTGGTACTGTTTGAAAATTGAAGCTAACCAAACGATACAGTATGCCATTATTGTCACTCCCTCATAATGCACTTTGGCTGTCATATCTTCAGTAGTTTACAGTTATTAAAAAAAATCTGAATGAAAAACAATTCTTTAGTCCGTTTCCTTAATTTAGCTTACTGCAGAGCCTCGAATAACCATGGCTTGTTTGTAAGCCTCTGTGACATTATCACAGTCCGTGATGGAAAAGGCACTGTCAGCCATTCCAGATTCATAGCAGCTCCAGGGCCTCAGCAACCCATCTCCAAGAATCCTGTCCTCCTGAATGTCCAGCAGGTTGTCAGCCGATACACATCCTCTCATGCTAGCCTTGGCTGGTTTATTCATTTGTTTTGGAGGTCCCACACAGTCTGGTAGATCCAGCTGGTCAAAGGACTCTGAAGACAGAATGCTGTCCTCGCTGATGGCTCCATTTGGTCTCGATCTGGCACCCCCGTGAGGTAAAGAGACTGCCAGCTGGTCTAGAGAGCCAAATTCGTGCATCCCACCTGAGGAAAACTTTCCATTACGTTTCAGAATGCCCTTCCTGGAGGTCGGTGCTGAAGGGCCCTCTATAGTTTGAGGTACCCAGCCAGAGTCACTGTTCTCAGGAGAGGAGGAGTAGTATCCTGACTCTTGCTCTGTGGGCTTCTTTAGGATACCTTTGCGAGGCAGCAGTGTAGCCGAGGTGGCATTAGTTGGTGCAGACAAACCCAAAATCTCCTCAGGCTCCACTGGAACTGCAGCTGTGGTTTCACTCATCACCTTTTGTTTCACACTGTTACGTCTCTTTAGAATACCCTTTGAGGGACGACTGTCTGCATTTCCTTTTGAGGGACGACAGTCTGTGCTTTCTTCGTGAACTGTCTGGGAGACATTGTTTTCCTTCCGTGACCTTCGCAGAGATCTTTGTCTGACTACTTCCCCTCCACCACCCTGTGAGCGAAGCAGGCAGCGCATCTTTGAGCCATTCTCCAGTAAAGGCCTTGATGTACGACGCAACCAGCTAGCCACACTGGCCAGCCCCGCGGGCTGTGATGTTGCTGGAGAGATGGGTGAGGAAGTTTGGTCTACTGTACTGCTCTTTGCCTCAGACAGTAATGGCTGCTGGTAACCCCAGTTGAGCCACCAGTGTCCTGCAATCTCCTCTATTTTAGCTCTGCGCTCTGGATTTACCATCAGCATCCAACGAATCAGTCCACATGCATCTGAGAGAAACAGAAAATATCTGATAATTTTGTGCTCATTAAAGAAAACTTGATAAATAAAGCAAATACACCAATATAACGTTATATGCACTATGTAGAAACGTTCATCTGAAAGACTCACCGGAGGGATTAGTTGGTTTCCGGTAGTTTCCAGTGCTAATCTGCTGGACAAGTGTCTTGTGGTTGTTTCCATCAAATGGCATGGTGCCATGAACCATAGTGTATAACAGCACACCAAGGGACCACATGTCCACCTCAGGCCCATGGTATGGCCGTCCATTGACTATCTCTGGAGAAGCATACAGAGGGCTACCACAAAAAGTCTGAAGATACTCATCACCATGGTAGATGTTTGACAGGCCAAAGTCTGCAATCTGCAATAATAAGAAATGATGGTCAAATTGAGCCAAATCAGATCCCTTGTATCATTATCAGATTTTTTTGTATAATCTCAAAAGTTTTTCCATGTGCATTCCCGATCATATAAAACGTTCTTTATTTTACCTTTCTAATAGCTACCACAGACTCTCAGTTATTGGTGATTAAACGCATTGTTATGGTTTTGTGAATGTTGAATGACTGTGAAAACGTTTTTATTTCTGGGACTTCATGCATACCTTAACATTGCCTTTGCCATCTAGTAAAATATTCTCCAGTTTCAGGTCCCGGTGCACTATTCCATTCTAGGGGAGGAAAAAGCAAAGATATCAGTTTTGTGCTCCATCCAGGTCACTGTGTTTACTCGTAACTCACTGCATAATAGAAAAGTATTATTTTTTACTGGGGTTAGGATACATTCTTCTTTAATTGACGTTTTTTCCCCTGGTACGTAGCTATGGTTCATTGTCCTTCACTCTGCAGGGGGGCATGCCTTTGACTCGAGCAGAGTTCAAATTTGTTTTGCTTTGAAAAACAGGTCAGCTATTTCTTAGGTATGGGCCCTTGTTGTTGCAACACACACACATTCCTAGTAGAAATATGCTCTGCTGCATTTTTTAATACTAATGAAGGTGCTGTACAAATTACAAACAAGTTCTGAGTTGCAACACTGAAATATAGTTTTTTTTTATTTGTTTACTTTAAATACTGTAAATGCACATTTCTAGACTACAGGGAGAAATTACAAATGTGAGTGTGTGTGTGTTAGCAGAGCCCTTCTGTTTCATCACACCCTCATTAAACTGTGGGACCATGCGTGTGTTAGCCCCGATGCTAGTTCTCTACAGACTAGCTGTTCATTTCCCCCTGCATTGCTCTCATAGGCTCCCTGTTCAGATCAGTGAATAATGCCCATTATGTAACTTTAGGGGTGCCAGTGCCCTGGAAAAAAACAACAAGCTGAACAGCTAGTCTGAGTGGGACTCGGGGATTAGATTTGATGTAGTTTTCTATTGCCAATAGACAATTAATAAAGTACAATGTTAGTTTTTATGTAATATTTAAGAATACACATATAGCGACTGACAGTTTTCACATTGATTCTACTTTCTGTAAAGAACCTAATATGTTCTGTACAAAAGCATTTTGTTAATAAAAACCTTACCTGATGGCAGTAATGCACAGCCGATACAATTTGTCTGAAGAACTGTCTGGCCTCCTGTTCAGATATGTGCTGCTTGTCACAGATGTAGTCATATAGGTCCCCCCGGCTGGCATACTCCATTACAATCACAATTTTGTCCTTGTTTTCAAACACTGTAAGACCACATAACAGCAGAACTCATTTTATCAATCGTTTTAAATCCAACATATCACTCGAACAGAATGAAAATCACATATTATGTGTTTAAACCTAGGGTACACAGACTTGAAGAGAATACTGGACTAAGCAGAACCTTTTACAAGTAAGGATGCGTCTGCATTTACAACAGACAGAGTCCTGGTTCAGTGATTACTATAAACAGAACCCTGTGATAACTGTCATGTAAACGCACTCCAAGATGGAGAAACACACAACAATGACCATCTCATCATGCGTGAGGAGCACTGGAAGACACGAGCCTCTGCACATTATCCTGCAGTGCTGACTGGGTACTAGCCTATCAATGCTTATGTAACCTAGCATCGGTCTTCAGCACAAAGACTTGCGTGACCAAACTCTGGATCTCAAACAGAGACTGATTGAAGCGCATCATGTTCCAGGTGTCACGTTTCACTCCGCGTGCGGCTCAGATACAAAGTTCACCTTGGAAAGACAAACAACAACACACATAAAAAAAACGCCACCAGTACCAGCTTGTAACACCGTACCTTCATATATGGTGATGATGTGTGGATGGCAGAGGGCCGACATGATCTCAATTTCTCTGCGAATATGAACCAGGTCTTGCTCATCCTTGATCTTCTCTTTTCTGATGGACTTTATGGCAACCTTAAAAACAAAAATTCAACATTAGGGGGATATTGTCTTTGAAAAAATAAGAATTACTTTAGAGATTAATAGAAAAAAAAAACGTATAGTGTCATTAATGTGACACTGAACTTGGTTCAGTCATGGCCCAAAGTGATGGTACATATTGCAACACAGCAATATTTAACTAGAGTTTGCAGACATGAACTAAGCAGAAAAACACTTTTGTATGTTATGAATTGAGATGTGATGCATTTAAGAAACAACAGGATACACACTCTCCTATTAACCACAAACCTTATTACAATAGTCACAAGCTGCACTGCTGTTGTAATAGTAGGAGTAAATTAACATGCACTGCAATAGATTAGACGTCCCTATTTGGCAGAACAAGGTAAAAACATGTACACATTTTTCATCTCAAGCTTGTTTTCTCGTGAGTGAAATGCTGGGTTAAGTACTGTCTGTGAAGAAATCTATTGTCTGCTAGTAGGTCTGCAAAGGCCCACAGAATAAAGGCTTTTTAAATATAGTGTCAATTAGCTCTGTATTCACAGATATATCTCCTACAGGCTTTTGACGAGTCTGTATTCATGTCTTTAGGTCTATTTGAAACTCAGATGCTTGGGATTCCTCTGAGCACCGAGTGCGTCATCAGTCTACTCCAAGGTTGAAGGGTGTCATGAAAGACCAGATGGTACTGGTAGTGGGGTGTCCTTGTTGTCTTTATAACCCTCAAGGATACAGACACAGAGAAATGAGTAAAGCAGCAACTTGTCATATCAGTTTCAACACTACAGAGTCTCCTGTCGTGAGTCACTGTCTGGCCTTGAAAGCTCACACAGGTCAGCACAGTATTCACAGCACACAGACCTTTTTCCTGATTCTGGGAACTGAGGTTTCCTGTGTTTGTTTGTAGCTGTCAGGCGAGCTGAAGTCACACTCATGATGACTTCACACACTCCTGTGAGTTTATCTGTGTGTATGTGTGTGTGTGTGGTCTTTGTTACCGTCAGAATTTTTCACGCAATAATCACAGAGTGGTTAAAATCTTTGATATTTCACACATACGTCCTGTATAAACATGCTAAAACCACATTTTTGCACTTGGACCATTTCGATCAGCCCCTCGGGCAGCGATTGACAGAACAAGTGATGAACCACTAAATCAAAACATGTTTCGCCACACTAACGGGAGATTAGTTTGTACCAAACTCACGTGCAGTCACACAGCTGTTGTGTACAAACGCAATAATAATAAACTTTACCTATGAATTGGCAGCTAAGAATAATAAATATTTTTTGCCTATCTGAAACAATTCATTTTAAAGTTAGGTTTAAACTTTGACATGAAATTAATCTGTTTCAGGATATTTGATAAACTAATTAATTCAATACGCCCTACCATGTATATATATTCCCTAGTAATCTTTTATGTAAAAAAACAGTAAGCAAAGCTGCTGTTTGAAACCAGCAACCAGTTTGAAACGAGATAGAAGCAAATAACCGTAGAACTTCAGGCAAACCTAGCAAAGATGTTCCCATTACTGCAGCCTAATTAAAGCGTTTAATAGAATGGTCCAGAATGTGAAGGCACACACAGCATACATGTTGTGACATCAACTGTACAGTAATGTTTCACTACCCCCCACACACACACCACCAGCTAATGAGTTGTGTAATCAAGCTTATGACAATGAGAACAGCTGTAGTTCACCAAGTTCAAGTCAGAGCCATCCTTTGTGCTCTGTCACTCCCTTCATTGAATAACATGTCTTTGTCAGTTACGTGCTCAACGTTAGACAGATGAAAACAGCGGAGGATTATTTCTCCCACTGTTTTTTCGATTTCACACTAACTGCTACATGTTGGGTGTGAATTCACTACACACACTTGAGTTGAGCCGTGTTTTTACATGTATGCCAGTAAGATGAGGCAGCTGTGTGGTGTCGTGTCGGAGCTTTGGGAGCAGAGATAAGTGCGAGGACAAGCTGGGCATGTATCGCAGCCTGTTTACTACAGGTAAGGGAGGGGAATTCCTGACACATACTTCCGTGACCTCTAAGCACTTTCACTCATAACAAACACAATCTCCGCTTCACATGCGAGCCAAGTATCTATTACTTTAAACAGCAAACAATTGTGAAAGTAGTTTCTGTTTAATCGCTTTCAGAAACGTTCTCCCATGACATACATTGGCTCACATATCACAGAAAAGTGTGTAAATATACAGTGAGTTGCCATTTTATTAGCTATGTCCGTGATAAACGCAAACACTAATACAAGAGCCTGCCGTGTTTCATGTAGGATGTGAAAAGGCTGTTTTATAGAAGTGTTGATTCAGCTTTAAGGTCATTTTGTCATCTGCACTCTTTGGTGCTTATGAATCGTACTACTTACACTGAAGTTTTCCCGCAGGTTTGCTACACTGATATAATCAACCCCATTATTGATTGAGAATACTTTTAAATATTTAAGATTGTAAAGGAGTATTGTGAAGGACATAGCCGCTTGTTTGCCGTCTCCTCTGTATTCCTTTTAAGTTGTTATCTATATCCTGTATGTTATAAATACCTCCCATTTCCCCTTAGATCAGGAGAAACTGAAATTCACCTGAAAGGCTTCTTGCTATTTCCCGCTCTCCCTTCACCAGGAAAAGAGAGAAACTTACCCAACTTAACCTCTTGTGGGGAAAATTCAGTCAGCCTTTCCAGCAACACACCTTTCCTTTACA
Source organism: Microctenopoma steveboyesi (assembly GCA_032359275.1). Taxonomy (NCBI): domain Eukaryota; kingdom Metazoa; phylum Chordata; class Actinopteri; order Anabantiformes; family Anabantidae; genus Microctenopoma; species Microctenopoma steveboyesi. The sequence goes on from JAUMHF010000021.1 coordinate 11,002,855, forward strand.
CTTCCTTTAAAGTGAAACTTGTTGTGCACTAACAGATTTACAGGAATCAATCTTTGCTTTAGTCTTTGTGGAATGTATGTGACCTGAATAAGTTCATTTTAGATTCGCTTTAATACACATGAAAATATTTAAAGACAGTCTTTGCCGGGTCTTCTGCTCACAGTGACTAAAACGTGCTGTGAGGTATGTGAAGGTTTAAATACTAAAATACTACTAAATACTGCACAGTACTACTGTTGATAGAAATAACACAGTTTGCTGCTCATGGATTGCAACTCACTATTCCTTAGGAACCTACAGACGTGACCTACAGACTATAATTTCTACATTTCTGCAGCACTCAGCCATATGGTTTACCACTTTCTAAGACTCAACCTGTTTTAAGTTCATGCCAAATAGCTGTTTTTCCAGTTTTCCTATTCAAATGCAGACTACCTGTGTGCAGACAGTGTGCTCCTAAAAATAGCACTCTATCTCCAAACAACAGGTGGCCACCAGGACAGCAGAGCAAACACGCGGCCGAGTTGGCTTTAATTGTCACACAGGAAAATGATTTAGCCTGGTGCTCACCAGTCTGCCGGATCTCTCCCTGGCTTTCTTCACTTTGCCGTAGGTTCCTTTGCCGAGGGTCTCCAGGAACTCGTACCTGTGCTTCAGGTTGTGCTTGTGGTGGTGTCTCTTCACGGCTTGCTTTTTCACGGGCACCTGACCTGGAGCATGTTCATCGGGGGTGACTGCCTCGACAGGCGGCCTGGAGTTTGACGAAAAACGGGACGAACCGTCCATGCTGAACACTTGCTTTTTGTTGCTGCTTATTTACGGCGGCAGGGATGTTTACACGGCATCGAAGCTCCGGGTTTCTCTTCCAGAGCTGCCCAGGCACCGTCCAGGCGGAAGTGTGAATATGAGTTCGCGGTGCGGATCTAACACGAGCAGATGTTGGAGACGGAGACAGAGACCGAGCCTTAGAGCCTGCAGGGCGCCTCACCCCTTCGCGCTGCTGACATTAACTAGCAGCACACCGGGAGACGAGCGCAGCGCAGACCGGAGCCGGACACGTCACACCACCGGGCGGTGTTTGGCTCTAAGTGGGGGCGCTTGATTTGTTATACCGGGAGCTTGCAACACAATAACGTGAGATTTTGTTACGGTGTTTAAACCGCTACATGCGAATTGTTTCTTATTTTTACTTTTGTTGGAAGCCTTAAACTCAAACCTAAATTTATAGGTTCAATTCCCCTTAAATATCGCGGTTGTGTGGAGTGTGACTGTAGTAACCGCTGTGTACGGAGCGATAGATGAAGCACACCTAAGGACAGGACAGTCACCCTTTAAAATTTTTACTTACACTTTCTACTGAATAAATATAAGATTACTACCACTTGGTACTTCACCACAGTCCAAAGGGAAATGTTGTTACATATTAGATTATTTACTTTTTATAGTTACAAGTTGATACTTCACTAACAAAATGATCATCTTATATCATGCATTAGTTTAAAACACAGGCCAACACGCTAAAATAATACTTAGAATATGGTCCACCAAGACTACATGCATAAGTAAAATGTCACTAATAAAAAATCTAATAAAATAATTAATCATGGTAGTAAGCTCACAAGCATCATTTTATGTTTGGTACTTTAAACATTAATAAAGTGCTTTGTTATCACAGCACTTGATGTCGTTCACTAGTTATTGAGTGTTTGTGTATGTATGTAGGTATGTATGTGCAGTTGGTGTGGCTTTCATCCGGTGGTTCCTTTTTCAGTATATCTATTGCTCTATGTATCTCATTACGAGTGATTAATTTAACTGCATGCAATTTTTCAAAAGGCATTCTGCAGAACATCACATGCTATACTTATATGCCTAGCTGGTGTAGATAGATATAGGTCATGGAGCATAATTGTGTGTTTTGTTATTCACCTGTTCTGTTATCGTAGTTCAAACTAACTAGCCTGTAGTGAACTGAGGGAAATATATCATAGACAAACGCTAGAGTTAAATTAGAAGTGTAATTACAGCTATAAGCCACTAGAGTTCAGCAACCAGTTACAAAACTGATCTGAACCAATGGCTTTGACTGAGAGAAAAACCCCCCCATAAAACTAGTTCTTCTACTATTAAATAATAAAGTGCATGTTTTCAGTGTTTATTATCCTATCCACTGTCTGAGTAACACAGGTCAGTGCAACATTCAATCATGACTCCATCCTAGCATATAATTTAATACAGATAACATAACTGTGGCACATTATAGATTCCTCTAATTAATGTCACTTATCATCTTCCCACACACCTCCAAAAGAGGAGAGTGATTACTGGTGTTATACCAACTTTTTAAAAACAATGTTATTATTACTGTAATGTAATGTACTTGTGTACAATCATGTTGTATTTGAGCATTTTCACATATTAGTGTAACCCTCCTCCATTACAGAGAAGTATGATGTATTAGGATGTATTTTTATAGGCTTAAAACGTATGAATTATGATTAAAATAATACGTCTATAGGTTTTTTTGCTTCTGAGTAGATCTGTATATATAAAAAAATGTTACACAAAATCAAATCAAGATGTACATAAATCTAGGCGCTTGAGAGTGGTTTGGGGAAGGTGGACCTGGTGGACTGTATAAGCAAACTGAACCACTTTTAAGTTAGACTTTTTTATAACTGTGAACTAAAAGGCTCTGACTGGTAGATGACAGCCTAGTGTTAGATCTATTTAAATTAAACAGCTATTCACCACATGCAGGAATCCCTGCACTTTATGCCTACATGTCCCAGAATGCAGTGCGCCGCGGCGGACCCTGCCTTTTCCTCTCTAACTTTGGTCGCTCGGGCTTTTTGTTTTGCAGTGATTTGATTGCTTGTCCTCAGCTATGTGATTCGGTTCGGACACACCTCACACTGAACCTCCACTGGCTGCCGTTGGCTGATGTTTGTCATCACAAGGGGAGAAAACAGAAGCATTTAATTTAGCGGTGTGGCCGTTGCCCTCCGGAGCGGAAGATGTCCGCTGGCTTCTCCGGCCCAGAGCCAGTTTAGGAAAATCTTTTCTCCTGGAGCCGCCGCGGGAAAACACGGACGTTTTGTCGTCCTTAGGCCGTTGTCATTAGTCAGCTGTCAGAGTTCGGGATTTTTTGCAAAACGGAGCTGAATGGCTGTGAAACTGTGCTTTGGGATGTGAAGTTAAAGGCGAGGACGGGCAGGACAGGACAGATGCGCTTTAGGTAACGGCGCCAGGACCACAGCTAGCTGTGTGGTCGGAAAACACGGATAAGTCAACGCATAACAAGCTAGACATCCCCACATCGTTGCTCCTTTCTGAGACACCCATCGTATCTATCAGCAGGTCAGACGATGCTGTGTGCAAACAAGATGCGTAAATGTCTGTTAAGCTGTTAGCTAATTGTTCACACAGCCGTTTATCTCCACGCTCCGCTAGCTAGCTCCGCTGGTTCCGCTGCAGCTTCACAACAGCAGAAGCCGCAGACTGTTTCCAGACTGTACTATGTCCATCTGATACACTAACGCTGCTGTTATGCTATAACTTACTAGGAGTGAATAAAAGGTGCTTCTCTTTAAAGCGCTTGACGCAAACTAGCAGGTTGCGTGGTAACAGCACTGATTTGAGTGGTTTCGCGTCGTTGATCATGGAGGGGAATACACAACAACAACAACAACAGAAAATGACTGCTTTAGCTCGGGAACTGACGAGGACATTTAGCAGCTACAACAAGCACTCCATACTGCTGAAGAAGAACCTGAAAGAGACTAACGCATTCTTCCGCGAAATCAGGCAAAACAACAGCAATGCCTGCGCATCGACCATGAGCGCGACTCCGGCTTCCCCGGAAGCAGGTAGGTTTGAACCCAGGTAAACATCGCCGCGCCGGGCTCTACTGTCTGTTTACGACATCCTAAAAGTAGGAAAGTTGACTTCAAACCACAGCTCTGTTTTACTTCTCCATCCGGTGGCGAGAAATAAAGAAAGAACTGCGGAGTGATTTCCCCACCAACACGAAGAGGGAGAAAAATGTATTAATTAGGGTCATAGAGAAGCTTTGAGGGCTTAAGCCCTCTCTCCAAAGCATGAGCAGACTAAGTGCGCCAAGTATGCGGAGACTTCTGCTCATTGTTACAGCTTGGATTGATTCTGCCGTGTGTGTGTGTGTGTGTGTGTGTGTGAGAGACATGTTAGGTTTCCTTTTAGACTGTGGACATGTTTCGGTAGCTTTGAGTACGTCGTTAAAATACAAATGTCAGTGTTTTATAAAAATAAGTGAATCAGTAACCCACGAATCGACGTTTGCTGTTGTTTCTTCATTTGTTTCGTTATTCAAATGCACATTTTTGACACGTTGAGTAAACACACGGTGGTGATGGTATGTATGCTGATGACATGTAATGCATCTGCAGGAGTGACTTAGTTCATCAGAACTGACGTCATGCACACATAGGGTCAATATTTTCCCCCAATATCAAATGAACAATATTTAGACAGTAGTATAGATTAGTCTTAACCCTAATAATGCCTTTCATGGACAGAAACCAAAGCACGTCTTCACTTGCGAACTACTTTAATGAAAGTCTTGGTTACACTCTGCACAGAAAATCAAATTGCAGTAGGGTTTGATCAGGTCATGCAGTCAAATGCTCTGCGTATGTCAATCTGAAACATTAGCCTTTAATGCGTCACGCTAGGTCAAGGGCTAAATGCTAGCAGAGGAATGTTAGATTAGAGTAACACCGTAAAACCACATGTATGTTGGAAGAAATGCGTCGGTTCGTGGACATAGAGTGGGCCATTATTGCTCTCTCCTGTCTGTGTTATATAAGTGTTATAGAGTGTGACTCAGCATCATTGAGGATTATGTCTGGTTCTCCCAGCGCTAGGGCTGAATTGGTTCTTGTGTGTGTGCGCCCCTCATCTTGGATATAGATCAGGAAGAAATAGCCACAGGAATTCTGTGAGATTTGAAGTGTTTTAACGTCTCTATCATGGAACAGTGATCTGCTGTATGTGAGAATCATGTTCTGGTTCAAAGGATAAAGTGTGACTCAGTTCCTTCTCAGCGCTCACACGTCCGACCCAGTATTCTTAAAAAGTGCATTAATTTCTAGAATGAACAACACTGCTTAGGGATAATTATTAAGATATGTTTTTATTCTCAGTCTGTCTCTCACAATCCTATGCTTTGTTTTGTTCTGTCTTTGTTTTCAGGTCAACTCAGCTGCATCACTTTCCCCAGCCATGAGGAAGAGTTCCTACGCAACACTGTGGGTGCTGCCCCGTATATCTTGATACTTGGCCAGGACTGTCCTGCCCGGTACCAGCTACTCAATGTTCTTCTAGGAGAGAGGCTGCTGCCTCTGGGCACTGAGGCTGGTGAACTTTGTGAAGGAGTCCAGGGCATTGTCTGCAAGAGGCGGAAGCTGTGTTTCACCCATGGAAGACAGACACGGCTCAGCTTGGCACTGCCTGGTCAATATGAGCTGGTGCACCAGTTGGCAGCAAATTGTGGACGTTGGGATACGGTGCCCCAGGAGGACTTGGAGATCCATGAGAATTGTGAGGACCCAGCTCACAGGCAAGCAGAGCTGGAGATCACCCTGCATCATCCACTGCTACAGGTAGGGATGAATCAGTTTCACAATAAATAAATAATTTCCTGCAGCTTGTATTTGACATTGTAATTTAAATTAAAACATTAAAACCATAGTCGATGACTGTGCTTTCAAAATCTCACCTGCCGATAAGTCAAATACAGTCCTGAGTCAGATGAGATAGCAACGGTATCACAGACTACAGACATGCACTTCACCTTACTTAACTACAGGATGCACATGAGGGAAAAAATGTGGTACAGGCTCTCGCTTGGACTTGCCCTGACTTTAGATACTTAGCTGCTGCCTGTTGAGTGTGACTCAGTGTTAACAGTAGACTCAGTGCTTGTTAGCATGTTAGCTAACTGGCCTGTCAGTTCATCACTAGTTAGTAAGTCTCGTTGATAAATTATCAGCTTTGTGTAAGTTAATTTTGAAGGAGGATAATGATGCAAATTTCCCCTTGATACAAGCATTTGGTGTTGGTGTGACCTGTAAGCAGTTTTATCTTTAACTGCAGGTTGCTTTTATAAAAAGTGTGTGTGAACCTATAGATTCTACTCAAAGAATCATCAATCATTAAATTAGATTAGATTTAAACATGACATGAAATCGCTTACTCTATGTTTGATCGGCAGAGCGGTTACTTCATAGGCTTTGGCATTGACAGTCATGACGCTCACTGTTATTTTTGGAAGAAAGATTTATAATGAAGGGGAAGACCCGAATCATATGTGTGTGGTGGTTTTCTGTCCGAAAGCTCCTTAAGTCTTGAACAGAATTGGGTACGGCTAGACAGACTGCGTTTAAAACAGCCCCTTCAAATGAGGGGTTGGTGGGAGAGTTGCTAGCGAGGACGTCCAGCTGGAGAATCAGAAAGTGTTTTATACACCCTAAAATACAGCACAATGGTTTGTAATGCTCATGAAAATGATCGTACAACTCGAATAAAGACAGCAACTGTGTCATCATTGTTTGCGATGAGGTCGAGGTAAACTGCAGAAATACAGCATTTATATTACAAAGTAATTCATTAGGAATGCTTGCAAGCGTATGGTCGGCTAACACGGCCCCGGCTGGATGGCATCATATTGTTCTGCAGAAAAAGTTGAGTCACATCCAACTTTTTCTCTGCATGAGGCGGGCTGTACTTTTTGCACACATTGTGAAACTCTATGTGAACACGTTGTGTTGGTGACATCAAGGGTTAGCGTAGTGAGTGCATCTCTTGTTGCACGTGTAACCACCTATGGTATCACCATTTACTGGAATGTCTATGTTCATTTACTTTGCAAAAACCTTCTGTGGTCAATAAAGTAACAATGAAATATGCATTTTTTACATTTTTAAAAATACAAGCAACCATCCATCCTTTTTTCCTTGGGCAACATTTATGTCATGAATGATGAGGAAAATATTCTGAGAATACTTTGCACATTTTAAGGACACTGTGCAGAAACAAAGATAAATTAATTAGTTGTTAGTTTTGTGTGTTTTTTTCCAACCACCCTCTCTTTGAACCTGCCCCTCAATTTACATGTCTTAGCTCACAAACACTGAGCAGAGGTGATTATTTGTATTTGTTAGTAATACATATCATTTCATTTATGTCTCTCTTCGTCCAGACAATAACTGGCTATTAATCTTTCACGTTGCTGTGAAGGTCCACTCCTCTTTGCAGAATTGTTTTAACTCAGCTACACTGGAGTGGTTTTAAGCATAAACAGTGTGTTTAAGGTCCTCTTGCCGTCATGCCACAGCATTGAGATGCTGTGGCATGACGGCAAGACTAGGCCTCTTCACATATAGGTTAACATAAAGCCTATAATCATCAAACATTAGTTTTATGTTAAATTAACTGATGAATATAAAACCACGATGCAACGATAGTAACACAACTGAAGACATTCTTCTTTTGTTATGACTGGTAGTGTTTATGGAAAAGAAATCACTTCGTTGTGAAGGGGACAAAAACTTTTCATCCAGTGTGAGCTGGAAAGGACAATGTCTTGTGGGAGTGAATTGATTTAACATAGCGTAAGAATTGTAGTCATTCCTTATCATGTGGGACACATGGACATTAACCTCTGATCCTTCAGACCAAGGCTCTTTCGTGAACATCTTACAACCCCAGTAACTATGACTAGTTCTACCTCAGGGCAGCCCACCCGCCCAGTCCCCTTACGTAATGCCACTGGTCTGGTGAAATTCACATGACTCGGCCATGTAAAAAACATCCCAAGTCCTTTGCTGCGACGATCATTGCCATGGTTACTGTAACTGTTTCTTGAATGCTGCTTGTTCATTGAAAGAACAAATATGTTAATAATGTTAACACTATTTGATAAAACCCGTTGAACTGTTCTGTTTGTCGCTGCAGTAGTTAGAATCAATTTACCTTTAAAACCCATTTAATTACTGCCTTTTGCCTCCACTCTAATCTAAACAAAAAATGTTATAACCAAAGCAAACAATTGAAAGAGAAACTAGTCGGGCTCAGTGAAGAAATAAAGCCGGTCATTTAATACTTCTGCTCATTTTCACCAATGACTGAAGCCGTGGGAGCTGCAGTCATTTATCTGTGACAGTTGAGAGGATCCCAAAGACTTTTAGTTTCTAAAACAAGAGTTTCAGTTCTTACCAAGACACAGAATAAATGGTGTAATACTGGATCTATGTTTTTACAGTTTTGCTCATGCTTGATAAAAAATTATAAAAAAATCTGGACAACATTTTTATTTGTTGTAAATCATGACCAGCCAGTCAATAAACACAGCATTTGCACAAGCACTTCTGTTTTTTTGTTAATGAATAAGAGACTGACAGGTATGGGTGGGAGTAAATAAAGGCCCAGAATCTCTCTGGCCACTGTGGTATTCACACATTCCTGCCATAATCACAGCACCCTGCTTTAGGGGCCAGCAGATGACAACCAACCTGCTAATTAGCTTCTCTTCATCCCTAAGTTTTTCCACTTCAGCTTAACCAAATAACTACAAGAACAAAAAAGGGTGCTACCCTATCACCACATTTCCAATGCTATGAAGTATCTTTTTTCTTTATTGCTCCTGCCCTTCCAATTCAAACAAGCCAATCTGCTTGTTCACAAAGGACTGCAATATTAGCAGTCACTCTTAAAATATGCTAATAGAACATTTTTCTTTACAGTGCTATTTGTTTTGATTGTGTTACTTTGTTGAACTGGGTCAAATGGCAGCTGTAACGCTAACTCTTGCTCGCACAATTTACACAACAAAAACCAACTTCAAAATGACCCACAAACAGCTTCTTGTGAAGCGTCATTGTTGAAAACAAACCACATTAAGGGAATTCCAACATAGTATTGATTTTTACTGGTTTGAACGAATGTTTGCAGGCTATCTTTGTTCCAGTGAGCCTGCTCAGATGGGCTTCACTCTTGTTTCTTGGAGACAGGACTGACTGTCTCTTTTGTGTAGCTGTTGGTCTCTTTTCTCTGACTGCCCCCCCTCCCTCTCAAACTAACTGCAAGTCTATTTTTGTTAATGTAGTTATTTATCAAGGGTTAAGCAGAGCCTTTTACTTCTGTCATTTTCTGCTCTGTCAGTGATATTCCCAAAACCATTTCAGATATTTATGTGCTTTATATGTTCAGAAATAGGAGCGTGTGATGCATGTACTAACTGGGCAGAGATTACTCCCCAAAACAAGTTGTTGGTAAACCAAAACAGATCCTGCAGAACCTATTTTAGAACTAATAACCTCCTTCACATTACATTTATTCTATTTACCTCCATTTTTTTGTGGAAAAAAGGCAATAAAATCCAGTTGTGGTGTCGGTAAAAGTGACCTTTTCTACATAACTGTTCATGAATCTGTTTGTTTGGAATAAACATTTTGTGTGGTTTCTTTCTGGTTTATTATCAGGAAGCAAAGGTCATGGTGGTGCCTTGTCCTAGTGTCCAACCAATTGAAGAGGCCCTGGAAGATTGCACTCGCAGTATAATCCCCATCATCCTCTATGCCATAAACAAAGACTTTCTAAGCACAGACCAGGTGGCTGACCTCTGGAAAGTCAAAGAGATGCTCCCCTATCCTATCTGTTTTGTTCGTATTCCTGACAACAAACCAGCAGCTTCTCCAGAAACCGGCCGTCGTGCAGAGAAGGAGAAAGATAGGGAGAAGAGTGCCCTCCATAAGCAGCTGCTCTCTCTTGGTTTCATAAGTAGCCCGACAGGAAACTGCTCCTGTGGTGCCCCTACGCAGATGCCCACTCCAGGTGCCAAGCCCCAGAGCATGCTGGGGGAGGCCTTCGAAAGACTGCATCGGTTGCTGGTGCCTTTCGCTCGCCAGGTTCTCCAAAACCAGCAGGTGGAGGCTGCCAACCTACTTAACGGGCTCCACTGTCGCTGTCTAGATCTTTTCATTAACCAGGTCAGAGGATGAAGCATGCTACTACTATTTATGTGTATGTCTGTGTTGGTTTTACGGCTTCATACTCGTGACAGTTTTTATTAGCACTGCATGAAGGCCTTGGTCTCCATCTGCTTTGACCCTGTGTTTACCAGTAAAACCCTCAACAGACCATTGTCCTTTTGCTTCAATTCCCCACAGGCCTTTGACATGCAGAGGGACCTTCAGATAACACCCCGCAGACTGGAGTACACCCGTGAGAAAGAAGGTGAACTCTTCACCTCCCTTATGGCTATTGCTAACCGTAAACAGGAAGAGATGAAGGAGATGATTGTGGAGACACTCGGTAGCATGAAAGATCAGTTACTGGAAGATGCTGCCAACCTTGAGTTTACAGGTTAGTGCGTAATCGCCATGGATAATTGTTAGGGAGGGCTTCTCTGTGGTTTTTCAGGATATTATTATGAAAAAAAAATTTTTTTCTCACATGAATGTTAAGTGAAACACACTTTTACTGCATGATAAAACAATGATGCTGTACGTTAAATAAAATACGGGTAAGAGAGCAGAGCTGTGAACAGTTAAGATTTTTAAGTCTGATCAAACATGTTTATATCAAAACAACTGATGTAGTATCAAGTCAATGCAGATTTTACAGTGAGCAAATAAAATTGTGTATCAGAACAAAACCACCAAAAACATCTTGGTCTGTGCTATTTAAATTTAATTTTCAATTTTCTTCTTTATTTGGTTTGTTATGGAGTCATGTTATTAAATCCCAAGCTTGTGATTTGAATTGCAGATCGAGATTGTTCTGTTAAGTTGACAGTTTTGTCTGAGCATGAGCATCTCACATCCTTCTATATACGACTTCAAAATAAGCATCCAAGCTGTCATTCTTTGAATGCAGTTATTTACTTTCTGATCAGTAACTTGTGAGGCTGGGATTATACTTTATTATGAATTATTGTTATTTATTTTCTCTTTAGAGTTGGAATTTGAACATGACGTTGCTAACTAGGTCTACACATTATATATTTACGTGTGTGCCCTGAGAAGCGTTCTTTAGTTTGTGTATACAATTGGAAAAGCATATTTTCCAAATACCTTTTAATATTAGGTTTTATGATGCTTGAAATGCAATAGACTTTGGTTTCAGTGATTTAATATTTTCAGATTACTCGATAGTGATGACTCGTGACTTATTTACCATGTGCTCACATCTTCAGCATAATATGAAGGGGTTTCCTTTTTATTATGTATTGACCATCACTGGTTTGAGGTATGCAGACTAAAGCTCACTGAGATAATTTTATCTGTTTTCTCTTTGATGAAATTGTAGTTGATGAGACTAAATGGAAAAATTACTTTCTTTACTGGCCAGAGGTAACTTTATTTAAACATTTTTTAGACTAAAGAGGTGTTAGAGGGCTACACGTAACAGACTGCCTTCAAAGTTTGGAAGATAAATATCTTGTTGATTTTTGCGTTGTTTATTTCCAGTTTGAGCATGCTCCAAGAATCTATGAATATAGAATATATGTTTATACAGTAAAACTTAACAAGGAAACAAAATATTCTTGGGTTTGAGTTTTATTTTCCCAGTGCATTGAACACAAAATATATACATTGACCTTTACACACTAAAATTTCATATCTCTTGTAAAGATGTTGAGTGTTTCTTATCACATTAGCATGAAGTAACCATAACCATTTGTTTGTTTTTATCTAGTATTTACATCCTGTAAATTGGTGAAACTGGGTAAAATCTCGTCAGACTGTTAGGGCTGTCAATCGATTAATTATTGTGCTTAATCGCTTTTACTTTATTGAAAGCCTGGCTGCAATTACATTTTTTTCAATTTTATATTTAAGCTTGTAACATTTATGCAATAAAATGAAGTAAATGCACAATCAATTCAAAGACTGTATGCCTAAATTCTAACATTTTATTAGTTTTCCTCAGTCTTTTAACACAGGTTACCTCCTGTGAAATACAACTTAAAAGAAACTTTTGAGGTTATCAACAGTGACTCGCATTAAAGACGTCTTTCTAGTATCTGCTGATAAGAAATAATACTGAACCCAGGCCTAAAGGTTAAAGTGCAAGCAGAACATCAGAACAATAAAGGCAACTAAAATTAGATTCTAGTTTTAATAATAATAATTTCTTTTAGAATCTAACAATAACGGACATGTAAACAACAATGTGTAACATCTTTATCCCAGCCGTTAGTCGAAGTAGTATCACTTCTTCTTCTTAGTAGTATCACTTGTTTTGGCATAATAATATTTTTGTTTTATTTAAGTAATGATCAAAATAATATAGTACATTCCTATTCCTAGTAATTTCTGCTAAAATAATAATATTAGGAATATCAAAGTGTGTACCTAAGGCCCCATGTCGCTCACGTAAATAAAAGTTCAGCTTAGCAATATTTTCTTTTGCTTCTCTACATTGTGTTATATGATGCAAGTGTGGTAAGTGTGTTTGTTGTTTCATTCTTAGCGATCTTTGGGTCAGACACAAACAGGCTGTGAGTGATACACATAATCTATGAAGTGTTGCTTTGTTCTCATGTACCAGCACATTTGACTGTCTCACACTATTATCTGTTGATATGAAGTCATAGAATTACAGTGTGCTAATTATGATCACACTTCACACATTAACTGTTTTGTTTCTACTGCAGACATCATTGTAACAACCAATGGAGACCCTGTTACGTCGAAAGAAATAAAATCCTGCATCCACCAGATTCAGGAGCTGATAGTGGTCCGTCTGAATCAGGCCGTAGCAAATAAGCTGATAAGCTCTGTGGACTATCTGAGAGAGAGCTTTGTAGGAACTCTGGAGCGATGTCTCAACAGTCTGGAGAAGTCCAACTTCGATTCCTCGGCCCACAACATTACTTCTAATCACCTCAAACAGGTAAAAAAAAGTTTGTGAAAAAATTATATTTTGTGCTCTACAAGAAATTACATGGATACAAAATAAAAAATAGATTTCATTAAATAGTTCAGTTTATTTATAATAGAGTTCATTGTTTCTTATAGTTGTTGCAGCATTACATGTTGTTATTGTAATAAAGTGAAGAGGGGAGGAATTATTATTTCATGGAGTACATATTAGTAGTACTAGTACAAATTAGTCACACACAATGATGAGTCCATCCAAAATGATGTTTTTCATACATTAGTTAAAACTTTAAACAGAGAAATGTTTCCATGCCAAAGAAAATAGCTCTGCACCTAAAAGAATCATATGCAGTTATATCATATGCAAATGATTAAAAAGAAACAAAAAACGTATCAGCTGCACCAAATATAAAAACAAAAATGGTTCTACTTAAGCCTCCAGCTACTCTGCATGCCTGACGTTCCAGGTTCCTTTTGACCAGTAGACAATATTTACTAGTATCTTAACAGCATGTTTTTGTATATTTATTTGAATTTCTGATTTATTACAGTTATTAAATGCTGCCTATCATGTGGAAGTCACCTTTCATTCAGGATCCTCTGTCACAAGATTCGTCTGGGAGCAAATCAAACAGGTCAGCGTCTCCAAACACATGGTCATGGTTTTAAATTTCACGATAAAGGTTGACGGCATGTTTATCATTGAACTTTGTCTATTGCTCTTAGATAATCCATAGGATAACATTTGTGAACCCTCCTGCCATCACTCCAGAGTGGAAGCGGAAGGTGGCCCAGGATGCCATAGAAAGTCTCAGTGCTGCCAAACTGGCCCGAAGCATCTGCTCCCAGTTTAGGACCCGTCTGAATAGCTCCCATGAAGCCTTTGCAGCATCTCTGCGCCAGGTTGATTTGATTTGTTCTATTATTAGTTTTCTTTCTCCCTTTCTTTTGTCCGTGACATTTAAGTCTAAAATGCTGTACCTGTACGTCGAGTGTAGCAACATGCAGGCTAAAATGTGTCGGTACTGCAACTTTTTAATTATTTTTGTTATTTATGTTTCTTAATTTATTTTGATGATAATAATCAGCTGATGGATGGTGTGTGTCGCATAATGCTCTCTTCGTTTCATTGACTTTATTATGTGACGGAGTGATGCAGTGCAGTCATCGTAAAAACTATGCTGTTCTTCCATATTCCTTTCAGTACAGTATGTAGTATGTTGGTGTTCAGCTGCGTGTAAGGAGGTGTTTTCAATGTGGATGCAAATTACACCAGTGCTCTAAATGCAAATTGAGAGTTTCTATTGGGAAAATAAATCCTGCCTATTGACCTTAAAACAGGTCAATAGTCTAATAGTCGAAGAGTGTTGAGTATTTGTGGGTTGGTGGTCCAGCCAAACCAGTTGGCCTAATTTTTCAGGCCATGTTTTGTGGCTTTTTTTGCTGAGTCAGAGCCTCTGGGTTGCTATACCTATTGCAGGTTAAGTCGCAGCGTGCTGCATGGTACGAGGTGTCACATGTTGTACTTAAATGCAGTTTCAGCTACACAGTAGCTACAGTAATTCATCAATTCATTTTTTGATTAATTGACCGTTAGATCCAAAAACATTGAAGTGTTCAACAATCAAAGGTCATTAAGTTAAAAAACTTATTGTTGCTGCTCTAATCATAGCACAGAAGGTTTCTAATGTAATTTTAGATATATTTGGATAGTTATACAAATGTTAAGAGGTCACGGTGTTCATTTATGAAATACAGTGCTCTTCTGCTATGGTAAGGAGATTTAACCTCCTACATTAGATCAGATTTAACATGTTGAGCAAGTAATCAACTTTCTCCACAGCAGACTGGTTTTATTGGTTTTCCGATAATCATCAGAATCATTTAGAACATTGTAGGCATGTGTGTAGCATCTATCTGTTGTTATCTGCTATAAACACGCACCCAGGTGGGACAGATGTGCATAATTAACTTTTAGTCAGATTACCATTTTCAGCTGTTGCAAAGCTGTTCATCACTTTGTGTTGATTACGTTTAAAGTATATTAGATTATTTTCATTAGAGTACTGCTTGCTCCAAACATTGAACAGTGCAGTTACAGCAGTGCTCTCTGCCCGCTGACAGTCAGGTCCCTCATTAGTACCCAGGCTTCAGAAAGTGTTAGTTGAACTAGACAGGTGTCCGAAAGCAGGCCTATGCTGCCAGATTAAAAACTTTTCTCTTTATTGGATGACAGTGAGATACATTCCACAAGCACATGAAACTCCTACACCTACACGTGCTACCAGGCACTTCAGGGAATCACAGCTGAATTTAGATATTTAAATCAATTAAGCTATTTACAGCAATTCTCCAATAATTTATCATTAGCATCTGTAATCTCTGTCTAGTCAAACAGTGAAGGTTACGTATTTACAATTAGTCATCTAAGTATGATCAAAGGAATTTAGTCAATAAGTGCATTAAATCCCAGATAACAATATATCTTTTTTTATTTTTTATTTTTTTATATATTTCTTTATTATCTAAGTTATGGCAGTTGCTTTAGGCGAACTGTTGCTGAGCTGTGGGCTGACTCGACAGTTTGTCTGTTCTCATGTTGACGTTGTTTTTCCACCTGTGCACAAAGCAAACGGGAGACGTGAGAACGCAACTCTGTGGACAGAGTGTATAAAAACAGACTGACATTAATTTACCGTCAACCTCTGCTTGAAATAACATAGATCAAAGAGCAACTCTGTGTTTGTCCATAAACGGATATTAAACAGTCGAATGACAAATGACAACATGACCAGAGAGGTTAAAGCAACTGATCTCTGGTCAGTGAGAATGTTTGGATGCCTGTCATTTGGCACCAGTCTGTTTGAGATATTTTTACAAACGTATAGTAAGAATATGCAGCTTTATAATTGAATGTGCTTGTTAAATAAAGTTATGGAGTGTGGAGAGCATGTTGCTCTACTCTAACATTTTCCTTTTTGCATTGCAAAGAAGAAGTATGTAAACAAAAGTGCACAAATATGTGTCTGGACTCAAATGACATAGATGGAGCCATTCAGGTCATCTTAGAAAAATAAAAAAGAAATCACTGTTAATGCCACCTGTCAGTTAGCAGCTGACAACTGACACCACCAATGGGATGTTATGTGTTGCTGTTTGTAGTTGGAGGAAGGGCACACCGGGCGTCTAGAACGCACCGAGGATCTGTGGCTGCGTGTGAGAAAGGACCACGCCCCGCGGCTCGCTCGTCTGTCTCTGGAGAGCCGCTCCCTCAGAGATGTGCTGCTGCACGGTGAGTCACCGCCAAATCCTCCTATTGTTCACACAGCGGGAAACGTATGGACTGTTCACACATTCCAGCCAAACTCATACCAAAGATAAACATGCCAACCTACATACATTTCTAACTTTGCTATCTGTGTCCAGACCTTATTTTCTTCTTTAAGGTAAAACAATAGGACATTTTTTTTCTCACAGGCAAGCCTAAGCTTGGGCGAGAGCTGGGTCGTGGCCAGTATGGAGTTGTGTACCTGTGTGATAGCTGGGGAGGTCACTACCCATGTGCTTTAAAGTCTGTGGTACCACCTGATGACAAACACTGGAACGATCTGGCATTAGAGTTTCACTACACAAGGTGAGTTAGTGAGAGGATAAAACAGTTGCTTTCGTTTGATCAAACTACCGGTTATGTTTGTTGGCAGGACACTGGGCGTGTGGGAAATTTCAAACAGCTCAAGCAGGTTAAGAAGAGGCTGCATTTATCATAAGCTGCAGTGTTTTCATTAAAAGTGGCAGCTGCCTCAAAAGTCACACTCCACCCAGTTTAGAAAAAAAGGTTTTGCTTACGGAAGCCTGGAGGCTGTTCTCTGCTCACATCAGCATGTTCTTAGATGTGACAGTGTCTTATTCATGCTGGTCTGCATCAACTGTAAAACTGGAGCATGTAGAGTTTGCAAAACTGCACCATGGCTGCTTAAAAGTTCGAAAACGGTACTTCTGTGACTTCAAGATGACACAGTGATGATTTCATTGTCGTATAACAATTTTTTGTCTGTGCACTCCTTAAGGTCCCTGTCCAAACATGAGCGGCTTGTTGACCTTCACGGCTCTGTGATCGATCACACCTATGCAGGTGGCTCCAGCATCGCTGTGCTGCTCATCATGGAGCGACTGCACAGAGACCTCTACACAGGCTTGAAGGTGAACCAGTGCAGGAGCTGTGGCATTGTTTATAGGGAAACATTGTGCTCTGTACATTCAGTTAAATCTCTTATCCGTCTCTCTCTCTCTCTCTCCTCTCTGTTTTATGTCTGTGCCAGGCTGGTTTATCACTAAGGGAGAGACTTCAGATTGCACTGGATGTAGTGGAGGGGATCCGCTTCTTGCACAGTCAGGGCCTCCTGCACAGAGACATAAAACTGAAAAATGTCCTGGTACGTGGAGATCAACCAGCAGTTCAGCTACCAACTGTGGTGGTTTTCTGTTTGTGTGGTTTGCCTCCCAGAAATACCAGCTGTAACAATTGTGCATAGAGGTTTTTACTTTTAATCTTGTATCACTGTACAAACAAAACACTGTCAATTTTGTACCAGCAGCACAGTGGTCAAAACTAAACCAAAGATAGTTGGGCAGGAATACACCTACTTGGATCAAAAATCCTTTTTCTATCACCTTAAGCTACGGAATTAATCCACTGAGATCAAAACAAATGTTGTGTTAAATTAATGTGTTTTGTTTTTGCCCTTGCTATAACTGCAGTTCTTTCCTTCCAGTTAGACAAGCAAAACCGTGCAAAGATCACCGACCTGGGCTTCTGCAAACCAGAGGCCATGATGTCTGGTAGCATTGTTGGGACCCCCATCCACATGGCTCCAGAGCTGTTTACAGGTACGTTTACTGAGCAGTCACACTGTCAATGATCGTCCTAAAGCAACAACCGTGGTACAGGAACCGCCTGATAAAACACACTTTCATGTGCAGTATATAAAATAATCACAGCAGGAATCTGTCCTTCCATCCTCTGTCAAAATAAATCTACATTTGCAGAAATGTTCAGTTTTGTCATTGTTTGCTCTTCTGCTGACAGGAAAGTACGATAACTCTGTCGACGTCTATGCCTTTGGCATTCTTTTCTGGTATCTGTGCACGGGTTCAGTGAAACTCCCAGAAGCCTTTGAGAAATGCTCCAGCAAGGACCAGCTGTGGAATAATGTCAAAAAAGGTAAACAACTCTACGGTACCTTTGTCCGTTAATGCCGTTCTCGTGGTAATGTAACTGTCTTGCTTGAAAAATCTAGCTGAGATATATTACCATAAAATCCTCTCGTTGCTCACCACAAACTGTATCATATTCAACTTGGAGGCAGACCAGCACAACCAGGTTATGTGTTTACACAGATGTTTGTATGGCACAAATGATCAACCTGAGTATCAGGCAGAAAAACCTTAACTCAGGTGTTTACTCAGGTGTGTGTGAGTGCGTGTGTGTGTTTGACTCACTACATGTGGTCTCCAGGTTCCAGGCCAGAGCGGCTGCCCAGTTTTGACGAGGAGTGCTGGCAGCTGATGGAGGCCTGTTGGAACGGGGATCCTTCTCAGAGGCCGCTGCTCGGTATTGTGGAGCCCAGCTTACAAAGCATCGTGGATCGGCTCTGCAACTGTGGCTCTGAACAGAAAAGCAGCAGCCTCGAGGACTCAAACTAAAACCACTCCAGACAAACTAACTCATGTGTTATAGGAATTCTGTCAAAAAAGTATTTTTGTTGTATTTATGGTCAACAGAGCTGAACAGAAAAACGGTGACCGATAAAAAAAAATCCTCCTTGTGCACAGTTGTAGGATTTACATTATTTATGAGGAGTTGATACAAGTGTTAAAATATGTGTTTTATTTTGTGTGCTGTGTGTATTTGTACACACACATACATACATACTTACATACATGTAAACATACATATGCTTTTGCTGTGCTAATTGCTACTTGGTGATAGAATTGTTACTAGATGCAAATTGTTTTAAAAAGTAGTCCATTTACAGTATTATGAGAAAAAAGACTATTTTAGATTGTATTTAAACTGAACATTTCTGGATCTATACTGTGTCTGTTTTTTAATAAAATGATCTGTTGAAACAATGTTAAAAGCTGTTATTGGTATTATTTAGGATTCTGTGTCAGGTAAGTTTTGACAGTATCTCTTAAATGTGTGACGCCTAACCAACAAAACTGTGGTTAGTTCACTGAAGTAACAAACAACAGTAGTAATGCAGGTTTAGGGAACATTTTGCATGAACATATTCTTAGCAGAATAAAGCTATGATGAGCTTTGGACTCTTCTCTGCAACCAGCAACATTTAATTGCAGCAATAATTTAATTAAAAGTAATTTTTTTTAACTATTAATTTCTTTCTAATGATTAACCTCATCAACCCCAAAGCCCCCTATACAGGCTCAGACGTTGGGAGATGAGAGTGGCCCCTCAGGATGGCACCATGGAATGAGCCCTGGTGGAAGAAGAGGAACCCAGGTAGGCAACATTACATCATCTGGCGAGTTCATCATGACGTGTGAGCAGGTCCATGTGTTGTTGAGGCAGAACCAATATTTTTGGTTCAGTTTCTAGTAGAACTGTTGGTAAATTGATTGTCAAGTTAGCCCTTGTGTTGAATATTTAATTATTCCAATTAGATCATTAGTTCATGGGCAGTTGAACCCCAGGGTCAGTAGATTGGTTCCCGGTTCCTTCTGGCTACATGCCAAGCCGTCTCTGGAGAAGACACTGAAACCTCATAGTGATGCCAACGTGTACTATCTAGCAGCTGTGCAACCTTTTAGGAATATGTGTGATTAAATCTTATTTTAGGTTCAAACACAAACATCTGACGCATCAATAGTTAATAAACCATAAAGAATTTCCAGCTGTCTAAAGACGTGACACAGTTGCTACTTCTGAGGACACTTCACTTTATTGGAGTTAGATCCTAGTCAAGTAAAGACCTCTATATTTCAAGCTAAAAGCAGGAAGTGGATTGGAAAGGAGGGAGTATCTTAATCAGGTTCTGTCCAAAGATAACACAATCTCTTGATAAGTGTCTATTGTTCACTTATTAACATATAAAAGACTAATTTTGTTACCTTTGGACAGAGATAACGGTTTGCCCTTGTTTTCAGTCCTCATGCTACTAAACTAACCAGCTGCAAGAAACATAGAACTTATATTAACTGCTGTAAATCAGACTAATAGAACGTTTTGGGAAATAGATTTAAACATTTCTACTGTGGCATCTGCTTATTAAACGTGAAGCTACAATCAGCAGCTGATTTGCAATAAATCTTGTAAACACAAGAAAACAAGTCATCTGGTTCTCCCCAAAAGCTGCCTGGCACACTTCAAAATATAACTTGATGTGTTAGGATTTTAGGTTAAATAAAAAAAAATCAGTTTGTTTGCCTCACCCTATAAAATGTTGTATAATTTAATTTAATAAGTGAATTCTCTTCATTTTGCTGTTTAAAAGTTCTGAACTGGTCTGAAAACAGCTGTGCGTAACCTTTATAGGAGAATTGATTTGTATACATCTTGCTTTCAGCATTGGCTACAAGTCAACAGTCCCATAGTGTTTCCTCCAACAGAACAAAGACGTGCAGCTGGTTTGATCGGGTTAAATTGGTTGAGTTGTCTGTAGGTGCGAGTGTGAAATGTTGTCTGCCTCTCTATGTCTATACACAGGACGTCAGCCCCAATGACGGCTGGGATTTGCTCCAAACCCTTAAACACATAAGTGGTACGTGATGGATGGAAATAAACAGACAGCAATGTCTATAATGAAAGGTGATAACTTGGTCCATTTTTATAGCAAATATGTGATTACTCTACTTGTACAGTGGCAGGATGCATCTTTACCAACAAACAGCTCTAAATACAACACAGGGGGAAAAACATCATTTTCAACAGTAATATTATCTGACTTGGCACTGATAAAAGAATTAGGTAAGTTGGAAATGGTAGAAAAAGTTTAATCAGCAAACACAGAGAGATGCCACTGATCGATCAGGGAGGGTTGATTATTATGGCATGTAACTTATACAGTAAACTCGTATGCTTGGTAAAAAAAATGGCATCCAGAAATATCACATTGGTTTTACTGAAGTAAGGTGAAGAAAGTTTACATATTTACTTACATTTAAAAACTTGATTCATTTACAGAGCCTTCTGTACAGTAAAAATGGATTACAGCTCAAATAGTATTACAGCACAAATGTGCGTGTACTTCTTTTATTATACAAAAGACAAAAGCTCTGTAACTAATCTATAAAATACAGCTGTTTAGTCACTCATCTCGAATAAATGTGTTCATCCATCAGATAAAACAACAAAAAACGAGAGGGCTTTTAATGTCCAATAAAAATGTGCTCTCAGCAATTTACCAAAACAAGAGAAAAGATGTATCAGGAGTCTTTGAGTCCCTTTTAAGGCTGCACATGCAGGTTTGCCCCCTCCAAGGTTGAGCCGTTTCTCCAGCTGTTGCCTCTAGAAACATCCTTCATTAATTAGAAATAGCTTATACGGCGCATCTATGATCAGGTAGATACAGCAGTTCTTCTTGTTTTCAAGTTAAGGACTGTGTGAACAACCCACACTTCACCGTCCTGTGCCTCGTGGACATTTCAGGCATGAAAAGAAACTCGGCAACCTGGGTCTGAACTCCTCAAACCTCAGGCTGTAACAAACACTCACAGCTCCACAGTAACACAAGCAGACAAACCAGAAGGACATTTCAAAGAAGTTCTTGATGAAAATGGAATTTCCCTGAATGTTTGCAAGTCTACAACTAAATGACCCACTCCAAAAAAACATGACCTCTTTATTGTTCCACAGTGTTCAAAACATATTTTGTAATATAATATTTTGTTCAAAAATAATTTTGTTTTATATCCTGGAACATAAAAAACCCTACAAAAAATCACCTGCCAACACCTCTGGGCAGTAAATCAAAGAAAGTGCATTGCTTCAAGTATGTAAACAAAATGATTTCTTTAAAGGGAGCGTGAGACTCTTTCTGTCAGTGTGCGTGAGCCTGGGCCAGTGCAGCAACTCCTGAGGTTTGGCACTCATGTATGAACACACACATACTTTACAAACACACACACACACTCCCTCAGAGGATCATGATGATGATGATGGAGAATTCCTTCTGTTTCCACTTTTATTTTTAAAGGGGAAGTCCGGCGCTCCCTGCTTGCAGTCAGAGTGGAGGAAGTAGACCTTACGACCTGCAAAGACACACCCCGCCATCAGCGTGGTCACATGGAGGTGTTGCAGTGGCTGCTAGGAAAACAGGGTGGTGCATGGAGGAGGAGGAGGAGGAGGAGTTAAGAGTGGATGGAGACAAATGCAGCACAAAACAGGAAAAAAAGATAAATAAATAAAGGTGAGGAAATGAAACATTTCAAAAAACACACACACACACTCGCTGGCTGTGAGAGTGACAGATGCTAAAATGATGCACCGATCTGAAGACACTGATCCTGATTGTGTCTGAATGAGGATCCGAGCTTCATGGGATAAAATTAAAGAATAAAAATCTGTGATTTTTGAAAAGGGAGAAGGGGCAGAAAAGGTTGATTAGTAAACTACAATTGATATATTTTTAATGTAAACACTATTGCATTTAATAGTGCCTTGATATTTGAGACACATAAATAGACTGATACATGATCACGTCTCAGCCAGACAGAGACTAGAGCCAGAGAAAAGCATGGTGAATGATCCTTGTCTTCATGCTGGACGTGAATCTGCAGCTTCTTATCCACAGATCAAAGCAGTAAACACAGGGGAATGTGTGCTATCAGCGCTCTGTATTAAAGACCTGTGTCAAAGTCTAATTTACTATCAGGTTTCACCTCTGATGCTCTCATTAAAATAGAAAAAGGTTAGGGCTGAGTATTGACTTTCTTTCTTTTAAAGATAATCCATCCATTTTAAAATGCGGTGAACAGCTCTTCTGTGAACCAAACTATTTACTTCACTAGTTTTGTGTTCTTATCTAAACATAGGTTGTGGACAGTCTAATAAATGTAATACTTTTCAGTGGAGTAAAATAATTCCTACTCACAATAGTGTATTTTCACTATTTTGTTTAATCTTCGTGCTAAATTTGTAATAAAATGTAATAAAAATCTTTTATAGCCCTAAAACTTAATATTATCTTGGATGCAGCATTCAAAGAAAGTTTAGTAAGAGATACAGAGTCAAGTTTTTTATTTTGTATCATCTCTTAGTTGCTTTGAACAGAGGGAAGCAAGATGAAGCTACATGTCCACTATGAGGCCTTGTTGAAGTTTGGCTGTAAGAGCTGCTGCTGTATCACTCAAATCCCAATTTCTTTAAATTATAGTTCAGTTATACATTAATAAATGTTAATATTACCAGTATTAGGAGTAATACCATTAAAGATCATCAGGTGGAAATGTGACAGACTACAATCAATGAGAACAATGATCGCTGACGGCAGCACAAGTCGTCATTGGACGCAAACAGTTGAGCGAAACATGAACGACTCCGGCAACAAACGGCAACACGACACTGGACATGAGTTTAGTTCTGCACAGAACAGTTTGTTGGATGGATTTTGTTCATACAAGTGACCAACATCTCTGTTCGATACTCACTCTGATCCTGATGAGTCTCCATCCACTGTCCCTGCCTTGATGCTCATGGCGACGCTGTTGAGGTGATTGGGCATGCTGGGTTTGGCCAGGCCGACTCGACCATCACT
Source organism: Microctenopoma steveboyesi (assembly GCA_032359275.1). NCBI lineage: Eukaryota > Metazoa > Chordata > Actinopteri > Anabantiformes > Anabantidae > Microctenopoma > Microctenopoma steveboyesi. Next base: position 11,026,556 of record JAUMHF010000021.1, read on the forward strand.
AGAGGACGATCCCTGTGGAGACGCTGTGTCCAGTGTATGTTCACACAGTTCACTGTGGATGCGGTTGAGACAGTTTCTCTCTACAATAGGAGACAGCTGCTTTTTCTTTAATATCCCTGCAGTGGATAAAAACAAAGTGTGATGTCTTTATATAAATCTCAGACTTCAGAACCAAACGGTAGGATAATGATTTATATCCATGTAGTTTTTGTTTATTTATTCACAGTAAACCACCATATGCTCCTCTGAACCGCACCTTTGTGAGGGTGGAGAGTGAGGCTTGACAGACTGGGCGGCATCACCATGGCGGTGTCTAGTGCCCGCTGGTCTGGTAACGCCCGTGGGTCACGACCGAGGCTGAGCTCAAGATTGGCCGGAGTTGTCTTGTCTGCTGCTGCAAGCTCCCCGTCGCCCGCTGCTCCTGCGTAATCTCCTGGCCAGTACAACTTATTCAAGCTGTTGTCTGGAAAACAAATGGCGGAAACCAAGACGTTTTTTTAGTGAAACTAACAATCAACCTGGTTGGAAAATTGTTGACAAGAGTTTGAACATTATAATATTAGATTCTGAGCACTGTGACTGGAATGTAATGACCACACATACGCTGGGCAGCGCTCAAACAAGCTTCAGTACCATGTGGTTTCTTGGGCACATTGGATGCCAAGTTTTCCCAGCATTCATCTGGGGGTAGGGGACCCTCCTCGTCCTCGCTGTCAGATGAGTGCGTAGAGGCGTAGGAACCGCTCTGATCGTCCTCGAGAGACAAGTCACTGTCTGAGTCGCTGTCGTTGTCTGCACAGATAACGACAAGATGAAAAAAGGTTGATGCAGTCAGACCAGTCGCAGCAGGTGAATGAAAACGGAAACACTAAATGAGAAAATTACCGTCTAAGCGCTCTTTAGATTCTTGATAAAGAGACGTGTGTTCATTCAACGCGATGTGCGCCTGACTGTTGCTTAAACCTTCGTCCCTGGAAAGACACAAGAAATCCCTTTCCAGCTGCTCGTGTAACGCTGCATATTAATTTTTACCTTAGCTATTATGTTCTCACCTAAGGACGAATGGAACGTAGCTTTGCTGGCTCTTGCCGCTGTGCATGGTGCCGTTCAAAGACACACTGGAGTCTCCAAAGGGAAGGTGGTATAACCTGCCGTCAGAGTAGTTTGTGTTGCATTTGTAGCCCTGAAGATAGATGAGAAAAAAATACACACATCTGTTTGAGCTGCTGGTATAAGTACAATGATTAGAAGGTAGAGTTAAGTAGTGATAAGATATTTGTCACCACAATGATAAAGGTGTTTATCTTATGCAACCGTTCGACTGCATCGTCTTTGGCAGCAAAAAAAGGTCAGAATTATTATATTTTTCTTACTAAAATGCCTCATGTCTTTATTAGATGTTGGGTTTATTTATATTTAACTTTTAATTAAAACCATCCGTCCACAACACCTGCAGCTCCGGTCAATTATCTAAACATTTTTGGACCCAGTGACTCACTGTAGCATGAGTCACAAAATCAATCCACCCCAGGCGTTAAATACTGACACACATCCATGATAAAAACAATGTGACGTCTCGTAGATACACACAAAGTACCCTTTCTCCTCAGTATGTGAAACACAGGGTTTGACCTCCGATTTGTTGAAACTAAACCCCTCTTTGTGAGCTGGATGCTGATGTTTTTTGCAGGAGGAGATGCTACTTTGGTTTATGGATAATCCAACGGTGTATTTGTGGGGACAGTGTAAATATTAAACGACTTGCTTCTTATATATTCAGTATATGTCAGTTTAACACCATTTATATGTATCCAATCCTCCATGTGGAACAAAAGTCACCGTTTAATGCTCATGCTCAAATTAAGTTCTGATAGTTTCACAGTTTTGGAGAAGACATGCCATGATAAATTGGTGTGAGATCATCACAGATGTGATGTCTGTGATTCCCTTGAACAACGGTTTGAGTGTTTCAATGAAGCTCCCGACATGTGACTGAAGATGAGATCTGTATCCCAGAGGTGTGAGGCTGAATGGACTGTTTTTTAGTTCCCAGCTTGAGACTCACAGAGGCCTTGGATGTGATCATATGATCCGGACGCCTGCGGCTGCAGCAGTACTTCATGGCGTTCCTGGCTTCCTTATTGAACACAATGCGGAAGAAGAAAACGAAGGGACCCTGGGGTTTGACAACAGAAGAGAGAGAATGTGAGGACTAAAGGCTAGAGATTTCTATCAGAGCGATTCCGTAGGAAGAGCAGGGCTAACCTGCACACAGTTGAAGCCAGCGAACAGGTAGTGGAAAATAATCATGTCGCTGTTGACGGACAGGAGCGCCAGGAAGCACGTGACCGAAACCAGAAAGAGGACGCCGCCAGCGGTCTTCAGGCCGGAGCTGCAGGATAGGATCCAGATGAGGGAGAACAGAGAGAGGTTACTAGGAAGTCGGGATGATTTCTATGCTTTTAGTGATCTGAAGACAGAGGTTGGGGATATGTGACCAGAATCATTAAAAACAACGTCAGCGGTTCAGTAAAATCTGAAAACAGAGTCACATTGACATCGCTTGTTTTCTCTTTCTCAGTGCATTGTGGGAAACTCAGAGTTAAACTCACAATTCAAGCAGTTGCTACAAATCTTAACTGGTGTCAGTTTGTGACATGCAGATGAATTAATATGTAAGGCTTAATGTGACGGGTTTTTGTAGTCTGTCCAACAGTGATGGAGTGATAGTTATCAAATACGCAATTTACACCTTTTTAATGGCGTTGTTCTGGTTTGATTAGAGAGACGCAGCGTTGGCGTTTGTGTTGGATTCACATGGTGGGACACTTACACACGAGGCTCTTTCTTCTCCATGCTGTGGTGTCTCGGTGAGCAGGAGGCTCTGGTTGACAGGATGTAGAGGAAGATGTTCATCTGCAGATAAAATACCAAACTTAAGACATGATGGTCACCTCAGCAGAACCTCAGCAGAACCACGTGTTCACTGTAACGACGGCTTTAACGATGATCGCCATGACTGATCATCACATTTAAGGTGCTAAATACTAGATACTGTTTAATGTACAGATACTTTTTCTGAATTTAGAGGTTAACTACTTCTGCTACTGTGTTTTTTTATGTATCTAGTCCTTAAAAAGTTAAGTGCATTCTCATCTGAATTAAATGATGCAACTTTTCCCACAGGTCCATCACAAAGATGGGAACTCACCGATACCGCCATGGCAATGGGCCCAGCAAAGCTCCAGATGAGAGTGTCATACATCGACAGCCAACAATAATCTGGGTTCCCATACCCTTCAGGATCCAGTCCAACTGCCAAACCTGGAGACAAAGTCAGAACAACAAGGGGTGGCACCAAAACCCTGCTTCACCCAATACTTCAGTTTTCTAGTATTTATTATTCAAAATCGAGACTTAATGTCGAACTTTTTTTACAGACGACACATGAAGCAGAAACATTTTACTGGGAGACATTTCACACTTTCTGCCTGCGAATATTCATCTCCCATTTTCTTGTGAACGTGATATCTAAGAAACGCTTGGAGGAATTTCTTTTCATTTGGCTCAGCTGTCACCTTGAACAAGGTCACCGTGACCTCATGTATGTCCCATTCCTGTCAACGCTGTATCTCAGAAGCGCCTGCAGGGAATTTCATTACCTCTAGAACTGACATCCACTTGGATTCATGCATAAACTTATTACAGTATGACTCTGGCGAGACAGTAGAGGCTTCCAGCGGCAGTGCAGTAGTTTAGATGTTTAAGTCAGAAATAGGGCTCACATACTAGTAAACTGTGAACATGTCTGATAATACGTTGAGCCCACAACACAAACCATATACACATACAGACTTCACGAAAAGGATAACATGAATATACCAGTAATTATTCAGAAAGAATGGGTTAAGACCTGTGATGAAGGCGGGCACTCCCCAGCCAATCAGGTAGTAGAATCTCATGGGTCCATAGTTGATGTCTCGCACTTCGCTGATCATGCGATAGACATGCAGACCCTCCAGGAAGAGCCAAGCGAACGTGCAGAGGTAGAAGAAGTGCAGCAGGATGGCAATGACTGTGCACAAAAACTGCCAAGACAGAAGCGGGGAGGGAACAGTGAGAAATGGAAAGGAGCATCGTAGAGTTTATACCGATACCCGAGAAGCTGATTTATTACCGTGTTGTCTGCCTGGTTGATGCCCAGGATGAAGATGAGCTCGGAAAAGAAGAGAGCAGTGGCTCCATTATTAATTATGCTTGTCTTGTTGCACTGCATCGCTCTCAGACAGAGAAGGAAGATCATGGTGAGGAAGAGGAAGCCCAACGTGACGCTCACTGTGCTCCACGTCAGGATTTTGATTGGTAGGATTTCTCCATTCTGACACAAACACAGTTCAGAATTAGCAGAGAAAAGGCTGGTTTAGAGACATAAGCCGAGACTCTGTAGTTCTGGTGACTCTGTAGTTATTGTGTCACTCACTTCTCTCCTGGAGATGTCCATGAGGACAGCAAAGCTTGTCATGTGATAACACTGACAGCTGATGTGGGTGCTGTTTCTGAAAACCACCTCACAGCCCTTCGCTGACCAGCCGCCATTACCAGCACTGATGGGAAACGCAAAGAGTAGAGGACAGTGTCAGAATAACCCAACGTCACCAGCTACTCCATCAGCTCCGTCTGTGGTACACTCACAGTATGGTGTGGTTCCAGAAGACACAGATCGGTTTGGAGCGCTCCTCAGTGGTGACCAGGCGGAACTGCACGGTGATGGGTTTGTCCAGCGTGTGCTGCAGCAGCTTATCGTTGTCGTGCACCGTGATACTCACCACTGGTGTGTTGATGACCGGACGCTTCGGCACCCTGAGGCAAACGAAAGCAAAACACCACAGTTAGAGAGGTGAACTCACAAAGTGTTGGTGACTACGTGGACTACTGAAAGTGAATTAAAAATCCTGTGCATCAACACTTTTTGCAGCCTGCTGGGTCTGTGGATATTGTATCATCTCTCTGTCCCCATTCCACGTTCTCACCGCAGACTTCTCTTGTCAGGATCGTAGCTCTCCGGTAGCAGTGAGGCTAGACTGTGGAAGATGATGACACTGGCGATGGCGTCCTGCTGACTGTTGTCAGGGTGGCGTCTCTTCCTGTTAGCAGAGCGGTTCCTCAGCGATGACTCTGGGAAGACATCCAGATTTCTGTGGCCCTTGATGTCCACAGGTGGGTGGAAGACGGAATCAGGCAACGTAACGGCTGTCTCCAGGTCCGCGGGACGTGGGCCCCTCAGGGACTGGTAGCGCGGGAGCTTTGCTCCAGCAAAATTCATCTTCTTCAGACGATCGATGGAGATAACTGCAGACAGCAAGACATGAATGGTCAGAGCTGCGCTGGTGAAAATAGGCACTTTCACCTGTTGAAGTAATAAGAAATAAATATACCAGAAGCCCCATGTGTGATGAACTAAAGACGAGATTTTAGATAAACTGAAATCGAGAGTTGAAACTTTGACCAGCTACAAAAAAAGTTATATTTATCTTATATAGTAAACGATGAAAGTTAAATAATTCAGCTTACTGGTAAATTATAAAGTATTTCCTGTATTTCAAGGCCTTCTGCACACTACCAGAAATAATTCTGATTGATACATTTCATAAAATGAGTTTTTATAGATGTTTTTCCCAAAGGAAATTCTTAAATAAATTAAATCTGCTTACTCTATTATTTACTGTATGATTCTATATCAACATCTACAATTCAAACTGCTCTTAAGTCGCACATTTCTGATGAATTAACATATTGATGCCCACTTTAAAAAATCTAAATTGTCAACATTTGACTTCTCTGCTCTCTGAAAAACACTTACCTATGTTTGGGGTCACAATGGTGAAGGGGCTCAAATAGGTCTTCCTCATGTTCTGCGCCAGTGCGTTCGCATATTCCTCGTAGTGGCGCAGCAGCGCCGCCGTGCCAGCCTCTGTGTGCTGGATCAGCTCCCAGTGAGACCGAGTGTCTGAAGACAGGATGGCGCTGCCCACACGGACCAGATTCTGTCAGAGAACAGTGAGAGTTCAGCGCAGCAGGAAGCCACCGTGGAGTGCAAAATGAGGTGTGATGCATTCCCTGCAGATTTAATGGGAAGGGCTGTGACGGGTGAGGATGCCTTCCTGTTTATAAGAGCAGGAACTTTATTCTGTGTCATGCTGTGTTCTGAATGCCCGTCACTGTGTTTGTGTCTTTGCACGTTTCCCTTATGGATAGCATGCGGTCAGTCACCTCAGTGAAGTGCACGTCCTGCGTAGCTGTGAGGTTGAAGCCCTGCTGGTTGCTCTCGTGCTGCAGCAGATTCCGCGTGAGCCGATAAGCTACTTTCACGTCGCTGCCGTAGAACTTCTCTGTGTGAGAGCTGGCGTTGGCCAACATGGCTGCTGTCTGCTGGACCAGTCCAGAGTCCAGAAGAGATGTGTTATGGGAAAACCTGTCGGACTGAGAAAAGAAAAAGAAACAAATGCTTCATTTTAATCACAGTGTTAATCAAAAGGACTGTGGTGATCCTCAACCTTTCCGCTAGTGGTTGAGGATGATATTTTTCCTGTTATACAGCCACAACTTCTAAATGGTTGGCAACATGTCAGTGATTCCCAGAGCATAAATATTTTTATCTGCGGTCACCAGCATTTCAAACGTTTCATTAAGCCACGAAAAATAGGTCAATATCTACAAGATGAATTTGTGTACATTTCTATACAGGCATTTATGGTGAACACCTCTGGTGACTCTTCAATGAATATCAGATGAGCATCACCATGAGATTTTAAGAGAAATGTCTCACTATAGGTTTCCATTCCTTTCAGATGAACTCAAATAACTTTTAAATGTTCAATTAGCAAAAAACATTTGACTAATTATCAGCAAAACTAATGAAATGCCCATCGGCCTGAGCAGTACTTTGTGTTTAATGAGCTCATGCTACAGAGCTGAATTAAGATGGTGAACGAGCTAAACCTACATCAGCATGTCAGCAAGCTCCCTCACTGCAAACTTTCACCTGCATAGCTGTGGATCGGCTCATCGTATTTCTATTATTTTTCTCCTGACTGAGGATGTCATATTTAGAAATGATGAGGTAACATTTATACAGTCACACACCAGGGCTTTCAGCTTGCTGAACGTAACGGAGGTACAGTTGAAGAGATTGGGAGGCAGCCAGCCTTTGTGTTCATCACAGTGTCGGATCGCTGTGCCTGTGCAGGAGGGGAGAGAGAGAGAGAGAGAGCTTTATCACATGGGAGGTGAGGAATACACTGCCAGTGCTGGTGAGAGAGGGCTTCAGGCAAGTTTCACATGGTGCCATTATTATATGGTAATTTGATGAGCTGCTGAAAAATCATCATACCGAGTGTTCCCTTGGGACAGGGAACTGCTGCAGGGAGACCAAACTTGGTCCTGGGCCACCAAATCCCAGCCTCGATGGCCTGAGGGCAGCTGTCATAGATTACTGAGAGAGATGCAGCAGGAAGGAGAGAGCAGCTATAGTGAAGCTATAATGAAACTGCATTGTTAGAAATTAAAAATCACAGGATCTTTATAGTTTTCATACCTTCGCAGCCATTAGCAGAAACCTCAGCGAAGGGGTTGTCACAGCGGTCACACTGGCGTCCGATGACGCCAGGTTTGCACTGGCACTGGCCGCTCTCTCTGTCGCACGCTCTGGAGAAGGAGCCGACCGGGTAGCAGTCACACAGCAGGCACGTGTCGCTGCCTTCAGGACGGTAGTGGTTGTCCTGGAGACGTGATTAGAAAAAGGAGGTGCTCATCAACATTCTCCTTCACTTTCATGCATCTGTGCATGAGAGCTTTATGAAGCTGCAGCTGCTTGTTGAGAAACCTCTGGAGTTTCTTAGTTATGCACCAAAAATATTCCCCATCAGCAGCTGTCTCAGGCTCACACTGTAGATACCGACTAAAAGCAGGTTTTGAGGGAACACACTATTTATTTAATGGTCATATAGCAGCTTCTGTCAATCAGCTAATGAAATATGAATTTGAGACTTAGAAGAAAAATCGAATCACGAAAAGCATTAATGATAAATTAATCACATAATCTCCAGAGCTCTGGTTATTAACTTATTATGTTGATTATGTTTATGATCAGCACGTCCCCTGTTGTTAGTATTTTTCTGTTAGAGGAAATGCTTCCCATCTAGGAGCAGGTCAGTAAACTCACCTTACAGCGACACTCGCCACTGGTTTTGTTGCAGTCAGAGTCAAAGCCCTTGTCTGTCTGACAGTTACACGGGCCGCAAGTTTTATGACCCCACCAACCTCTCGGACACGGCAGGTCAGTCCTGCAGGGATACACATTATCTGATCATTTTACCTGAAGAATATAAACATCAAGACACACAGTTCAACATAAACAGAGACAACTGTACTTTTTCTCGCAGTAGTGGCCAAAGTAGTTGCTAGGACAGTCGCAGGAATAACCACGAGAGGAGCTCAGCTTCCTGCTGCACGTGGACTCGTGTTCACATGGGTTCAATGAGCATGCATCGGTGCAGTTGGAGCCGTAGTAACCTGTAAAACAAAGTGAAGCAACAGGAAATGAGCTGCTTTGCTGTCACATCATGGATAGGATACGATAAGATTACTAAACCTTTTAAAACTAATTCAAATCATCATACATCATGTTTCTGCACTATTACTGTATATAAGTAGAAGAGAATTCATGCGATGGAAGGAAACACGTGTGCTGAAAGCAGATGCGTATTCAAAACACTGTATAAACTGTTGTTGTGCAGGAACTGACCAGCGAGGCAGTTGCAGGAGTAGCTGTCCCAGTCGTCGCTGCAGTAGCTGTTGGCAGGACAGGGGCTGGAACTGCAGGGGTCAGGCACGCTGCAGCCCGGCACCACGTTCACCTTCCTGGCCTGCGACAGACTCAGAGCCCCGCCAACACGCAGACCCTGCAAAGAAACAATCACAGGGACACAGTAAAGCATTTGTGAGAAACACACAATTGTAAATTCTACAGAGCTCCTTTCATCAGTGAACTCATCTCCTTTAAAGGTATCACTGCTGAGTAAGCATGGCCTCTATGTCCCTTTAGACATCGTTAGAAACACAAACAGACAAACCTGAACACAGCCACGGAAGCCATGCTGAACTCTCCCATCAGGCCTTGCCAAACCACCAACGCTCACAGTCTTGAGTTTAGAGTCCTGCAGCTTCCCGTCCACTTCCATACTGGCCTGAAAATGTAGACAAGAGACTTGAAAGATACAAAAGCACAAAGTTTTTCCTTCACTGTGATTCAGAAACACCAGAACAGCGAAGCTACCTGGTAGAGTCCATGATCTACAGACAGCACAGCTTTGTGGTGACTCGTTGCTCCTCCCAAACTGCTAATGTCCAGCTGCAAATGATGCCAGTCACCATCGTTCAGCAGCACCTCCTCCACGCGGGAGATAGTGGAGTCTTCACCGCGGTGCAGCCCCATCAACACACTCCCTCCACGAAGCTACAAAGACGGTCAAGAAGGAAAGAAGCAGCAGGGAGAAGATTGAGCTGATGTACCGTAGTAGACAGAAACGCACTCTGCAGTCATAGGTCAAACGCTGGAGTGCTGCATATCACAGGTGTGCTCAGTTGGAAATACGTTTACTGGACATTAGCCGGACTGAAAGACTGACTCCTTAGATGTCAATGTGACTTTACCTGAGACGCTAGTTTCAAGTCTGACTTTCAGTAATATGCTGGAACTCACACGGCCAACAGGGGGAGCCACATCTCTAATGTTTTTGTCCTTTGAAACTGGCGAGGACAGCAACCCCCTCACTTGACATCTCCCTCGTAAAGGAATAAACTCTCACTGGGTAACGCTCTATTCCATCTAAACTGACTTCACAGTAATATTCTCTTATATTCTGCAGCATTTCAAATTGTCCATGGAATGGAAGAATACATGGAAGAAAATGGAAAGCAGAGTTTATCCGGCGTGTTCCTGCGTATCCAGGTGCAATGGGACAACTATCAAACAACTTTGTGTTGCTCTAACCTGCAGTGTGAGGTTGTGCTGTAGACCCGATGCGATGTGCAACAGAGTGGCGCTGGCCTGACGCGAGCGAAACATAAGCTCTACATGCCAGGGGACAGATGATGGCGCCAGGTTGGTCCACTGCAACAGGCTGTTACCTAGGAAACGCTGCGGGCTGGTCATCACTACAGTCAAATAAGAGTAGAAAGCAGATAAAATGTGAGGAGAAAGTGAGACAGAGAAAGGTGACATGAGACAGTGAATCATTACTGCCACTGTCATGTCTGCTCACAGCTAGAAACCCCTCAGCCTCTGAGACACAGCAGTCATCAAGCAAGCTTTCTGGGTCCGTCACACGTCACACACCCAACACCTGCACTGCTCTGTACAATAATCAGTGAGCATTAAAAACTGTGCTCACATTAAATCAGAGTTTCTGATTTGAACTAGTTTAAAAGTCAGTCAGGGTTCAGTGTGAAACCCTCCAGTGTGCCAGCACTGAGAAAGAGCTTTTCAATGCAGTCACAGGCATTTATGTGAAGCATTTAAACATCTGAGACCGAAAACATTTGCATATTTATAGATAATGAATTTTTCATCAAATGAGTAGAAGGAGATATAATTTACGATATTTTAAACTTGATTAAACGCTTTTTTTGGAGGGAAAAACATATCAAGTATAAAATATTGTTCAAAGCTGAATATTTTTATTAGACTTTAAACATACCCAAATGACTACACTAAATCTTTTAGTGCAGCACTGAAAGTTCAGTGTCACATAATCTGACATATAGTTTTCCTTACAGAAGGAAGTGATGGTGCTTTGAGCTCTAAGGAAAGCTTCCTGCTTTATGAGAGACACAGAAGGAAACTCCCTCTCAGGAGGCTGCCTCTGTCCAAAGTGAGGAAAAAGTCCCGCATCCAAGCGATTGATTAGTGATGCCAAATAAACTTGATGCACTGTGACTGTTGGTGCGAGAAAGGAGAGAGATGCTAACAGGAAATCCAGCTGTGCACTTTGATTATAGCTGTTTGAACAGCAACGCTTACAGCACCTATACACTCTTTTTTCCTTGAGCTGAAACCAAGATTTGTTTTATGCACTACAGTCGTTTACATGTCTTAAATTGCTGTAAACCATAAATCAGCGCAGGAAACAGCTGGTGAAACAAGAACAGACACTGTAGAACAGGAGGGCAGAAACATTAGATATGTACTGAGGGTCTCTAAAACCTAAAACGCAGTTCACACACCACATCACCTCAGACGTTATTCAAGTCTACTCGTTTTACAACCAGGATTTCTATGACATGACATTGAAACTAAGGCCCACATCCATATTCAGCAGTGACTGCTCTGCAGATGTGCATTTCTGTCTCTATTTCCACTGCTGCTTGTTTCACCCTGACAGACGAGCTCTCTACAGGGAAACACAGTCTCAAGTCAGAACCGCAGACAAATCTGCTTCAGAGCTCGTTTCATATACGTGAATGCTCCCACTCTGATGTGTCTTCTCCGCTCACTCACCCCTTTCACAGTTCTGCCCTCCGAATCCAAGTGGGCAATCACAGCTGAAGGAGCCCCACAGGTTCACACAGGTTCCTCCGTTCAGACACGGGTTGTTGTTGCAGAAATGTCTTTTGGCGGAGCATCCTGTGAGTGCGAGAAAATAATTGATCTCTCTGTTTGACTCTTCCTCCTTCGTTATATCGTGTAAGTAGCAAAGATTCAAAAAGGAGCAGACTAATCTCAGCAGACACAATGATCATTTCCCACTGACTCTACCTTCCTGCTGTGCTCAGTATAGTCGCTCGCTCATCTAGTCTAACAGTAAATACTGTTTGACTACAAAACACACTGGGGTTTATGAATACAAGTAAAGGATCGTGCCGGTCAGATCACTGCATACCTGGCAGCGTGCCGTTGTTAGCGATGAAACTGGCCATGTCTATGTGCTGGTTGTCAATACGCAGGTTCTTCATGCAGCCCACGAACTGCCGGTTCTGAACAGGAAAATCTTCTGGAAGTTTGGGGACTCCTCCGAGGAGCAGGGGGCCGGTCAGGTCCAAAGATCTGACAACACAGACGCCATGAACATTCACTGTAGGCACTCACCACTAAAACACGTCATCAACAGTAATGTAGGGGAAATAATTCATGAAAAATTCATCACAGAGTTGCAGTGTTATGTTTCGACTGGAGATAAGACACACATCCCAATAAGGAGGAAAAAAAAGACAAACATTACACCCTAGAGATGTGGAACTTCATTTGAAAGCAAGTTTACTCCTTCTTTTAATTAGCCAGCTACACATACAGTAATGCATTTAATTACTAGAGTCAGTACAGCAGTAATGACGGATTCTGTAGAGCAAAGAGAGAAAGGTTATTCATGGAATTCATGTTGCACAGATGAGATTTGTCTCCTGCAGATGTACTTACTTTTTGGATCCTGATTGGCTACCCTGAGCAGAGCAGGTGTAGTTTCCGATTACGTGACCAAACCTCAGGGCCACAGAGGTGTCACAGTTGTCCACTGTCACTACGACGACCTTCTGGTCTGAGGGGCCCTGTGGCAGGCCGGCCTGGTTTAAGATCGGCTGTAGAGAGCAGACACGGGTTCATTAATATCAAGATAAATTATGGAAGATTCAACGATGCAAATACAAGGATTTATATTGACTGATAAAAGAAAGTAATTTCCTCTATTATGTCCTGTATTATTATCATTGAGACTTTCCTGGAAAAAACTGAATCTGCATGGCTTTGCTGCTATCCTTAAAACACACTCAGCTTTTAAAAATAGGACACAGAGGTTGGTTGGTATGAAAATATCATTATTGTGCTGCATTTAACAAAGCAATAATCCATAAAGCAGTGCAGTAACTTCTGGTCATCTGGGCCTCTGCTAAGCTGTACACAACTTATCGACCCAGATTTAAACCTGCAGGTATAAATCTAGAGAATAACCGAACAAATGTTTGTTGCTCTACACTCAGTTCAATCTTCATTCAGCTCCAGCTCATTGTTGTTGAGCATTTTAATAATTCATATGATAACAGCCAGAGGTAAAGGCAGGGAGTACACACACACACACACAGGAGAAGGACTCTGCAGGACATCATCCCTGTCGACAAAGGATCTTCCTCATTGTCTGAGAAATCAATAGTGGTAAGCAACAAAGGGGGGGGGGGGGTCTGCAGGGGAGAGAATGATGGTCCCATCAATATAAGGTTGCGACCTCTTTTCAAACTGCCCAGTTACTCTGAGGTCACGTAGAGCTCATATTAACCCTAAGTGTAGGTTCAAGCTGGCGTCGCAAGCTGAGAGCAGAGCAGCCATCCTCCTCCTGTACAACTGACCGACTCGACGCCTGCAGGCGAGGACGGGTCGCTGAGCTGTCAGCTGGTCAGACAGGATTTAGCAGGAATTAGCTCGTCTCATGTGCAGAGATGATAGGAAGAACTGGCTCATTGATGATGGCTTGAAGTGCACACACAAGCTATGGTGCTCTGTGAGGTTAAACCGAAATAGAACACTATAATTTCCCTGTTTTTGCTGTCTGCTCCCTTCATTTAAAGCATGCAGCTGCAGATACGCCGTAGATAGTGGCGTGACATCCTTAGCAGGAGGTTTGAAGACTACGCACTTCATCAAATAATACAGTAACGACTAAGTATATATATATATATATATATATATATATATATAATTTTAGCCTGAGGCTAAACAGACAATTTAATTTCACTCTTTTTTTCTTATTGAGTAGCTTAGATTAAATCTCTAGGAGCCTTTAATAACACGGGTCTGTAACGGAGAGACTGCTGTCAGGTACATTCATGCTCTCTCTCACTCTCTTTGTGTGTTCACAGTGCGCTGAGTGGTAGTGATGACAGAGGTGAAACCAATGATAACTCTAAACCACGTCTCTGCCTTCTCACAGCATCTCACCTGCATCATCACTGTTTGTGAAACAGAAATGCCCATTCTTACTGTGCTCGCCGAAATGTTACGTAGAATAGAAACATAGAGGGCAGCTATGTTTCCCATATCCACCACCTTGATTTAATGTGCTAATATTTGCTACTATGCACCAAGGACAAAGTGCGGCTAATGATGATCATTACCATGGCAAATATTTAATCATTAACATGTCCATAGACGTTCATTTTAACTGAACTGGTCAATGATTTCAAAAACAGTGAAGACATGTAAAAAGTCAGGCCAGAGCAAATGTTCAACAAGTTTTACCCCAAGCGGAACAGAGAGCTTCTTATGAAGTCGTGTTCCCACAGGAAATCACTGAGATGTTAAGTAGATGCACAGACTGAAAGTGGCTTTTATTTTGCTGCTGATGTTCCTTGAGACCAATTTGTAACAAATTTGTTGATGATGAAACAAGCAAACACACTTGAATTGCCAAAGGTGAAATCATCCGACATGCTGTTTTTCCACGGTTCTCCCTCCCCTGTGAAAGCTCGGAGACAGGCAGCGCTCCAGATTGGACGCTCCCTTCACTGACCTCTGCTGTCATCAGTCATGGCTGTTGACTGAGCAATAATGACTGTCTGTCATGATGTCTTTCTGCTGCACAAAGGCCTCTCCTGTCACTGCTGATTGGAACACACATATTTGCTCAGGACCACATTAAACTTTGCTCTCGCCTGCCGCTACAGGGGATTATGGGAATATGAGTTCCCTGTCACAGACGGTGACGGGTTTTGCAGGAGGAGCAATGCAAAAAGCAACACAAATATGGGATCCAAGATTGACTGGAAAAACCATAGCAACACGAGGGGTTGGCCATGAAGCGCAGCGTCTCCGCTCAAAGCCCAAGTCAATACTTTTCTCAGCTTTTCTTTACCCTCCTTTCGCTTCTCTCTTGCTCCACTTTTCTGTTCTCGTTGGAGAACAGAGAGAGAGGCACCTTCCCCGGGGCCACATCATTCACTGCCCCCAGTCCCAAAGGAAGCAGGGCCAAATACAAAGGCAGCGGTCATTGCCATTCTCCACAGTCCCACACCATCCTAAAAGCCACATTTCAATCTAAAATGCCCCCTCCCTGCCTCACCCTGCCCCACCCCCTATGCAAGGGACGGGTCAAAGTGGGCCGCTGTGGTTTACCTCCAAAGACAGGAGCCATGTTTCTTCCTCAGGAAGTTGATTTGACTGTATGATCAA
Source organism: Microctenopoma steveboyesi (assembly GCA_032359275.1). Taxonomy (NCBI): domain Eukaryota; kingdom Metazoa; phylum Chordata; class Actinopteri; order Anabantiformes; family Anabantidae; genus Microctenopoma; species Microctenopoma steveboyesi. Next base: position 11,041,767 of record JAUMHF010000021.1, read on the forward strand.
CACCTTTGTGTTCAGATATGCTGAATTATTATTTTTTCTTACCATAAAGAAATACTTAACGTAAACCAACTTTATACATTGATTTACAGTATACAACACTAAACCATTAGAGGGTCTGCTGCCTAACAATGTGTGTTTGTCAGATAGAAACACCTGTACCTCGGTACTGTACAACTGAATCGTGTCCCCCTCAAACACCCAGCACATGCAGATGTAAAACCTCCAGGTCAGAGAAAGGAGTGAGGAATCAGAGTAATTTGATTTTAGGGGGTTGATTAATGAGACTATAATGTCTTGTTGGCGAAGAACAGAATAGTTTTCATCCAAAAGTTGACAAGATTCTGCCCCTGCTCACTGAAATCTGACATGGTCACATTATCATAAACACTGAATGGAAAATGTGCACAGTGGGGGTGTTGCCTGGCAACATCTTTATGATGCAAAGTGACTTCCTCAATAGACAAAAATGTGACATCCTGTGGTCCTGGGTGGGAGAGTACTGAGAGAGCAGAGACAACAGCTCCATAAATTCCTCCACTGATTGAGTTGTTGTGAAGTTCTTACAGAGAAATGTGTGAGGCAAAACATATTTAGTTCAGTCTGAGCGCTGGAAAAACATTGGCTTTCCACTCTCTGGCATTCACTCATTAACCTCCCCTCCACTGTCCCCGTCTCTCCCTCCACCAGTGCTGCTAAATTGGCTCTCTTCCAGATCATCAGCCTGTCAGCAGCGATTCTTCAGTCTGACACAGCAGTACTAAAGAGGCAGCAAACTTACACCGCTCAGGCTCTCCTGTCTGCACTCTGATTTACTCCCACTATAGTTAGTCCAAAGGACCACTGAGAACACATGTCAGCTGCCAGTTGTCCCTGAAAACGTCTCTGTGTGAAAACTACAGTCGATCTCCTTCCAACATGCTCGTTTACAGTCAGAGTTCGACATCTGACAAATACATAGTTGGTTTAGAAGACTGATATTTCCGTCTTAAACCTGTAGCTACAGCGAGCAGTTTGTTATCGTAGCGTACAACTTGAGGAACTTTGCTTTGCTTTGCTATATCTAATATTTTATTTACTTATTGACAAAAAGTAGACAAACAGACGGACATTTCCCAAAATGGTGAAACTAAAAGTTAAATGCTTATCATGCAAGTTCCTGGTGTGGTTCTGTATCATACCTTGTTGTAGTAGTGGACTTCCACCATGTGCCACTGGCCGTCACTGATGCCGCCAAGGACGTACGGTGAAACTGTAGTTTTGGTCTCACCTGGGAAACAATCAAAGAAAGGCACTCAGAACAACTACGGTATGAAAATGAAAAATCTACTCATGAGCTCATAACATATATTTTTACCTGCAGAGAAGGTGAGTTGTATCTGCTCATTGATTATTTCCATGGCGATGAAGTCGTGCTTCTCATTAAAGCGACCGTTGTAAAGTAACAAACCGTTCGGCTCTTTTGTGGCAAATCTGGGGGAAAAAAGATTCCAGAGTCATTTTATTACTATTTTGTTCCGGTTGTCAATCGACATAGGCACAGCAGCTGAAACCAGCTGCACCACGAATGAGTTGAGACCTAAAGTAAATTGATGTAATCTAGATGATTAATTGTAAGATTCAGAAAATGTCTTTCTTGACATGGAATAAATTATATGACAGGTACTACTGAAGCATATTATCTTCCATGCCTATGTCCACAGACAAAAGGTGAGAGAGCTACGGCCTGGTTCTAGTTTGCCGATCTTGTCTCACATTGACCTGGATTTCACACAGAATAATCCAGTGTGACGTGATTTAACAATGCTAAGATTAGCACAGGGCAAAGAATAAAAAACGTCATATGTGAACAGACACAGTCAAGGAAAATTGCCATAAATACACAAAAAAAAATCACAGTTATTACACCCACTACCACACACAGACAGAAAACTAGGGCAATGTCAAAACAGCGGCGTGGAGAAATACATACACAAGTAAGGAAGAAGCACACAGGAGAAGATGGTTCACAGTAAAATATGTTTTCTGATGTTGGCGAACAGACAGTTGCCAGTGCTGTAATCACAGACTCAGTTTCAGATTTCTGTTTGTGTCTCAGGGATGAAACCGGAGAGCACGCGGCCATCGAGTTGCATGATCCTCCCATATTAATGCTCACGTCAGTGTATAGGCGCACACACATATATATATAGTTCAAACGCGGAGAGCAGATTGCCGATGGTGCCTCACTCTGTAACTAGGATCAAAGTGTGTGGTGGAGCACATTGTTTAAAAATATCACGCTTTACCTGTCAGCTGTGGTCTGTGGTCGTAAATCTGATCTGTGGAACTGGGTCAGTGAGATGTGTGGAAAAAACGAAACCTAAATCCAGCACTTACTACATGGATTTATTCATTATCCGTCCGACAGGGGACCCGGGAATGAGTCTCCTGTGCACATCTGCTAACTGAGAAGCATGTGTGACTCATTCATGTGTTTTTTTTCCATTCATTTCATCTATTCTCCACTGGCGTCCAACTCAGTTTCTTACTCAAATACATCCGAGCTGTTCTTAGAGGAGGCACATCATGTTTTTCATACATCCAAATTCCTTTAGATGCTCTCACACAATACGAGCATCAGTCCACCCCCCTTATTCTGGGGGCCGCGCTGTATATGGTGCTGTTTGTGCAGTATTCTTGAAGTGAAGAGGAGCCAGAGGGCACAGCACCGCTGACCTGCTTACTGGGAACAGCCTCAGAGGAAAATGGAGGCTGATGCTCCACCTGATTTTAACAGTGGAGCTTTTAGAGCAGTCAGATGGCTACTATGCATCCAGTAAAATCACACTTATGATGCTGAGTCCATCTCTCCTCAGGACTCTCTGACGTATTGATTTAAGAGGCTTCTCCACGTTTCCTCCTGAGCCCTCTGAACTATGAGAGTACTATGAGTAATCAGCTGGAACTAACTGACATCACTTCATGTTACATTAGGCACCCATCAGTAAGAATAACAACCAGTCTGCCCTTATGTAGGGAACCATGTCACGCAATGCTTACAGTACGTGCCATGCATAAGATGTGTGCCACGATGATGAAAGAGCATGAAGCACTTATGGATTTTACAACATTTAGCTGTGAAATAAAGACAGTTGTCAGTTGATATATTTCGTGTTAGTGAAGAATTACCACCGCAATGACTTCTAAATATGTTTGAGTTGAGGGACCGCACACTCAAGTCTAATATAGTATTAACTTTTTCTTTTTAAAGTAGAGCATAATATAATATAATATAATATAATATAATATAATATAATATAATATAATATAATATAATATAATATAATATAATAT
>JAUMHF010000021.1:11045199-11071992 GCA_032359275.1 Microctenopoma steveboyesi
TATAATAAACATCCTTTGTTTGAACCCTCTCTTGTCCCTGGTTTGCATTTGGGTCCTCCATTTCGAGCATGTGAATGTCAATAATATAATATATAAATTATTACTTAGAAAATTCCTTCCTAACCATTTTACATAGCTGAGACAGAAATCTGCATATGACATCCTTGAGAGCACAAAGCCTAAGTGCAACTACACTGAGCTGCTAGATTGGCTGCTGAATCTTTCTTTCTTCAGTCACTCTTTAGTGTATGAGATAACGAGATGGAGGATTGAGAAATATCATCATCCTGATCAAAAGGAGTGCTGACGCCATCACATCATCTCAGCCTTAATTGCAGAGCTCCAGAAGCAACACTGATCGAAAGAGACCTAAAATTAGCTGTCACTTCAAGTTCCACGTCCTGAGCCAATCATCCCAACAGAGGCTTTTTCTGAGTTTCTGTGCAGCGTGGCCTCAGGTAACAGAACCACTCGTTGACCTCAACTGCCTCGAGCTCTGAGTACTGGCACCTTTCACACATCTGCTACCTCACAGTTTGTCTGACCTGCAAAAGAAATGTAGACTGCCTTCAAAACTGGTCTGAGCAGTTCTCCATCAAAAAAGAACTGCCATCTGAACCGCGCTCAAAGAAGGGCTGTGTCCACAAAGCTCACAAGGGGATATTATTTCCACCACCAGCAATTGTGAGCGCCGACCCCTGCCAAGCACGTCTAGGGTGACAACATGAACAATAAGTGAAGTAAAATGGCATAACGCATTCCCCGTGATAGCGTCTGAGAGGCGATACTTGTTGTTGCTTGTTGTGACAGATATCAAACGGAACGCACAGCTTTTATAGTTGATTACATTTCATCACACGGATGATTCACGCTGATTGTTGGACCCGCTGCCTTTGCATGTGTTCAGTATTCACAGCCCATCTGCTCCCGCTCCACAAACCACCTCCTAACCATCAAACACACAGATTTAAAGCTTCGGCTTCAATTTCAGCATTGACCTGCTACACCTGTGTTATAGTAACGAGACTCGCTCGAAGACGCAGGGAAAAAATACATCAAGTCAACGTCATCTTCTGGACATTATTACTACTAACAACGTGTGCTAAGGAAGGTGAAAAGAAAGTTTACTGCTACTACAGTAACGTTTACTACTATAAATATGTAGATATTGCTACTAGTAATAAAAATCATTGATAACATCTCTGACTTTAAAACTATAATATTAAAATTGACATGAGATGGCTTTTTCTTTTTGAGCTGTTTAGAAAAAAAAAGAAGGAACCTGCCGCACAAGCTTTTGCTATTTTTGCTAAATGCTAATTATGGCATGAGATAGCACCTCCAGCTCTCAGGAAAAGTGAGGCATTAACAATGACACTGCTGTTTGTGCTTTTCAGAAATAGTCTGTCTGAAAATAGTCTAAACTGAAACGTCATTTGAAACTTGTGTTTTCCTTGGTTAGATCAAATTAAATGGTCAATAGTTAGCTCTACCACCTTTATGACATTTTACTAAATATGCTTATCAATGTGCTTTCCAAACTAAAATGGGGAAATGAATACCACCTTCATCCATTAATAAACATGAATTTTGGTTTGTTTAGTCTGGACAAAACATAAAACTAGAACTTTGTCACTTTAAAGCTTTGTTTGAGCTGCGTCAAGCTAATCGCTGCTGGTTCCAGCTAATTGGTCATTTGACAAGTGTTAAATTATTCCTTTAATAAATAAATATATTAAATCAGAAGCATGAAGAGTTTGTGATGCACTGTGTTATGCAACAGCGTTGTTAAATGTACTTTTTAGTTGTGTTATGAAGCATGTCACACAGGTCACAAATCCCTCTGAGATCCGTGATATCAGGCTTTTAAACAGTTTCACTACATCTACACTGTGCCTAAAAATAAAACATCTTCTAAAAAAGACACTGGGACTGTATTCCCTACAGGCTAAGACTAAGAAACTGAACTGAAACAAGACAAAAAATCTAAATATCAAAGACTTAGACGAGAGAAACGCACAAAATCCCTGAAGCTGACGTTAAAAAGGATTCTCATTATTGAAAAATGACTAAAATGACCACGTTGTATTGAAGATACATAACTACTGTTCACTCCTCCAAAGATGACCTCCCTGGAGTTTCACCTTGGTGAGGGAGACTGTGCTAACTCACAGCTCAGAGTGACAGTAATAAGATCAAACTCACTTTGGCTGAACGATTAACATCTTCACGTTGTGCAAGTCTCCTCTCCAAGAAGCCCAGTGAAACACTGACCTGGCAAACTGAGCTTCAGTACAACATGCCTCAGTGCTGTAGTTTGTCAGTGGTTCAGTATTTATAGCAGCAGAGCTATAAACTTATTTCTGAAGTGGCTCTTCAGAAAATGGCTGTTGTTCAATGATTCCATTACTGCTATTAAACACTATTAAAGTTACATAAATGTGTAGGGGGGGGGCATACTTCAGTGGAGAGTGTGACTGCAGGAGTGGGATGTGGAGGCGGATGAGGAATGAATCACACTTCACTGAAAGGTGACAACGCAGGATGAGTGATGCAGGTGAGCTGCGGCTCGCTGCAGGAAGGCGAAGGCGCTTACGTGAGAGAAAGAGTGAAGTGAAAGCGCTGGCGGAGGCCCTTGAAGGTCAGGAAGGAGTGCGGGGGGAAGTTGCGCGTGGTCATCTCACAGTAGGGCTTCTCGTAGCCTCCCGGTGGACACTCGCACTTAAACCCGCCAACGAGCAGGTTGATGCAGGAGCCGCCGTTCTTGCAGACACCCGGAGCACAGCGGCCGGAACGGGAGGACAGCTCGCAGTGCTCTCCTGGACACAGATGGTTGGAGAAGGGGAGAGGTGGAGAGAAATGAGGATTAATATTGTTTTTGACAAGCAGCATTGCCTCAAGTCGCCCCTGTGGCCTCCACCTCAGGGACTTCACACAATATTCTTTCTTTCTGTCACTGAAGCTGCTGTTTCCATGAACCATCTGTAACAGAATCCACCCAACAGCAGTAATAAAAGTGGGACACACTGTTTTCAGACATACGCAGGGTGAAAAATAAATAAGGAGAAGAATTATGACTTTAAGCTACACTCTAAACATTGTTTGCTCTGTGACTGAATTTGCAGTTTCAGTCTCTCTCTCTCTCCTTTGTGTCACACCCAGCATGACTCCCCCTCCTCCCCTTCATATTCAGTGGGACAACTTCACCACTCGAAACGGTGAGTTGGAAGTGTTACATACATTTATCCCCTGAGGCTTTTAACATTGTTTCACATTACATATATGTGAGATCTGTTAAGTTAATTTTTAATTTACGGGCCAAAAACCAGTGATTCACAGTTTCGTCCAAAGTGAACCAATCGTATGCTTCACACACAGTAAGAAAAAGAAACCTTTCATATAATATATATATATATAAATATATATTTAATAGTTGATTATTTTTATCCATCCAGTCCCAAATTTACCAACATGTGCAGCGACAACTCTTAATTAAGACACAGACGTTAAGAAGTTTGCATTTTTAATTGGGGAATGACGGAATGAATCATTAATCAAACAATCATGATTAGTTTTCTGTTGATCAACGTATTTTGTTTTTTTTGGGGAGAAATATCTTTGCTGTTTGTCTCCAACAATGATGAGTGTTGCTCAGTAAAAAAAGCAGTTGACAACTATTTTATTGCACTTTATATACAATCAAGTAAACAGTTTCCATGCTGCATCGCTGGACAGTGAGGTGGAGAGAAACACAGGACGTCAGGTCACACCAGGCCAAAGGGCAAAGAATGGAAGAGTGATTAATGTGAAGGGGAAGAGCAGCGCAGCACTGATACTGTATGTATGAGAGCAACAGACAGTGAGACGGTGACCCTCATATCCCTCGGGCCTGATCACATGTGCCGTTTGTCTGGATCCTCAGGATGGGAGGCTGCAGCAGTTGCTCAGGCGAGACCGCTCGCTCTCCCATGAGTGAGCTGGAATTTGTGTCAAAGCCAGTCAGTGAGCAGCGTGGAAGACTTCCACTGTGTGCAGCCCCACTGTAACACACACACACCAGCGATACACTTCTCCTTTATTTACTCTGAGACTATTAATCACTTCATTCACAGTCCACTGAAAGAAAGTTTCTTTGTTTTGATGCTGTTGTCCGAAGACGTCCATTCAAACTAAAGAGTTTAATCACCAGATACTGACTGAAATGTTAAAGCTGCTCATAACGATTCTGAACATTCGCTAAACCTTCAGTTTCACACATGACCTGTGGCCAGGTTGTGGATCATCTTTAGCTGGTTTCTAACTATTACCAACATAGTTCATTCTGTCTGTTTAGGAAGACGTTACATTCTTCTGGTCAACCTTTGACCGCCTGCCTTCAGGAAAGAAGCAGCAGAGCATTGAGGCAAAAACCTTTGTTAAAGATTTACTGATAAATATAACTACAGGCCTGACTCTCAGTCATTCAGGTCCTTGTATCTCTACTACTAACTGAACAAATGTAGTGATTCAAAAAGTGCAGCAATGTAGAAAAGCAGAAATCTAAAGGAGCATAGGAAAGGAAAATAAATATTTTCTGCCTCGTTATTTGGTAGCTTGCTGTAGGACGAAAACTACTCGGGCTTCTCTCTCTCTCTCACTGGCTCAGTAACAGAGCTGTTATTATCTGAGAGGATGTGTGACTTCAGCTACAGACACTGGGACCTGTCGACTGTCGAGAACACGTTTAGTACTAGTACAGACTGATGCACCTTGCTGCTGATACGTGTAGCTGATAAAACGCTTCTCTGTGTTCAGCTCATCCCTGCGGGACGCCCCCGCCACAGGTGCTCCTGAACAGCAGCTGTACGTTGCCAGGTGAGCGGCGCAGTGAGGCAAGTATGGACTCGCAGTCGCAATTCCAAAAAAATATCCTGATCAATTATTCAAACACGTCTCCTCTGCTCTATTTACGCCCCTCTGTAAGTCCATCCCAGTGCCCACACACTGTTTGCTGCCAGCATGAATCATTAAAGCAGCAAATTGCATGGACACCTCAGAGGTCCTGTTTTTATTTAGACAGGAGACGCCTCAGCACCGTGCCTTCATCGGTTTTTGGTGAATGCATTTATAAACTGACTGATCATATACAGTAGAATTCACTGTAGATATGATAGAGATGGATATGCCAGAGAAACTGAGTTAAAAGGATTGACATGAATATGAATTCAAATATTTATACATACATGCATACTTATTAGCTAAATTATTGTTTATCTGCAAAATGGGTTTTCAGCCTTTCATCGCTCTGGTTTATTCTAAGTTGATCCCAGAGGGTTTTCACGGAGAACGAAACTAAATGTGACCAATAGGTGGTTTGGTTATTTACCCACTGCTGTAGATAATCACGCTAAGACTCAACACCAGCTCTCACATATCGAAGGCCAGGAAACACTCCAAATCAACCTTCAGTTGGATAATTAAATGGACGTATACGTGCACACTAAACCATACAAAGCATAGAGGACGTGGAGTTGAGCAGGTGTGTCTGTGCTGCTAGGTAACAGAAAAGGCAACACAAGGAGCATCGTTGCTCCTCCAGAGTGAAACGGAGCAGGTGGATCCCTGCGGACAGACCAAAAGCACATAGAGCAGGATCCACTTTGACTACAGCAGATACTCAGGCGCACGTCACCCTGGGATGATCATGGAGGTCGGTTGAAGAAACAGATAAATGAGACAAGTCAATCACTAACAATCACACAGGACCTTAAGCTTGAATTATTATCCAATCGTCTGTTGTCATCTAGAGGCTGACGATCCAACATGATGAAACACGCTAATGTTTAGCACAACAAAAAAGTGCTAAACATCAAGACTTTTAGAAAAACATGATCCACGTCTTTACTGCTATAGTTCGCAAATTATTACAGAACAGCAGCAGAATTTAGTTCATGTTCAGATGCTTCTTTTCAGCTCAGTCTGTGTGTCTGGCAGCAGTTTTCTATTCCTGCCATCTCTCTGAGGCAAATCATAGATCTTGGCACATGTTAATTTCAAACACTGTTGTGAGGTGATTTGGAAATGTGAGTGTGAACGTTCACTAGTTTTTGTTCCAAAAGCATCTCTGCACTGATGAATTCTCAAAAAAGGATTTCTTATGACCGGGAAAATCGTTGGCGGTTTGCTGATGAATGATTGGTTTTGATACAGTCTTTGAAGGGACGTGTTACTCCTGCGGTGTGATTTAGGAGAAACGTGTACTAAGAGAGGATAACATCTTGTTGATCAGCGTCTACAGAATGACTCAGCTGAGCCAAATCATTTACTCTTCAACGGCAACGATGACGACTGTTATGTACGTATTTTTTTCATCATTTTCTTTCCTGCTACCATCTGGCAACGCCTACGATCCAACAGTTCGCCCACCACACACAAACAGAGAGAGAGAGAGAGAGAAACCCACCACAGTGTGAAGTCTGAACACTCACTGAAGCAGAAAAGTGGGAGTTGTTGAGGAAAATGCATCAAATAAAACCTTCCTGAAAACCCTGTTGATCAAATAGTCTGACAGTGCGATTCAAACACATTCATTAACTAGAGAATCATATTTACTCTCAGATAACCCGTCAACTCCTGCATATTAGATCTAACAGCATCTGGGCCCAAACCCCCTGCTGATGCAGCTGACTGGTCCACACTGATTTCAGTGTATCCAAATGAAATACGCCCACTTCAGCCACTCACATATTCACTCTGCCTCACGTTAAAAGCACCTACAGCTCGGCTCCAACACCCACAGCTGCGCATAAGAATCTATAAGTGCCACTCAACCTGGACTCTGAGTGACTGAGCCCACACATTCAAATGTCGACACTATTCCAGGCGTCATAAACAGGTGAGAACAGCTTTTAATGTTTGACAAGGAATAATGGAAGCCATGCCATTAGACGAGTACAAAGAAAAAAACACTGTAGTTACGGCAGAGAAAAAAAGGCTTTTAATTGGCGGTGAATGTGAAAATCAGATTTTATAATAGGATGAAGTGAAGTGGCCTTGTACAAACCCTGGCTTCTGATTATTCTTGTAAGAGACATCTACACATGTAATGATCCTGCCTAACGTAACTGATGTATCATCTGAAACAGCAGCGATTAGAAGGAAAGTGACGTAATAAGAATAACAAATAAATGATCTATAATCTTTATTTTAACCCTTCCTTCAACACGTCGTACAGACAGACTGGTGACAAAAGGAAAAGCCCAGAATGTTTGCTCCCTGCAGCGTGTGTGTGTGTGTGGGGGGGCTTTTTATCATTTTAATTAGTGTCACTGAATCATTTTTTTGAGTATGAAAGTAACATATTTGTGACCTTCACAATCACCAGATCTCAACCTAATTTCATCACCTATGGGAGATTCTGCGTGTTCCACACGTCCCCCACCGCTCCGCTACACTCAGCCCAGCGCTTCAGGCCTTTATCATTATCTAATTATATCTTACAGTATAAGAAGCTGCAAAACGTACTAGCTAAGAAGTTCTTGAAATTCTCCAACTGGTTAGAAGGGAAAGCATCGCACAAAGGCAGCGCTGTTGAACGAGTCTGACCTCGACGGTGTTTAATCAGCTATGTTACACGTTACATCAACCATTCACGTGTTACAATTTGTATACGTGGTTAAAGTTAAGTGTAATTTTAAAATAAACATAATGAAAAAAAACAAGCAAGACACTTCAAAGACAAGATAAAACTCCAAAACCCATTTAAAAAGTCAGGATTTGACCCACTTAACCTGTCAACAGAAAGATGGGGCAACTACCCTAATATACATACTGCATAGCATAAATTAGCATATTTTATTTCTCTTGCTCTTCCAACTCTGTTTTAACTTCCCCCTTTCCCCTTATCCATAAGTGAGGGAGCAGGCAGTATTTCATTCTATGAGGATGTGAATAATATTTGCAAGTGGTCCACATTTCTGCTGCCAACAGTAATAAATTACTTTTTCATTATCGCTGAAAATAAAACCTTCTGTCCTCTCGTCTCGACGTACGTGTGTGCTTTGTGATATTTAGTTATTTTTACTGGTGGGCATTTCAGAGCCAGGGGATATTCTCCATCTGTAGCCATCCATAATGTATAATTTCCTTTTACTCCACTCTGCAATATCACTCTGGACGAAGGAACTGTTGTTGTTTACGCAGGGTAAAAATACCCAAGCTCCAAAACGAGCATCGTCGAGGAAAAGGAGCTTGTTATGTCATCGCTGCTCCTGCTCTTTGAATGTCAGCTTTGAAACACCATCCACTCCCACAACTCAGGGTGAAGTGTAGGTGTTGGTGGGACTACGTATGTAAGCATAAGGTTTATTCAATCGCTAAAAATTCTGCAGATAGAAACTGATTTTTAACCAAAAATAGCATAAAAATGAGTCATAAACAGACAAGGTCATCATCAAATTGAATGATTCTAATTAAAATCGGCCACAGCTGTTTACAGGCTCGTGTTTGTTAGTGTTTACTGAGTGCAACAGGGAAAATCGAATCAATAACTCAATCACTCAGCCTTTGTTTGCAGAGCTACAGTCATCAGTGTACAGGACAGTCTGTCTCTATAAAGAGCCAGGTTCAATACAAAGCTAAAGAGGGACAGATGTACACATTAAAGCTCCCATGGGGTCTATGTGGAGGAGGAATTTACATTTTGAAGGCTACGTGTGAACAGCTTGTCAGAAATTGAGCCCCTTCAGCTTCTGGTGGGACACAGTCGTAGGCCCGATAGGCATCAGTGTGTTTTTTAATTTGAACTCAATGAAACAAAAACCAAACAGAAATGTAAGAAACTGATTAAACAGTGTGTTTAACTAATCAAGCAAAAACTGCAAAAAGCGTGTCTGGCTAACAGGCTTTCTGCAGACAGGACAGGTCAGTAAGTTCATACAAAAGCAACGCTGCTAAGTGAAATGATGCCTCTCACCTGTGTAATCTTCAAAGCACTCGCAGGTGTAGCCTCCCTCTCTGCTGCGGCACACACCGTGGGCTCCACAGGGTTTAGAATAGCATAGGTCAATCTCCGTCTCGCAGTAGTCTCCTGTGAAGCCAGTGGGGCAGCGGCAGCGTAGCCCGGCGATGGGGTGGATGGGCCTGAACAAGATGGTGTCTGAAGCAACAAACGGCGCCAAGCTGTCAAACTTCAGCACCGACACACACTTCATGTAGTTCTCACATGGCTCACGCAGACAGATGTTATCATCAAAGGGGAGAACTTCCTGAGAGGAGATCTGAGCGAGAAGGCTGCGGTTCAGGTACAGCCTCTCCTGGAGTTCCTCTGAGCCAAAAAACTCTGCACCTCCACTTTCTACCTCTCTCCCCGGCCTGTCACCTCCATGGACGAGCCCTCCGGACCGCTGGTGCCCTTCCCCTAACGCGGGCACAGCCACAGACAGGCTGACGTTGAGGATACGGGCACTGACGTCCGTGTCATCCTGAATGTTGAAGACGACGACGTCCTCGCGTGCTGTGGACAAGACGCGGGCCACGCCGTCCAGAAACTGTGCAAGCAGCAGGGAGAGGAAGTGCTCCTGGGAGGTGTTTGCCAGTCTTAACGTGATACTGTTGGACAGCATTTCATCGGTGATGATGGTAACTTGGAGGAGGCACTGAGCCGACACTGAGTGGACACCATCTGAAAAAACCACATGCAACAGAAAACAGGCTGTTAACGACCGTAGCATTAGAGTCTGCTGACCACTCATCACAAGATCCCATCCCAATGTGAACGTGACGTGGACAGCTGTCTGACACACACATCTGCCCTTTTCCTTCTATGCTTTGCGATGATTCTGTTATTTTCACAGACTCTTCTGATCTACAATATATTAACTATAAAGTCACAGTAGTAGGAATAGTCTCCTCTCAAAACATATCTTAATGTGGAGAGCTGCTGTCAAAGTGACACACAGACCCTTGCAGAGCCTGGCTGCACTGCAGACATTCACTTTTAAAGGTTTTTAAATGAGGCTCTTCTTATTGGAGAATGTTCCTTTTGTAGCTTTTTATTCATTGTATTTATTTATTTTATAAATTGTAAATGCCTAATGTAGGGTTGTGTAGAGGGTAGAGGGGAGAGATGTGGTTTTGTGTGAGTAAAAGTACTACATAAAAGTAGCATATTGCACAGTTAAAATTCAACAACAATAAAGTTTAAGTTTTAGCTCAGTACTTTCTCAGTAAATAGTGCATTTGTCGGGGGCTAAGATGCAAATGAATATACATTTGGTGAGTATTTATAGCAGGATGACGCCATTTGAGTGGGAGTGGGACTCAAACCGTTGAAGTGACTATAAACTACAGGGGATGTGATCTCTGCAAAGCAGGACTGTGTAGAAATAAATGATATCATGATCTGAATACACAGTCGATGCTTTGTTGGTTTTGATTTATGGGACATAATATCATCAGACCTATTAGTTTAATGACAGGGTGTTTCCATCCATCCTTCCATCTGATACTGTATTAAAGGATTAATTGGTAAACGTCCTACGAAATGGCATCAACACCTGCAGCAGCTGCAACAACAGGATGGCTGCAGGTACATGCGTGGTGGAGGATTTATGCAGGATCGGCTTCTGTAGCCCGGTTGTTTGAGGTATTTGGAGTGGGCCACATGTAAACAGAACAAGCATTATCTGAGAATAATTACAATATAGAAAATGTCTTTTTTACTACTATTCTTGGCCCAGTGAAAATGTTTTTCTCATTGCTCCTCATGCGCCAGAACAGACAACAGATGTACGCCAGGACTAAGAGAGAACAAGTGTTTATCTTCTTTCAATATATTCCAAGTTTCTAATCAGCAATTTCACGCCTGTATTCGCAGCTCGCGCTTTCCTTTCTTTGTCCGGAAGCAGAGACGCTACTTCATTATACATGCTATATTGAACGCCTAAAGTCTCAGATTCAACTGTTCAAGCATTTCTCAGCTCAGAAAATCTCTTGTCTTTTATTTTGTTGTTTGATACCACATCCTATTACTGTTTTATCCTGTATACAATATCTATTGTCTCATATTCAATGTGCTGTGAATGCAGACATTAAGTGTTTCAAGTTTGCTATTGTACAGTTGGTCTTTCCTGTACAATGCGTTCATGTGTGTGCTAGTCTTTTAGTAACCAAGTCAGATTACTACTGTAGACTTAAAGTAAATTACATAGAATATTCTGTTTCATCATGTTCAGTCTCGTTTCACAGATTACAGCCAACACTCACACTGAGTTATGACTCATATTGACTTATATTCGTGCTAGTTTGTTCTATTTTAACTGTATTTCTAAAGCTTATTATCTGGTATCAGCTGAAAGTCACTGACAGGAGAATCAGACCATTGCTCGCTGAGGAGAAAAATTATAATGAAACCTACTTCAATCCCAAAATGTCCTTTTAGAAGAAATATTAAACAGAGGAACTCAGTATGATGCTAACAAGCAAAACAAAACATATAGATCTGGGTCTGATGGAGCCATTAAAACCAGAAAAGAGAGATATAAATGTGCAGCTTTACCTAAGTCATCCAGCCATTTATCAAAAATCTGCCACATATTCACACAACAGCCCTGCTTCAACCTAAACTTACACATTCAGTGTTTTTCTGTAATAATTTGTGTGTGAGACAAAGTGATTTACTGAACAGCAGCCACTGTAGCAACAACTGGTGATTACAGGAGAAATGTAAGTTTGGTTTAATTAAACTCTCATCAGTCAGTTTCCCTGAGGCGTCACTGTTAGGGTTTATTATCATGAATAAGCAGAAATGATTCAGTGATTACATAACAACATCTGGTGCATTACCATTAGTCATCATAAAATACACAGATCATACCAAACCAATAAAGTTCGTTACAGCATAACTGGCCAAAGATTAACTTCAACATTCTGTGTTGAATGAAGTCTGGTCTCAAAGTCAGAAAAGAGATCGCTATCATTTTGTCTCATCTCACTCTGTACAGGTTTCTATAAAACAAACACAAAATAACCTTAATCAAATCAAATGTGCCTCTGTATAAAGTACATCAATGGGGCGCTTTGTTTGGGGCGTCTGGACGTCGGCCAGAGAGCAGAACCTGTGAGCAGAACTTGCACAAACAAACAGCACTGCCCAAAGTTACCAGATCCCTGTTTGGCACAGGGCAAGTTTTAACACAGAGAGCCAGAGGAGGGGGGAGGAAGAGAAGGAGGGGGCAGGGGGAGGGGGTCATAGAGGAAGTGAAACAGAGAAGCATGTTTGACACGGCTTTAATCCTTCTGTTTTCAGTCAAGTGCTTCCAGCACAGTAATAGTACAGGGCCTTAGCAGAGGAAGTGGGGAAAAATCAAAGAACAGACACAAGCTGGGTTGCTCGTCTTATTCACACTTTACTGTAAACACACACACACACACACACACACACACACACACCTGTGTACACAAAAAACACTGGGAGAAGACAAAGGCAGAGAAGAGAGAGAAAGAATACATTTACAACTACAGATGCACTTGTTTACTGCTTTCATTATTTAAAGTAACAGTTTCCAAACTGTGGGTCACGAATCGTCCAAAATGCATTGAGAGTTGAACTTGATAAGAAAGAAAGGGAAAAAAATATATTGTGATTCATTGTGAAACTTTAACAGAATACAATTTTATTGACTTCAGACTCAGGAATCCTTTCTAGCCTGACAACAATCTACTTCCTACCTCATCTTCCTCTGCCTCTATTCAGCTCATATTATAACTAGTAGCCAGAAAAACCCAGCTCTCAGTGAACAGAGCTCTTAAAGGTTAGGCCGTGTATAAGGACAGACATGGCCTTAATTACGTCCTCTGCCAATTCACATTCTTGGTTCAGAGCTCGGGCACAGCTCCAAACGTAGACGCAGCGCTGGGAAACTGAGTGCGAGGAGAATCTGCCCTGAAAGGAACCCGACCATCCTTCAAAGAGGTCATTCTCCATGGAGGGATCCTCCGCTCAGGAACGAAGGGTAAGCGGAGCATTTTGGGCCAAAAAGAAGGAAAAGACGGATGCTTAGTTAGTATCAAGACGAGGTGCCAGCTCTGAAGTGTGACAGTGCTTTCAGCCCAGAGGTCGACCCCCTCTGGGCCTCTGGGTGCCAGGAATGCTCTCAGCTAGGAAGTGGCGCCAGGGAAAAGATTAAACACACACTGTGGCCGCAGAACTGCCAAGGTTGTGTACGGCATTGTGTGTCCATGCAAGCTGTGGTCACTTCTTGTCATTTAAAAACCTCCCAACTCCCTGATAGGTGAGTTTTAATCACTTGATCACAAAACCAACAAACATAAGGACAGTTTTCTGCACCGGAAAATTTAATTTCACAGATCGACAGTTTTCATCTTGAGGTGGAAGTTTTGTTTTTCTTTAAACTCAAATAATCTACAGTGTAAGCAAAATATTCTGAAAGTTATCGCTCATGTTTCTAGTATAAACTCAAGCAGGCCCATGTTAAAAACCATTCCAATAACAAAATGAAGCATAAAAACAAGCTGATTCATTATTATTTACATGAATCAGAGTGTTAGAAACAGACGCGTTCGACCGTGAGTTGACAGAGAACAGAGAGTACCTGGAAGCTTGTGAGGAGAGATGTGTTGCTTTTAAAGACGACGGACACACCGAGCCTTTAAAACTGTGTCTTTGCTATAAAGAAACACACAATTAATGCAAAATATGTGAATTTTCTGTGCGTAGTCAGCCGGGATAACTAGACAGCTGAGAGAGAGACAGAGAGAAAGTGAGAGAGAGCAAAGCGGTGAGACTGGCCTAATTAGGGCACAAAGTTGCCATCAAATCTCCCAGCTGAATCCCAGAAAATGTCAACAAAGTCATGGTGGATAAAGATCAGAAAAGACTCGGTGTCCAGATTACTGAGGACAGAGACATCACCACAGCAGCACAACATTCACTCCAGCCCTCTGCCTCAGAGGTCCTCCGTCACTGGTGGACCTCGCCTGTTTACACTTTTCTCTTTAGGTTTAAATGTGACTTGTGTGTATAAGGAGGACAAATGAGATGTAATGTGATAACAATGCATTGGTGCTTATGATTAACCAAGCAAATGTTTCAACTCTTCTTAAAGGTTTGACAGGATTCAACATTCACCACTGAGCCAGTGCTCACACATGCTACTTATTGCTGGGAGCAACAGTAAAAATGCCATTTATCATGATGACAGTGGAGCATTGATGAATTATCACAGTCAAACATCTCTCTTAAACAGCCATTCATCACCTGTCTAACGGGGCCATATTAGGAAGCAAACAGAGGTGTCTGTGTGTCATGTTGTGGGAAACCTGTGGGTCAGAAGCTAATGAAGTTGAGCAGAGACTGTCTTAGATGTTCAGCGTCACTACACTGCAGCATGAGTACTCACTACATCAAAGAGCCCGGTTCCTGTTTCCATGATCAATAAGCAGATCAGAAATTTAAAACCGTTTTGGAAGGATTAGGCCTGTGGATGTCACTGCAGTTCAGTTCCTACCAGCTTCGTTTTTAATAAGTTTATAACTAGAAAGACAAACAGGGTTACTTTCTGTTTGTTTCTGTTCTGTTTCATGATGTTTATCTTCAAATCTTGTTTGACTTAGTCTAGACAAATGTATCAAGAGACTTTGTAGAGTAAGATGATCAGGCATATTTATGATATATATTTGAAACATAAATATTGAGAATATTTATTTGTGGTTGTGTAAGAATATATTGTAACAAAAAAATATTTACCACAATGACAAAAAATGACAGAAATTACAGAAAATGGTATTAATGCAGCCTGTGACTTGTGTAACAGTAGATAACCTGCACTAAAACAGAGGACATCTTACTTCTGCCTTATTGACGTATTATTCGTCGTTACAAATTGTATTTTGTATAACATCTGAAAAAAACCAAGGACTTCTGGAGGTCTCCTTAATTTGTCCAATTTCAGGACATGAGCTCTGAAACAGAAAGAGCAGCAAATGTCTGCCGGGCCTCTGCAGTGTGAGCAGCAAAAAACACCGTCAACGAGCTACTATAGAGTCAAACTGTCAGGAGGCTCATGTTTCTAGATTGCTGACCAGCACCACGCTGCTCAATCCCCCCCCCTCCCCACATAATCACAGAGACTCTGCTGCGAGCTTTGTGACTGTGTAAACCCTGACAAATGTTTAACCGTTTCTCGAGCTGTGGGCCTGCACAGCGCTGTCGTGTCATCACCGTGACACATTTACGGCCTGTTTGAGACTGAGCTATACAGGTGCTGGGACCCGTCAACGTTGGGCCCGCTGACGGTTCAAGTGAAATCAGACAAGGCTGAAACACACAGGACAACTGGAGGCACAACTGTCCCAACACATAACTTAAAACTAAAGCCGGTGCCACTTTGTGAAATACTGACTGTTGCTAAATGCTAAAGTGTGACTACATGAAGTCTTTGTCTGCATTTTACTCTCTGTTGCTTTGGGATCTCTGTGCTTTAATGGTGCTTTATTAGGAGTAGACCTCAGGTGGACATGAGGGAACAGAAAGCACACAGCAGGACTTAATCCTCACCTTCAACAAGCTCAGGTTTAAATAACGCTGCAGAGTCCTGAACAGGCGCTAATGAGTGCTGCTGTAGGTTAAAGGCCAAGGGAGCAGAAGTTTATCGGGATGTTGGTGCTCTGCGGCTCAAATCTGTTACATCAAGCTTATCAGCTGTCTCCTTCATTAAACCTAAAGTACACTGTTCGGTGCCAATTTAATTAAAACCACAGATTCTCAAGTTCTGGCGATCAAAAGGGACGAAGTAAAATGTGGCCGGGGAGCGGCCTGCTTGAATTAACCAGGGCTGAAAGGTGAAACACACACACAACTGTTGTCTGAATAGAGACTGACGGCTGGTTGGGGGGTGGAGGCCGTGCATTCAAAAGGAAGGACTGTTTTTTTTTATCTCATTACCTCCTTTTTTCCTTCTTCTCGACCTGCCGCCTGACGAGCAGTGGCTGACCACCACACCACCTTCCACATAAAATCCTCAAACGACTCCCAGCAGGCCTCCATCCGCCCACAGTGGCTCCTTCATCATCAACCACCAGAAATCAAGAATCAAAAGCCAAACCAAACCACAACTACGTAAGTCATTCAGCACTCAAACCTAATTTTCCGAAGATTAAATGACAAAATAATTTCTAATGTTACTCTAAGTACATCTAAACAAACCTCATACACACACACACACACACACACACAAGGCAGCCCAATGAAGATGATGTCTGGATTACTTGTCAAAGCTCCAACAGGAGCTTTCAAAACAGGATTATTTTTTTCCATTGTTTTGGAACTAAACTACAAAAATGAAACACAACTGAACTGCTCATATAACAGAAACCCACTTGTAAATCTCACCCTCCAAGGAGAGAATAGGCCAAATGCTCAAACGCCTACGCAGCAGCTTTGCTGTTATTTGTTTCTGAGCAATGTTTATGCCAAGCAACACAAACTACAGCATAATAACATAACATAAATGTAAAAATATCAGTGTGTGTGTGTGTGTTTGAGCTCCTCTGTAAGATGCAGGTTAAATAAATATTCATAAGTCTCTGACCTTGTTTGTGAAATAATGGTTACACACAACCCAGTAGTAATTGAACTTGCTGTTTTATCTTCCCCTACAGAGGGTTAGTAGTTGAAGATCTGGTGAAACGATAGCTACAACACATCCACACGTAATCCTACAGTGCCTGTGCAGTCAATAAGGGAAACAGCTCGTGCAGCTCAATGTCAACCCAAGGATTTCAGTGCTGAGGAGTCAGAGCAAGTGAACAATCCCTCTCCTGATTCCTCTATTCAGGAGGAAAGCTGACTGTGCTGGGGACGTATTTGTGGGCCTCGTCACAGCGTCCCTGATGACACTTTTCTGCTGTATCTGAAAACCACAAGAAGAGGAAATTCCACAGACCCTTCTATAGAGATGCAGCCACAGAGAAGGGATCTAAACCATTCCAATCAAAGCATTTCCATAACAAAGGAAAACTGCTGTCAGCAAAGTAGTAAAGAGACATTAGCATGCAGAGACTTGACCAAGCATGAGTCCGTTATTTAACCACAGCCACAGTCTGTTGACAGACATTAGATGCTGAACAAACAGCAGCACAACAATACAATTATACGAGATGCTTTACAACAGAGGAGACAACAACTCCACAGCTTTAACTTTCATGTCACAGTCTGTGCAGATCGACACATATTCTGACCCCCTACCCGCATCTTAATGAACAGTAGAAATCGTCCCTCTCACTACTTTAGCTCCACCAAACTGTGAAAGCACAGTCACACCGCTGCGTCATCTGTTCAGCTAGCCTGACGCGCTCCTGTCAGTGCCTGTATGAATTAGACTGTGAAACATTTTAATCTCCTTCTCGTTAAGGTTCCCCACCTCTGCCAGTCACACCTCTTACCCTCCTGTCAAATACAATAACGGTGACAGTTTTGACTCCGGAGCTGAAACATTCGAAACCAGGTGACTGTGACATCTCTGACTGAGCTCAGTGTAGCGTAGAGGTAACTGTTCCTTCACAGCGCGAGAACCATCATGTTCTGGTACTGTCTGCCCCCTAAACTGTTGCTACTACACAAGAAAATACCTTTGTATTTAATCAGTGTCTCTGGACATTCAAGCGTGTTAGATGAACTCTCTCTCTACATCAACACAAAAACACGGTGAGTGTTTGCTGCACCATGTTAGTAATGTGTTTATGCAGCAGACACTCAAATATTGTAATACATTTATTTATTTGAACCATATGTAGTCATTGTGTTTTAGCTTTTGGAACCACTTCATTTCATTCATCACATATACATATAAGTTGATGCATTTTAACCATCAGCCATAAACTGTTACTTACACACTAAACTGCGTTTCAACAGCAGCAGCAGCAGTTGAGTTGCCCACTATCTTTCCATGTTCCCCCTGGTGTGTGTTACTATCAGGCTCTGGTCCCTATAGCAGAGGTTTACATGCTCAATAAGTTACCCAACAAAGGGAAGAGTTTAGGAGTGTCTATGTCAGACCATGTAGCACACATGGTTTCACATATGAATAACAGACCTGGTGAGACTCTACTGAAGACAGAAGCACTGGGAGCAGCACAAAGACAGGCGGGGGGCATCCCCTGACAGAGCCTGCTCCCATTGTCTGTTG
This sequence comes from Microctenopoma steveboyesi, assembly GCA_032359275.1. Lineage (NCBI taxonomy): Eukaryota > Metazoa > Chordata > Actinopteri > Anabantiformes > Anabantidae > Microctenopoma > Microctenopoma steveboyesi. Next base: position 11,063,385 of record JAUMHF010000021.1, read on the forward strand.
GGATAGTGAGGACAATGCAGGACAGATACATGTAAGCACCACAGGGCCTGACCCCAACGATGCACCAGCCCTAATCCCAAACAAGATTTCCCCCTCCTAACACATAGATGATGTCATCCCACCCCTTCTACACCCGCACTCTCACCCCACCTCAGCTCCTCCGGACCTTCATGCAGCCAAGTGTAGAGGAGCGAGGCCCGCAGGAGGATGTTCTGCTGCTGAGAAACAAGAAATCGGATACTCTCCGGGTGCATCTGTGTCGCAAATCAAACAGTTTAAAGACGACAGTATCACATCACCGTGAGCTTTAACCTCTCTGCTGCTTTCAAAACAGTAGGGCCCCCGAAGTCTGTCACATGCAAGACTATCCTTATCCTTTAAAAGCAAAGCAGAGGGAAAGTCTACATCTGCAGTCAGGTGTTGGTTGACTTGGTGCGAGTCCTGTAAAAATGCTTGGAGGTGAAAGTAAAAGGCAGGACAGGTCAATGCGTCCCAGAGCATTATACGTCCAAAGAAAGCCTCACATGCTTCACTGGAAAGAGAGAGAGGGGGGACAGTTGCTCTTTAGAACTTTATGTGCCTCCCCTCCCCACCATCTTCGCTCCACAAAAGGGACCTTACCCCTGGTCCCCACCCACAAGGAATTTCTCAGGCATTGCTGGGTTCACCATGACAACTGGGTGCTTAACAAAGCATTTCTCTTAGGCATTCTTCCTTTCACAAGGGAGAGGGGGGAAGACAACAGTCAAAGAGAGAGAGTGAGAGGAGGGGGTAGGACAGGGCTAAAGAGAGAGGGTGGAGGAGCTTCAAATGATGGGAGGGAACAGTGGAGGTTGCAGGGGTGAGAGCCATAGACTCGGGAAGATAGGGCAAAAGTGGGAATGGTGACAGGCAAACAAAAAGAGGGGAAAGAGAAACAGGATCAAGGTGATAGGTGATGTTAAAAGGATAAAAAAAGAAGAGAAACTACAGTGCTACAAACATTCCCAGCAACTAGGGAGGGCGAGAGACGCATCAAGAATAGACTCCAGTCGCACAACATGGGTGAGAATCAGCAATCTGTGACTTTGAATCCTATGATCGAAGTTTAAGGCAAACACAAATTCATCAACCATGAAGAACACAGAAATCCAGGCGATGCTGCGCTTGAGTGAAATAATTATATGATGGCGAGGAGAAACATAATCACAGTAGTCCAGCTGCTGGAGGCCACACACACACACACACACACACACACACACAGACACACAGAGATATACCCCATTTGTTGAGTGCTGACTTGATGAGCTAGTGTTACAGACCACAACCCCCCGAGGAAGTCCCTCCACGCACAGCTTAAGGTTTAATAGAATATAATGAAATTATGCTGTCTGTGAATGTCTTGGCTGCTGCTTGTACAACAGCCATTAAAATTCCAGTCCTGTAGCTTCATCTACAAGACTTAAGCACATTCAGACATGTTGGATTCTGACAACTGTAATCTAAATTTGATGAATTTAGTTTAACAGTACAAACTATCACGAGGACCAAAAGCATCATCATAAAACAGAACGCTTCCCACATATAAGCGTGTTCACTGGGCCGATGTTCAGCTCAGATGACTTTACCACCTTGGAGCATCCACGGCCACTTCATACTCAGGCGGACCAGAGAGAGAAAATATCTGCTGTCCACCATGTAATCTGAGCGTGTGTACAACCTGCAGTGAGATGTGAGCGGAATCAAAGTGCCATCATCAGTTAGGGAGGCGTGTTTGTCTGGTAAATCTCTGCGTTGGTGTTTTCAAAGTGAGCATGGGGCATAATATTGGCTTGTGTCCAGAATTTGATTAAAACAAGGCTAACGGGTCTTGATGAACTGTCTATGAGTTCACTTCACAGTGCAAGAAAAGTACAGTAGTGCCAAAACTACAAAAGACACAACAAACCAACCCCACATTCAACCTACCAGGCATAATAACATGTTCAAAAATGAAATATGATGAAGGATTAGTATACTTTCTATAGGAAAATTAACATGGCTTTAAGGATAAAAGAAAAGTAGGGAAAAAATCTCTGCAATCAAATGCAAACACCTATTTATGCAGGCTCACGCTTGCCTGGGAACAGTGGTTCAGCCCCAGAGTATGTCCACACTGCTCTGACACATCCCAGGATAGAGCTGCAGCACATCTAATCCCACAGATGAGAACCTGCCTCTTATCATGTAGTGTGAACAGAATTTAGTTAAAGAAACTATGATCAGTTATTGTTTTGTCTTCAGTTTATGGCATTCATTCATTCAGAGATAAGAATGACCTTGAGTTTATGATGAGGTATTTCAACATGGAAGAAAACAAAGATTGTTTGTACCACAGCTGGAAATCTGAATCCTAGACATAGTGTAATGCCTTATAATCACTAATATATGCGTGTGCACACAGCTAACACACAGAAAGCAGCAGGATCCTCAGGTTATGTGGTTGTCAGATGGGTTTTTCGATGTGTGCTTACAGTTTTGAATGAATACACTATGTTGGATAAATGATGTGAGTAACAAGATTTAATGCCATGATCTCGTATGCTACCAATATCCTGATATTAAATTTGATGTAACTGAGCAGTGAAATGTACATTTTTAATTATGTTATTTTAAATATTTTCAAGTGGAAGTGAAATCCTGTTTCATTGGACAACAGAGACTGAGACTATAATAATGAATTCAACCATAGAAGGCTCATCATCATCTGTGGATTATTGGAAGGTTTCCTGCCGAAAGTGAATGCATAGAAAGCACTTTGAAAGAAGAGCAACGTGTAGCAACATTTGAACCATTGACTCCATTTCAGTGTGAGGAGCAGAGCTCAGAAACGTTAATCACCGTCCAACGACATACAAAAGAGTCCATCAAAAATCGTCCATCATAAGGGGGCTCCTAAAAGGCAGCATAAAGGGAGAAATAAAGGGAAGACCTGGGAGATTTCTGGAGAGGGCAGCCTTTGAAAATCGGGGTCAGCAGCATCTATAAGAGGTGCTCAGCGTCTTACCCCATCTCCTCCTCCAACTGTCTAATGATGTTCCCGCTCTCCTACAGTATGACTGTATATTCCAACATGTTTCCAGCCTACATGCCCCCAACACTCCCCTGCCCCCCTTCGCCTCCTGCAGGGGTGCTGACACATAAACCCCAGCAGGTGCTGGACGCACTGAGGGGACATTGGCTCTAATTGGTCCTTGGTAGAGTCACAGCTGTTACCCCCCAACCACAGCATACTATGAGCTCAAGCGCCTGCCCCTAAATCAACAGCTCACTATTGTTCTCCAGAGACGCAGAGCAAAGCTTCAATCTATCATAACGACTGCCCACATTAGCCACACGATGTCTGCTGCTCAGCATCAGCTCATCAAGGAAGAGGAAAGCACTTAACCCTGTCTGTCACTAAATCACACTTCCACTGACTCGTCCAGTCGACTCTAAGAAGTCCTACCAGCTTTAATCCTCCCTGTTCTTCTATGGTATCTGGTTTCATCTTTACCCTTGATGTCCAATCTCTTAATAGCGTTCCCGGATCTGTTTCGCTTTCTGTTGGGCTGTGCCAAGGTCACACAGAAGGCCGCTTTACGGCAGATCACACTGCGTCAGAGGAGCTTCAACTGAGGGTAAAGGCAACACACTCTCACTCAGTGTGTAGGTGCAATTAAGGTCATTCACATATTTGGAGCAAATGAAAACAGTCATTTCTGCTGGTGTGTCAAATTCAAATCGTGGGGAACACAGGACGTGCAAGTTAGGAAAAGAAACAGCAGCAGACATACAGACCCTTCTTATCCCACTGAAAGTCCCAGAACAGTGGAACAAACTGCGATTTACATCTCAAGCAACACTTAAACGCTCCTGAGTTGGGAACATTACCAGGATTAAATTTCAGCCTCTCTATCAAATTAGAGGAAATGACAACCCGTCAAGCAGCTCAGCACAGAATTGGATTGTGCTGTACGTGGGAGGGGGATATGCTGAGCAATTATGGGGCATGATCAGGCTGCCCACTGGAGTGTGGATCCCACAGGATGCAGACGTGCTGGGACAAACTGCTATTTAAATTTTGACAAAAGACAGAGCTAAATCAGGCATGTATAAACAAGACAGCTTATTAATGAGGGGTCCAAGAGATTACAGGCTTTGAAAGCCTAAATCTCACTGACTTGGCACTGTTTAGAAAGTGGAGGGGCACCGAACATTAATTCTCCTTCATTAATAATTAATTCTATTATTCTATTTCTATTAGACAAAATCAGTCTACGGCACTGAAGTCAAGAAAGCCATACTCAGGTCATTATCAACTGCATCACTAGTGAAGTGAAACTGTAAATGAAAAGATGGAACATGTTGACAGACGTAGAGTAAGGCTGGGTGTAGTCTGCAATCACAGAGCGTTATCTAACAGTCTCACCTGACACTGAGATCCTCATGGAGGCCTCCAGGGGCCGGTTGTTATCCAGGGCCTGGCTCAGCTGGATTTCCCCCGTGCTTTGGTTCAGGAGGACGAGGTTGAGCTCATTTCCCATCTCGAAGCTGTAGTGGAGATGATCTGAGACGTCTGGGTCATTGGCCGGGATGCGTCCGATCACCCCGGTGGGGAAGCTGCTCGCTTTGTCAGTCACGTAGTTGTTGAAGATGATCTGGAAGTTTTTGAGCACAGGCACGTTGTCGTTCTTGTCGACGAGTTTGATGTGGACAGTGGCGCGGCTGACCAGAGGGGCAGAGGTGGCCTGGACAACGATCACATACTCAGACCTGGTCTCGTAGTCCAGGTCTATTAAAGCAGTCAGTTCTCCAGAGAAGATGTCCAGCTGAAACACCTCGGGGATGTTTCCCTCCACTATCTGATACATGATCTGTGCATTACTGCCTTCATCTGGATCTGTGGCTGATATGTGTGCAACCACAAGGCCTATTGGGCTGTTTTCTTCCACCATGATGTCAAACTCGTCTTTCTCGAACACAGGGGGGTTGTCATTCACATCTAGGATTGTTACTTGAATGTTCACAGGTGTTTTCAGAGCGGGAACACCTTTATCTACAGCAAATGCCTGCAGGCTGTAAACAGGCACGTTTTCTCTGTCTAATCGGCGCAGCGTGCGAACGATGCCAGAGGTGGATTCGATTATGAAGTCCCCATCGCCATCCTCGCCTCCTTGGAAGGTGTAGAAGACGCGGCCGTTGAGCCCAGAGTCTCGATCGGTGGCCGAAACCTGGACCACGCTGGTGAACACCGGCACGTCCTCCATCACAGAACCCACGTAGTGATCTCTGAGGAAGCGGGGGGAGTTGTCATTAACGTCATTCACCAGAATCTCCAGGTAGGTGGTGTCAGACTTCTGTGGGATGCCGTTATCCCGAGCAGTGATGGCAAGAGTGTAGGAAACCTGGTCCTCATAGTCCAGCTCCGTTTGTGTGGCGACGGCTCCTGTGTCGGGGTCGATGTCGAACTGAGGTATGCTGTCATCCATGAAGTAGGTGATGCGCGCGTTCTCGCCTGTGTCTTCGTCTGTGGCACTTATCACAACCACAGTGGTGCCCACAGGCCGGTCCTCGTTGATGTTGACGGTGTAGTGCGAGCTCTGGAACACAGGCCGGTGTGTGTTGGCATCGGTGACATTAACAAACACTTTAGCGGTGTCAAAGCGAGTGCCGTCACTGGCAGTAACAGTGAGGACGTACTGCCGCTCTAGTTTGTAATCTAGAGGCAGTGCCAGTGTAATGAGCCCCCCTCCACTCTGACTCGTGATGGAGAATCTGTTCCGAGTGTTTCCACTGGATATCTGATAGGTCACAACACTGTTGATATCCTGGTCCACGGCGGACACCGTCACCACGCTGGTGCCCACGGCTGCATCCTCATTCAGTCTCATGTAATACGCCTTCTGAGTGAACTCCGGGTTGTTGTCATTGACGTCTAGAATAGTCATGCTAATGCTGGCGGAGGAGGACATGACCGGGTAGCCCTGGTCCCGAGCCTCCACTCCAAAGTTGTAAAAATCTACACTCTCCCTGTCCAGCTCGGCTGCCACTACAATCCACCCCGTGCTGTTGTTGATGGTGAAGGGGAAGTTTGGCGTGGTTTCAGTGAGCCGATACTCCAGCCTGGCGTTGTCTCCAGAGTCTGCATCCACTGCTTGGATGTGGATAATGGAGTAGCCCAGGGGCACATTCTCCAACACGGTGGCCTGGAATGGGGTGCTGACAAAAATAGGGGCATTGTCATTGACGTCCAACACCTGCACCGTGACCAGGCCACTGATGTTGGACAGTGGTGGGCGTCCTCCATCCTGAGCTCTAATTCTCAGCGTGTACTCCTTATTTGCCTCATAATCCAGGTGACTCACCAGGTCCATTTTACCTGTCTGAGCGTCGATATAGAACTGTCCCCGCGTGTTTCCACTCATTATACTGAAGTGCACCACAGCATTGCTCCCTCTGTCCTGATCTGTGGCGGTGACCTGCAGGATCTCTGTGTTGGGGGCCCTGTCCTCTGGCACCTGGACCACGTAGCGCTTTTCACTGAACTGTGGAGCATTATCATTGTCATCTTCTACCACTATGTGGACGGTGGCTGTGGCGCTGCGGGGCCCGGGGTCACGACCTTGGTCATTTGCTTCAACTAACAGCATGTAAGATTCCACCTCCTCTCTGTCCACCAGGCCTCTAGTACGGATTACACCAGACCTTGAATCAATCTCAAACACGTCATTGGACCCATTGCTGTTGAGGATGTGGTAGAGAATGTTCCCATTAACAGGTGCGTCCCCATCAGTGGCCCTCACAGTCAACACCTCGTAGCCTATTTCTAGGTTCTCCCTGATGCTTTCCTTGTAATCCTGCTGCTCAAACACAGGGTTGTGGTCATTTGTGTCACTGACCGTGATGGTGAGAGTGGCCATGGCTGTACGGCGGGGCGTGCCGTGGTCAACTGCAGTCACGCGAAACACATGTGTGTCTTTTGTCTCCCGGTCCAGCACCTCTACTGTGGTCACAGCACCACTGGGCTGGTCCACAGCAAAGAGATAGTTGGAACGGCTATCAAAGAGAGCCTCTATGAAATATTCCAGCCTGCCTGCCTCCCCCTCGTCCACATCCACTGCTTTCAAAACAACAACCGGACTCCCAGCTGGCTGATTCTCTGCCACAGACACTTGGTACATTGGGGGCTTAAACTGGGGACTGCTGTTGATGCTTCTCCTCCTCCTACTTAAAATCCCTGAATTAGACTGAGCTGCCTTTTCTAACAGCTTCCCTAGGTGGGCCTGCCTGAAGGGGCCCAGCCCCACACGCCAGTGGATGGAGATGGGGTTGACTTCAGCATTCAGTTCACTTCCTGTAAGTACATCACAGAGCAGGTCTAGCTCTATGAGGGTGTCCTGCTCCCAGCACAGAGTCTCAGACACAAACAAGTTCCCCTCAGAGAAATAAAAGTTGCTGTTGGTGACCCTGCAGCGTATCGGGGATCCGGGGAGCAAACCCCCCGCTGGGAATAAAGCAGAGTCTGCTTGGTGGCACTCTGAGCGATGGTGGCTGTGGGGGATAAACAAACTGAGCACCTCCATGTCCCACTGAGGTTTACTTTTACGCTTGTTTGAACAGTTCCAACCGTGAACGTGCACGTCGTACCGGCTGGTGAGGAGGTGCCTGAAGCCGGAGTCCGCGCAGTCCGCCACAGTGTACAGGGTGAAAGGGTTGGAGCCCAGCGAGGGACACTTTATGGAGTCCGAAACAAACACAATGCCCGCCGCGGCGTCCGTCTCCAGAAAGCGCTCCGTGAACCTAGGAGCGAGGACCTGATCCAGAGCGCACCGTGCGCCCCGCTCCGCGCCGGCCACCACCGTCTTTGCTCCCGCATCCGCACTTATGTGAATGGTGTAACCACGAGCCAGCGAAACCAGTCTGAGCAACCAGAAAATTAACATCCAATTCCATTTAACGAAGTGCATCGCTCCTTGGTGTGTGGCCCCCAACTCTCCGACTGGGATTTCTGCAGCTCCTTCTTCCTTTAAACTTTCCGCCTGCGAGTTTCCCTTTGTTGCAGAGCAGCCATGCTCCACCTCGGTTACTCCGGTTGATGGGAAGAGGTAAACACGCAGTACTCCTTGGCTGGAGCTTCTCACACACTCACTCACGAAACGGGAGCAGCAGCTACACCTCCGCTCCGTCCGCGTAACTCCGCTTGAATGGTAAAAATGGCTCCTGCTCCCTCAGCGCCTTGAGGCTCCTCATTATCATAAACCTGTGTGTGTGTGTGTGTGTGTGTTCGTGTGTGTGTGTGAGGAGGGGGGGGGGGGCAGGTCCGGGGACTTTATAAAACCTAAACACGGGAGATAAATGGTAACTTTCAAACTGCAAACATCAACGACAAAGTGGAAAAGCTGGACTTACATTATTAGACAGTTCAATTAACAACACCTTCAAATATGTTTTAAACGTGTTTAATTGTCTCTTCTCTCATTCTTAGAGTGCTTCGGCACAGTTAGCTGGTGTTATGTATTTTTAGGGTGAAAGTAGATTATAACACATTAAATACAACATCATAACATAATGTGGTTTATTATACATATTTCTTCAGACGACGGGCGCC
>JAUMHF010000021.1:11077594-11107898 GCA_032359275.1 Microctenopoma steveboyesi
TCACAACATTTTAAAAATATGACACTCATAATAGACATACTAGCAAAACTCTCGGAGCCACAAACAAAAATGCACTGCTGCAGAAGAAGAGTAAGTGCACTAAGCAGGTTGTCAGAGGGGAAAACCACATGCGAGTACCGACCTCAACAAGGCGGCCGATGTTGGCGATGTGGGGTGAGGATTCTCCAACTGTCTCATCTTTCTCCATCTGTGAAAAGACAAAGCAAAGTGAGTTAGTATGACTCGAGCTCGGCTTGACGCATTTGTTATTTTTTGTGGTTATTTCGCCAGCATACCTGTCTTGTGAGGCTGCCGCCAAGGTTCATGGTTCCAGAGCCGGTCTTAGTTGTCTGGAGCCACAGCATGACGGTGGAGGTGAGTTTGTAGTGAGCAGTACGACCGCTGGACTTCTCCTGCTCAGACAGACAAGCAAACACAACAGATGATTTAAAGGGGACATGCCAACACGATCTCTGTACTGTTGAACTATTACAGTTCCTTGTTACTAAAATTAATCCCACACCCAAAACTGGGTTCAATCAGTTTCATGTCCGCTGGTCCTCACCTGCACCTCCACCACATGGATAGAGTCCCAGCACCCTTTGATCTTCTTAGATCCATCCCCAGCCTTCTTGATGAGAATAACACCAGCGAAGCCATGATCCAAGTCCCAGAGGTACACGGAGGACACCCCCCCCTCAAAGTACCTCAAAACACATAGATATCCAAGGTCACAAAGAGCTTGACTGACCATCTATTGAAAACCCATGACATCACTTCTCTGGTACTCACAGGTCTCTGTACTGGTCAAAGGCGTTATTGGCTTCAACCTCAAGTTTCCTCAGGCGAGCTGATGGCATTGCACCATCTTCAATGGGGGGTTCATACTTATTGCTCCACGGGGATCTGAAGAAATAAAGAATATAACAGTTATGCAAGCGAAAAAACAATTGTAATAATTGTTTGACCCTTCTGGGAGATAAAATTACAAAAATATCAGTTAGTAGGTCTTGTTAATTTCAGATAAATACATGTGCTTTATACAAAACACCCTGTCAGTTTTGTATTGTTGGCATTAAAAATCAGTAATCAAATTAGAAATGTTAGTGTTGAGTACAGTGCAGGTGTAAACTCGACCTGTAGGAGTCGCCATCTCGGTTGTAATCACAGAGCAGATAGTCTTTCCCCACCACCTTGTCCCGGGCAATCTTCAGAGGCTGGTCCACAGATGAGAGGAGGTCCTCACACAGACTGGGTACCTGGACACAAAGAAAAAGCGGAAAAGCTCAACACATTAACAGCATGTTCTACTGCTAATATATATCAGCACATCAGAACTTTGGATTACAGGACGTTTCACTCTGCAGCCAGGAAGAGAAGACTAAACAACAAAACATTTTAGGTGAAAAATGATTCCGTTTTTCTCTTCCTCTCAAATTCCAGCAGAGGTTATAGACGAGCACTGGAATAAAATATCCATGAGAAACATTATATCTAGAGGACAAGTTGGTACAAATTACTTCTCACAGACTGACATGGTCCCCCTTTCTGTGTCCTACTGCATCACTCTCTCAAACAAACAAACGAGGCCCTGTTTTCCTTTAAAAAAGTCTTCATACCCCTGAACACACACCTGGCGGCACAGCCCAGGCCGGGTGAGACAGGTGATGGGTGAGGGGGGGACCAAGTGGGAAGAGTGGAAGACTGTGGTAGGAGAAAATTAAGATCGGTGAGGAAGAAAAACGGGAAACAAAGAGGTGGTTCTGAAACAGCAGGAAGAGTTGAAGCGGGGACGTTGGAACTAAAGCTGCAGGCAGTGGAGGTGACTGACAGCTGTGATAATAATCACTAACAACCTGACACAGTTAAATGGGTGAGGAGAGGGTGACACCTGGGGCGAGCGAGGTTAAAGGTGCGTAGAGATGGAGGTGAGCTGTTGGGGGTCTGGCTAGAAATCAAGGCATACACCCAGGTAACCCTTTGCCGTGGAAACACTGGTAAACGTGAGATTTGATTTGTGTCTGATTTAGCTCCGTTCGTCAGTGAGCTGGCACTGCTCTGTTAAAATACACAAAACAGGTCCAACAGCTTCGAAATGAGAAGAAAAGGAGGAAACAAGAGGCTCATTCATAGGAACATCTAGGTTAGTCTGGAAAAATATTAAATGATAAAAAATAGCCTACGTTGCCCAGGCGATATAATGTTGTACAGCTATTGCCCCACTTGCACACAACACCACACATAAAACCACAAAACGTAAAAAACATTACACACTTTTCCTACTGCAGTCAAACACACTATGAAAACAAAACCCAGTGCACTACTTTCACTTTATTACCAAGAACCAACAAAATTATTTAATAATGGATAATTTCATTTGGAAAATATGAAAATATAAATGTAAACCAAATAATGCATATTTCTAGAATGGGAGAGAGGGAGAAATTAAGAAGTTAAAAAACAAAATCATGTAGAAACCCTTAATAATTATATGACAAACATTCCTCTAAGACAGACCGTGCCATCTTCTGTAATTCTTTGAATAATATCTACTGTAATATGGTCTGTTTACAATGAATAAGAACATCATTATAGCTTTACTGTTATTTATGCTTTTTCATTCTACTGTTCTACCTTGGTTTCAAATGTGACGCAGGCAAACGCTTTACCTTAAAAAAGCTGCTCTGCTAAGTCATTGAGTCAAAAACTGACAGGAACTTACAGGGTTTCATTCCCATAGCATCTACGTTTTAACACAGCCTTAAAATGAAAACCAAAAACTCACCAGGTCAATGAGGTCACTGAGGTTCTTCTCTATCTGCTGAGGAGGCAAACGCCTCATCAGGTCCAGAGCACAGTCCAGCTGCTGGTCGCTCTGAAACACAACAACCAAAGGAGACAACTCTTATTACACTGCACCATCAAATGAAATTTAAACATCGACGCTGTGTTCAAAGTGTGTTAAGTTTAAATATTGAAACAAATTCAAACATTAATTCAGTGATGACATTGATGTAGAAACATTTAGACAAATATTACACAATATTTAGGCAAAGTTTTATATCAGATAACAATAAGAAATTCTGAGGTAACCTGACTAATAACATCCTGATAAGACGCACGTTTAGGAACAACAATGGTATTTCACAGACAAACTCTACTACTGCATTCCACCATTTGCCAGAAAATGTGCAATAGTCTGACTACATACTACAACAGCTCTACCTAAGTAGAAAGTGCTACTTCTCTACAAATGCAACATTTGATAACTTTTAAGATGGAACTGAAAACCTGCGAATGATCTGAACTTAAATTTAAAGTAAACTTAACTTGCAGTTTCAGGAGATCTGACTTTAGATGTGTGATGTGCTGCTGTATTATGTAGGAAAATACACACCACAGTATTGCCTTCTAAAAGGAAATCCTCACACCAGCACACCAGGAAACATAAACACCTTTGTAGACAAACTCACACTGAAGTAACAGGCATAACATTCCCAACTCATTGAAGTGAACACCACTCATGATTTGTCATGTGAGTATATTATTGTTCAGAACCAAAATGGTTCATTGAGTGCTGAGAATTGTGTGTCAAACTCTGGAGCATGGGGCATGTCTGCTGATATCCAAATCAGTGATGGACAAGCAGATACTGTCCATCAGTCGTGAAAGGATGCACTTTATTTGGCTTTGTGTGTTCAGAGCACAGGTCTTGTAGGGACACAAGCAGGAATATGCTTTAAAAGGAGTGCAGGTGGCCGTTTACATGCTAAACTGCATGCTGAATTGCTATGAGAATGAAAGAGAAGCATATTGAACAGAGGTAGAGTGATTGTAAATGTCATAATTTCTAAGGTTTGGGTTTTGGAATCAGTTATAAAAAGCTAAATAAAATAATAGTAATATTTATACATTTTTTCAACTTGTTAAAACATCTACTATCAATGACACTGAAATGTGATGCTTTGATTAAATATGACAAAACACATGCACCAGTTGACCTGTTTAACTGAACCTGACCATTTCTGACACATCACTAATGTATCTCTCTCTCTCTCTCTTTCCCCTACATATACTCTATATTACAGGTTATTCTATGAAATACAGCCAAGACTAAATCAATATACAAAGTCAAGTTTTGTAGCATGACCAGAAATAATGTAAAGTGTGTAAAGCTGCACTGTCCTTACAGTCTTTGGTACAACCTAACACTATGAACAGCTAGCTCCTTTTTCAGTTACATGTCTGAGTTGTTTCCAGAGGCTTTGCACCTCATCAATCAACAATACCAGTCTGATAATGCGGCCCATTTAGGTACAATTTATGCGGCAAGAGTCAAATAACTCTTGCAGATCAACATTCCTGTATGTTGTTTCCAACATTTTCTAAAAAGTCTGCCTTTTTCATACTTCTTCTGTGATGCAGGATTTATAGGAAAAGTTAAGTGTAAACAAAAAAATCTTTATGCAGGTTAACAAATAATTCTAAATTAGGAATGTATTCATACAATGAGAGCCACACAAGACAGAAGAGAAAAGACTGCATCACATATCTTAGCCTTCCCCCTGACCAGCTGCAACACGAAACTCTGGGGAATGTGTAGGAATATGTAGGTAAGTAGGTGTGTAAAAGTAGAGGAACAAAACATGTTTAGCAGCTAACCCTTATGACTCGACTATAATCATTTTTGTCTCGGAATTAAATTACAGTGTCTTCAAAGTAACCTCGTCTTGGCCAGCTGAAACCAGTATTAACATATTTCACGAGGAAATATATTTATCTTAAAGAAAGAATACTTTTGGAAAATCATCTTTTACCAGCCTCTGTCACATTATATGCTGAACAAAGACGCACTAAATGAAACATGAATAGTTTGCAAAGCCCACGTAAAACAATAAGAAAAGTCAAACAACTAATATCTTAAATCAATCAACAACAGCATAATAGCAATCAGGGTTTTTATTACCTACAAACACTTTTCTTTTCGAAGTCTGAAAACTCTCCGATTGTCTGTAAAGGAACTCCGCGTAACGTAAGAGTCAGGACATGACATGTTATGCACTCCCTTTTTCTTAAGGGTGCCCCTGTACAGATGAGACGTTTCAATTCAATGTCGCCCCTTTCCATTTCTTCTCCTCAGAGTTTATCTCTCTTACACACACACACACACACACACACACACACACACACACACACACACACACACACACACACCTACTCCATCAGACACCTGTGCTCCTTGATGCTGTGTTTACAGGAGCTCCTGTCTCAATGTAAACACTAGATCGTACTAACAACCCCTCTGCCTGTCAGGGCAGAGCGGTGAGGTTGAGCCAGCAGGACGGATGAGGTGTAGCCCAGGAGAGTGGGCGACTGTGGAGAAAAAACAGCTGCTCTTCCCAACTCAAGAATAACACATTGGGAGCCATGTACGCTCTGCAGAAGTTGAGGAAGAACTACAGGAACAGTTTGTCTGAAAGCATACGCTGGTGCTACATCATACAAGAATAGGGAAATTAAATCGCAGTACTTGTTAAGTACATTCCCAATTACAGTGTCACTGCCACATCAGCTTTACAGAAATGTAAAAAAAACAAGTAATAAGTAAACAATAGTTATGACGTGTAGTAATTGTCTGATTAATATTTCCCAAAGTAAACCTGATAAAGTTATTATCAACCCTCGTAAGGCAGGAAAACTTTGCAGGGGAGTCAGACTGCCTGCTATGGTTGGGAATAGGAGGAGCAAGACGTCTTAATTTAGCTACAGGCAACCCTGCACTTGACTATTTTAGCCTCCGTGTGCGTGTGTGTGTGCACGACTCGAGGACGGTACGTGTGTGTTGTATTAAGACTCCTCTCTAATACTATTTACGAACTTGTGTCAAATCCAAAACATCCTGTGCTAACTTTGTGACAACATTGCAGCCAGTAAGGCTGACGGCTAGCTACAAGCTAGCTAGCTGAAAGACGCCGCTGCTAGCTTAGCCGCTCGGCTAATTCATTCGCATCCGGTTGGGAGAAGTTTTGCAAACAGTGCAACTCCGACATGCATCGGTAATTTATACACTTGGCCCCCTAACTGCTGGTGCTGCTCCTCTCGGGTTACCTCTAGCGCCTCCACCCAGAGTTAGCCTAGCTTAGCGGCAGCAGCCTCTAATGTTTAGTTAGCAGTAGCCAACAGCCCAACCAAAACCCTCTCACCCCGTCCCCGTCTCTCCCACTAGTTCTCCCGCGGCCCTTACCATGTCTGCGGCGGTCTCAGCGGGGTAAGGGAGCACGGCTTCGTCGACGTTTGTGCACCTTAACTTCACTGCGGTTAAACAAATAGCTCCTCGCGTCCCGTGTTGTTTTTTCGGTCCCCCGGAGAAGATGTTTTGTTCGCCTCTCCCTCACTGAACCCAGCCCTGTCAGCGAAATTCACTTCCTCAACCGGGCTACAGGAAGGAGGCTGCATTCAGAAATCAGGCCCCGGTAGCATGTCCGGGTCACTCCGGGCTTTTTCTGCAGCAGCCAATAGCCGAGGAGCAAGAAAGGCATTGCCAAGTATGGAAAGAGAGGTGTGGTGCAGTAAATATGCAGTTACAGAGGGCAGCAGACACACAAATTCACTGATGGAGCGAATTGAATGACTGTTTTTTCAATGATGACCGGAAGCAGCTTTAAATGTAAAACATGCAAAGAAATAATTTTCTGCCCTAACCCCTAGATAATTAAATAATTTACACTTCGTCTTTTATTTCATATGGTTTCTCTTGGGATATTTATTTATTACAATATTTTGTCCTTACCCTTTATACAATTATTAATTAATTTATAATACCTTCAACATCATGATTTTTACATTTGGACATTTATTGTTATTCCTTACATCCTTATACTCGTATACTATACTAGTTTTCTAAGGTGTTTTGTATTTTTGTTAACAACTTTGGTGTGTGATAGTTCATCAGTTACATGTTTTACTAATTAAACATTCCCACTAGGCATGTTTTATCACACATAAGAGTAATCTGTTATGAATAATAATTTGCCTCTGATCTTACATAAAAAGTTCTATCTATGTCTCCTCTCTTGTCTCTGAAAAAAATCTATAATGCCGCCAACAGCTATATTGTACCTGTTCCATATCAAATAATATCCTCTGTTCATATACTGTACTCTGCAGTCTTAAATTCTAACATCATACAGCATCAGCTGTGCTTTCACAAGTCATACTCACTGAAGTAAAATATAGCTATTGTACAACTACACTGCTGTAAATGCATTTGGTTTGTTTGTGAATGGAAACCTTGACTGTTAACTCCACCAACATCTGTATATTATTGCCTGTGTGTGGGCAGCAGCACATAGTCTGTAAGTGTGATCTCATAAAGTGAAGGCCAAACTCACAATCAGTGTAACTATTGATGCATGAAATGTTTAAAAACTACACAATTCAGATGATGCCGTGACGCGAAACTGGACATCTATCATGCCCATCTAGCATTAAATAAGTTCAGCCCAGCTCTCTGTTTAATAGCCTAGCTGATAAGACCATGCACTCAGTGTAAGAACTGAGTGCATGCAATTTCTTGTCCTCAGAGCATACTGTAAGGATAAATGAAAACTATTAAGAAGTTGCAATAAACATAAAATTCTATCAGATAACGTCTCATATATTTAAAATACCAGAAAGTAAAGCAATGAAATACAAAGGGTGTCACATCATTTTAAAATTATATATATATATATGGTAAAGCATCAGAAATTAAAAGACCAAAACATATATTACTCATATTGTCTGATATCTCTCGTGTGTGATGTGTTGCTCTATAAACAGGAAAATGGAGGATAAAAAAATTTAAATAGGTAAATATTATTTACACAGGGGCAAAATAAGAAAAATACTGCGTACTCGATGAGTGTTTGACAGTACGGGTGCCGTAAGGGAGTTCACGTGAGTTCACATTCCTCTCGCGATATTTCACGGAGCTTCGTCTTGACAGCAGAAAACATGGCTGACGAGCACGGACGGAAATGGGACCGCTGCATTGCTGACACTGCCGTGAAAACAGGTCAATATCTTTTCATTCATGTCATGTAATTATTTAGATTTACATACACGAGTGGTAAGTTAGATGTGCTTCAGTCAGGCAGGAGCCCCAGTCATTATCTGTGGGACAGCTGACAAAGCCGGGATAGTTTCCTGAGGTCACCAGGAGACTAGTTCACTGAATGTATAAAAGTAAACCATGTGTCATTTGGGAATAAAATTATGATCACAGAAGATTACATAGATTTGAGATACACAGAGTCTGTGTTTAAATTCAAAGAGCGTTCATCAAACAGCTCTGAATAAACCAGGAATATATAAACTCTACATTATTTAATCACCTTTTTTTCATCATAAACACTGCCAGGCTGACATATTACCACCACGCAAAGTTGGCAGGACATATTAAGTATGCATTTAAACATAGTCTACACATTACCTCATATTATAGGTGTGTGTTGAATGGACAATAGTATTCTAATCACGCTATCACTACTTGCGTTTTTGAATTTACTGGCTAACCATCCGGTAGGGTGTTTGTTTGTGGTCTTTTGTCAGTCCAGTACATTACACTTGGCACAAAAAAACAGTTTGTTGCTGAGAGTAAAAACATCTGCATTACTGAAGTTCTTAAAGCTCAGTGCAGCCAACTACCAGCTGTGCCCGCATGTCTCTGGCAGCCAGATAAACTCTGCAGCACATGTTGGGCTCTGGGTTTTTATTTTTCTTCCTGCTCAATGAGAAACAAATCATTTATCCTCTTTTGTGTAGCATTGTGTGAGTTCACTTAACACTAAAAAAAATGGTCGGTAAAGTAAAGTCGGATTTCTGAATTAAATAATGATATATGACTCTAATTCAGCAATGTGGTCATTTAAAAACAGAAAATAACAAATGGTTTTAAGAATTGGGGATGTAGTATTTACCACACATATTTGCAGCCTTGTTTTCAGTGCTGCATCATCAAAAGCTACATCCAGATGGCCCCCTGTTCACGCGCGCACACACACTTTAGCAAACATACTTTCCTCTCTAAATCTGTGTGCTGTGTCTTAACAGCCATGTTTGCAGCTCTTTGAGGCAAATGCTAACATTTCATGCTAACATGCTCGTTTACCATGGGAGTATGCTCACGCTGCCACATCAGCTGATTGCGAAGCTAACATAAAAGTTGGGTAAGTTAGAAGTTATGCTTAAGGGGACGTGAACGTGTAACTAAGTGAAGTTTTACATAAAACCACAAATGTCAACTTCACTATGCTCCAAAAGTGAGAGGATCCATAAAAAAAGTAGGATTAATGCTCTAGAGATATTTCAGGCCCGTAAAAGGGACCAATGACAGATCATCTATTAATAGAAACCATGTATAATTTCCTCAAGGGGATAAATAAAGTATTCATTTATCATATTGAGTTGTAAGTAGAGCCACAGTTAAAACAAAAATGTTTATATGACTTTATTGTAATGACTGTAATCTAGTCTCGTTTGGTAAGATTATTGCTTTAATTAAAGCAAAGCAAAACCAAACAGTGTCTCCTCCAAATCCACAGAACCCTCATTAATCTTACCGAGAAATGTGCTGTCACAATCACTCTATATTGCAAAGCTGAGCAAAAACCATTTGCCAGAGTCATACCACTCGACTCAAGTAAATTCAGTAAATCACGTTGATTGAAAGTGAATGTTTTATTGATGCCATTTGCAGAAAATACTTTATATAATGAACAAATAATAACAATACAATTAACCGGCTCTGGACTTTATTTACTTTCAAAACTTGCTGAGTATCTTCAGGCCTGTGGGTTATATGTTTCATTTTACTCCAGCACAAATATTTGTGCTATTATCCATCCCTCTTGGAGATGTCCGCACAAAGGGAAAGGATGCCAAAATGAGATGTTGATCTACCCTCTTATTGTGCCAAAGATTTTACTGTATTACTGTCAGTGGAAAAACAGAGTCTTCAAAAACATTCTGGCTAAAAAGCAAAGAAAGACTGGAGCTGCAACAAATGGAGGCTTTTAAATTTAAGGGAATCTTTGCTGGAAGTGGATTGAGAGGACAGAGATTTATTGTTGATCTACAGTGATAATGGGGATACGAGCAGTCTTTTGTGGTCTTGTTTGACATTTGTAAGTTGTGTAATGGGGAACAGTCTGCGGGTTCTGGTTCAGGCAAATCGGTCATGCTGCATAGCTCTCTGAATCCAATTAAGAGTCAGAGGGGCCCAAATGGCTGTTTTTATGTATTTTCTGTGCTGGTTGGCCTGCTGCTGGGTGTGGTGTGGCCTGCAGCGAGGTGAAACTAAACGCACAAACACATTCCTCCTGCAGCTCGTACTGTGGTCTGAGCACTTCTAATAACTTAGCCAACTTCTTTGCCACTGACCTACCTGCAGCCTGACCATACTGGATCCACACATCCCTTACTGCACATGTGTGAACTCTATGACCCATCACCTCTCCTGCCCTCTGCCTCGTAGACACTCATTTTAACTGCTCTCTCCTGCTCCCCTTTTACTGTTCTCTGTCTTTCTTGGACATTTGAGCTCTCGCTGGCTTTCTTCTCTCTCTCTCGTTTCCTAATGAGTAATGTCTTGCAAACTTGTGCTATTTACCAACTCTTGCATCAAACATACTAGCGACACCCCACTGACCTCATTACAAAAGATTTACTTCTTCACCATCCAGTTTTCACTCTGGATCAGAATTTTATCAAACCACTGACACTTTTTTATTACCTCTTTGCAGTAACTGGCCTTGGTGTGGGCATTTTGTTCTCCGTCCTTTTCTTTAAACGTAAGTTTCTCTATTACAATAACATGTAAAGACACATTTGTTGAATTACTACTTTAAAATGTGACCCATTCCTCCCCCCAGGTCGCACATGGCCTATGTCTCTTGGTTCAGGTTTGGGACTGGGCATGGGATACGCTAACTGCCAGCATGAGTTCAGGTCACCGTACCTGATTCATGGTCACATGGTTAAGGTGAGGAAAATGGTTTTAAAAATGTCTGTGACACACGAACACATCACCATACATGTTTCTGATGTGTGTTCATTTTCAGGACCAGTAATCGAAGACTTAAAGATCAGGAGGATTTTCCGAAGAGCTGCTCGTCTGTTTCTGTGTCGTCCACGTTATTCCGCTGCTCATTTCTGTCCAATAATGCTCACATCGTTTATCAGAGGACAGCCAATGTATATTCAATAAAGTCGTTATGGAAAACGCTCCCTCTTTCTCTCTGTTTTTCTGTGTGCATGTTTTAGAAGAATGAAATGTGGTTTGGGGGTGGGATGTAATTTTGTGTGTTAATGAGCTTAGAGACTCGAACTCCTGCTGTTTTGGAATGAGGGCCAGGTTCTGCATCTGCAGCGCAGTTACAGAGTGGGTGGATGAAAAGTTGCACAGAATGAGGAATAAAGGAAATATAGCTGGTGGAGGAAAGAGACCAAATATTACTATCCATGGCACCAACAGCCAGTAGGAAAATGTAGGTTTCTCTGATGTCTGATCTTCACTTATCCGTTTGCTAGACCAAATAAAGTGTTTTAAGTGGCTCAAGTGGGATTCGCTCTGACTTTTATCATGAGGAAATTCATATCAGAATGAATCTCTTTCATCGTGTGTTATAATGTGTTCGTGTGTCACTAAAACTCTATAATAAAGAGTTTGATTGGTCGCCTACGTGTGGTTCTACAAGCCTGCTAGGAGAGAAGAGTGATTGTTTGTGTGAACATGCACACATCTATCCAGCCCCCCCCCAAGGCAGAATCTGTGGAATGCAGAGGAATGGCATTTCTGGACTAGATCTCGTTCTTATTACTAACAGGTGAGTTCTGCACTTTGCACGTCTGATCATAACACATGCTGCACACTTTCACATCAAAGAAAACGTTGCTGCGTGCACTCGCACATACATTCCTGCACACAGCAGATTTAAACTCGTGCAGGGTGCTCAAAGGCCTGTTTCTTCTGCGCTGGTGTACTGCAACACATCACACACAGTAACTCTGTCAGAAATGAAGCCATGTCACTCGTCCCCCGTCCATTAAAATATTTGTTTGCAAGTGAAGCGTGGAACAGATGGGGGCGCCTATGGCCACGAGCCAGGCTGAACACCTGTGAGGAAGGGCACTCCGGTAGGATGAAGTGCAGGAATGGGATGTACTGTAGGTGCGTGTGAGCACGAGGCCGGTGACACAACTGATGTGAAAGAGTGCAGCCAAAACCCAAAGGCTGCAGCGTACCGGCCTGTACCTGTATGAAAATAAATCATAATCACCCCATTTATTAATGCTTCTGAAACCCGTTTATTAATTTAATGATAAAACTTCAGACTGTGACTATGAATGTCTGGCATGAATCATAAGACCAGACATGTTGTACGTTGCTGCATGACTGCTCTTCACATACTTTTGTAAAACAGACATTTACATTCACTCCACTACTATCTTCAACTACAGCACATTTAAAATTCTCATTATTACTTTTTAGAAACAAATAGTTCAGAATCACAGTGCATCTCCGTAGTTTAAACTAGCCATTGAAAAGCTGAGTACATAGTTGTAGTTTGACTTTTCACCACATCCCAGAGAATGTATTCAGATGTTTATAAAAAAATGTACATGTGTATATAAAAGTATGTACTGAATTAATTTCTTAAAAGTAAGAAGCAAAATGTCCTTAGATGTACCTGAATGCATTACTCTTATTACTGATCAAACTGTACAGTATGTAGTACAGGTGGATAATAACAAACAGCTAACAACACTTGCTTTTTATTATTTTTAAGTTATATTTCACAACTTGATCTTGTGTTTCCTATGTTAAGTATTACAAGGAGTAAATGTATATACAAATGTAAGTCATTCTCTTATTGAGAACAAATATCTAACATACAGTTTACAATTGGTTTTACCTCATTCTCATCACTGGACATACCACAAACTATTAACATATTAATATCTTTACAGCGTCTTCTTATAACAAGTTGAAGTTTGAACATTGGAAAAATATTTTACCATTGTGATTTTTATCAGCACCTGACTTGGGGATGATATCAGTGCCAAAGATGATTTGAAAGAGGACAACTCTCAGATCAGCATAACTAGAGAACTCCTGGAACTCCAGCTCATGAACCAGTCAGTGGTTTCAATCCAAACATGATGAGGAGCTTTAATTAGATCAAGTTGTCATGAGCTTATGGTTAAGTAACCTGTTATTCATACCATTTAGGTGCTTTTAATGTGCCTTTTCAGAAAAAAAAGTTTTAGAAAATGGATCAGAGCAGTGATGCACATCTGCTCTCCAGTTGTGCTGGATTAATAACCTAGGCAGTGTTCTTACTGTTTTAATTTAGAAATATAAAAACATATGTCAGTAAAGCTATACCAGGTGTATCTGCAAACTTAAGGCTGTAAACACGGCCCTGTTGGAGTAGGAAATCTCGTTATATTTGCATATTTACCCAGTAAATCTGATCTGCGGTCTCGCCTCGCATTTGAAATCTTCCCTCCCCGTTTTCCTTCGTCCAGGATCGGCGCAGCAGGAGCCCCGTGTGAGGGCCCAGCCGGACAGCTTTCCAGCGTTTTTAGGGGACTTACATGGGGATTTAACGCGGCGCGGGGCGAGGACAAAGGGGAGGGACGGTACCAGCTGATGGGCTCGGAGATGAGATAGCGCTCTGCCCCATCTCCCCATCCTTCCCCGAGCTCGCTCGGTCCTCCCGGATGATGTAACTACTTTATTTAGCGGCGGAGCTCGGATGTGTCCTCGCCGCTCACGCAGCGCGCACATTACCCGTTCATTGTCAGAGCGCCGTGGTCTCCCGTGGTCTCCAGTGGTCTCCCGTGATCTCCCGTGAACTCCCGTGGTCTCCCGTGATCTCCCGTGAACTCCCGTGGTCTCCCGTGGTCTCCCGCGACACGCGGCATCCTCCGGTGGAACGAGGTTCAGCTCAGCGGGACGTTCCGCAGTGGTCATCCGGCTCTTCCCGGGGTCGGTGAGCGGTGGTGAGTGTCTCAACTACGGTTACGGTACTCAGAAAGTACTTTGTTACTCGTTACTAGTCTGAAAAGTAACGTTATAAATACCTTTATTGTACTTTCTTACTATCCAACATGTACCGGTAACGTTATGTTTCCTCCGCCCGTTATCTAGTTATTTAGTAACGCGAAGAAAACGGCAAAACAACCAGGAAAACCAGAATTACCTAAACAATATGGCAAAAACCATAAAAAAAGACAGGAAAAGAAAAAGAAAACGCCTGTCTGACGTCTGTCTCCTGTGGTGGAGAGTAACTAAGTACAATTACTGGAGCACAAGCAGCTCACTGTAAGAGTAACTACACCTTATTCATGCTTCACTTGGCAGTTTGTTACTATTACATTTACTCCTCCGCAACTGACAGGTCAATATTTCCCTGTTTCGCTCCACTAGGGTGGACAACATGTATTCAGTAGTGACTCTGCAGATGGACATTCTCCATACTAAATATATTCACTAATACATGATAAGGCCTTGTTATGGATTCACTACAGACATTACAACATTTGGTTTCTGTAGAAAACATGCTGAACAGATCTGGACTAGACTTGCACATTCATGCAGCTTTAAATTAAATGGTTTCTACGGTGGTAGATTTGTAGTAGTACCTCAGTGGCTGGTGACTGGTCTCCAGATAAACTACACTCTGCACACTTTTCCGTGAGCATTGAGCTCGTCAACATGCGTCATATCTGCACCAGTCACTAAACATAACTTGAGGAAATGAAGTAGTGTTACGTGTTTCGTTACTTTGCGTTACATTACAGGAAACCCCCGCTGCTGCTGTGGTGACCAACGTGTTTGTGTAAGGCGTTATCACTGCCACCGCTGTTCACCGGGTGTTCAGTCTGTGTTTAAAGAAAGGGGGCAGAACATGCTCTAACAGCTCTCACCACTGAAAATGACATTTAGGCTTCCTAAAGTCTCAGAACACCCCCCCCCCTCCTTCCAGCACGAGCCGTCCCAGCATCATCTTCCTGTTTTAAATCTTGGAACCAAAAAAAAAACAGAGATGCTCTTAGGGTGTTTGTACTAGAGGCATGTGCTGAAAAGTTTGGGTCACCACTTTTTATAAGAAGCAGGAGAAAACGATTTTGTAGGTTGTAAATGACGTGACTGGTTGAGGAATTTTTAAAGAAGAGAGTGATACACCAGAGTACAGCCTTGTTATTAGAGTCAGGTGGTACAGAGCAGACATTCGACTCTCTTTAAGACAGTGTGAACTATTGTTCTCTGTGCATCTGGTGATTCGCTTTATTAAGAAATATGAGTTATCCAAATGAGCCACAGCAGGACGATAACCTAATAAAATGTGTTGCACACTACTTAAGGACCTGTGGGTTTCCAGCTGCTAATCATCGGGATGGTGTCGCTCCAAATCAGCTGGGACATGCTTTCATATTAAATATAAATGAGATGGTGTCTGACCCTTTTGAAGGTGTGTTTTTGTGTTGACCAAGTTAAACTGAGCGGTAACTCGTTGTGGTTTGTCTGCCTCTGTAGGTGCAGTCATGTGGCAGAGGATTCAGATTTGCTGCGCACTGTTTGCACTGTATTCAGCAGCACCGCCTGCACACATCAACCGCCTGGCGCTGTTCCCTGACAAGAGCGCCTGGTGTGAAGCCAAGAACATCACACAGATAGTCGGGCACACGGGATGTCAGCCTCGCTCGATTCAAAACAGGTCAGGATGAAGGCCTTCTCTGTCTCGTTCTCTCTCGGAGCCTGGCGATCTCTGAGTGCAGCTGAAATAAGGAGATAATGCGCAAATGTCTGGATGTCAACACGTTGTGTTCTCACAGTGGTGCCTCGTTACATTTGCGACACACCGAGGCTGACACCAAGGAAGTACAACAACAACATTAAGTAGCTTCTATTTGTTTGAGTTATTTTTACACTCAGGGAGTCAGTGCAGTGCAGTCAGTTAGGTGTTTCTGTCTGAATGTCTCCTACATCTACTGGGTGAGGCCTGTTGCTGTTCAGAATGCAGGTGAAGGTTAAGGGCTCATTGAGGTTTTGCTGTACTAACACCTTGACTTTGAACTTTTTTCGGTCTGGTGACACTGTCTCAGCTTTAAAACCCTATATTAAAAACATTTTTATAGACTTTCTGAGCCGGAAACGTGTTTACGTAACACAGCTTTGTTGTCTTTCTGCCAGATTTTATGTTTATTCTGAATAACTTTTGCCTTATAGATGGTTTTATATGGAACATGTGTGATGCTTTTCTATTTTTCCTATATCTGTTACTGGGCTTGTATGTTGTGTCTCTGTACTGGAAAGTACTTGCTGTACAAATAACATTTTTATTCAAAACAAATTGTGGATGCATGTTTCTGTGACATAGCCAATGTATTCATTACACTTGAGTGTGAACTAAAATTGAAAAAGCTTGAATAAATAACACATTACTAACAGTATAGTATTCTGAGCCAGGTCCCACTGTCCATAATGATTCCCTTTCATGACGCCTTAAAATGAATGTAACTGTAGCTGGTTTAAAAACCACAATATAAAAATCCATATGACCATGGAGATTGAAAAGATAATCATAGATATTCTTTGGAAAGGTGCAGGCGTTGATGATACAGAAGCAACTTTTTGTACTTGAAAACAAGCCCACTGGTTTCTACTGGAGACATGAATATTGTTTCATGAATATATGATGAAAGGGTCAATGTTTTTTTAAAAGAGCTGGGCGCTGTAGGTTTTAGCAAGCGAGTCAGTGCAGCTATTTGGCTTTTTGATGTGTTTTTAATAGCTTTTGAACGATGCTGCATGTCTGTGGCACAGAAGAATAAGATTAATGAGACTTAGACTAAACAATCAGTGCTTATTATTAGAATCAGTTCATTATTTGCTTTGGGCTTTTCACTGGATCTGCGTTCAAGTTACTCAGATGAGATTCTACAACTTGGTGAAAGATAATATTTTCTAGAAGTTAAAAAAGCTGCTACCCGCACACAATATATCCAGTAATACTACGAGGTTTTTCATCTGCAGCTTTCACAGACTTAAGTAATGCAACTGAACCAAACACATTGTGTCTGCGTAATACTAATGCACTCTGTCCTCATTGTAGAGCTTGTCTGGGACAATGTTTCAGCTACAGCGTCCCGAACACGTTCCCACAGTCGACTGAGTCTCTGGTGCACTGTGACTCCTGCATGCCTGCCCAGACACAGTGGGAAGTGGTGAGAGTTATTGCATATTAGCTCATGTAGGACACACACACACACACCAACACTCACTTGTTAAACTCTCACACACACACACACACACACACACACACAAACCACAAGTTTCCATCATGAAAGACGGTAGGTATGTTCTAAATTCTACCAAACACAAAGCTGAAGACAAACATGAATGGAGGATGTTGAACAGATTTCTATCGACAATATCTGCGGTTCCCTGTGAATCTTAATCCTGCCCTTTATATTCTCCTAAAGTGCATTGTCTGTCTTAGCCAGAAGGAATTCAGTCTTTTCCTTTCTTGACAACAAAAGCTTTGTGGTTTGGTGTATGTAATTTGGAAAGCTGCCAGACAAGCTAGGCGAGTAGGATCACAGGTGAGGTCACCTCATGTTTCAGTGGAAAATATGGTATCAGCACACAACTCTTAGACTGATTAACTTTCTTACTGTTTCTGAGAAGAGCCAGAGAAAGTACATTTACAGTCTACTTTTAATTCTCTTGATTTGGGTTTTATGTCTGCAGGGATGGTTGTTGTTTCAGGACTTTACACAAAATTCAGTTTGAAACAAAACAAAGTCAGTTCTCATGAAAGAGGATACGGCTCCATGCTGGGTTGGCCCTTGTGGTAGATCTTGATAAAACTGCTGAATGATCACTCTCAGTGGATAATGGAAGCAGTGAGGAGAAGTTGTGTGAGGTCTGGAGAACGAGCTGATGTTGTGCAACACTGTGGTTTACAGGGGTGGTTGTAAATTTTCTATTTATTTTCTATTTCTCTTTAAGTATTTCCTACTTGGCTTAGCACTGTAAACAAAACCAGGTGATGTGTAAAAGTAATGCTCGCTCACAATGAGAAATCATAAAAAAACAGAGATATAGACAGAAATGGAAAGTGACTAAATGAATTAGTCCTAAGTTACTCATTCATTTTGTTTTGTTCACACAGGGAAGCATTCTTAGGATTCAGCACAAATTTTTATTATTAAGCTCAAATAATTTTGGTTTGCACAAAAGTATTAGTAGTAGTAACAATCACCTTTCAAGGACATGACTGAAAACATGAAATAATACAATATCCTGTAAACACTATATAAAAACATCAGCAGATTAGGCCAAAAACACAAACTCTACTGCTACTTTGGGAAGAAAACAAAACTCAACTCAACTCAACACAAAACCTCAGCTATAATCCAGTAGCCGATGACTTATGACTCTCTGGATGTGAAACGAAAGAACTCAGCTTTCTGTGTGTTTTATGTACACAGGTAACTCTGGAGTGTCCGGGCAGTGACGACTCCCCTCGTGTGGACAAGCTGGTGGAAAGGATCTTCCACTGCAGCTGCCAGTCCTGCAGTAAGGAAGGCACCCAGGAGGGGGCAGTGATGCAGCTGTATCCAGCCGACAACGGCCTCGACACTCCATCCTCCCCCGACACCCTGAGTGGAGCTCAGTCTCACTCTCTGCCACATTTAGATACACACTCCAGTAAGCATGCTCGCTCACACACAGACCATCACACACTACCACATACAGCCGACGGAGGGTAACTCTTTCTGACACTTTGCTCATATCCTCTGCCCACTCTTGCCTCTGCAGTGCATCATTTCTACCAATCTGTAGTATTGTAAAGGCACTGTGATAATAGGACTCACTTTGTGTTAAAAACTTTCTCACACAAGGCACAGACACTGCCCGACCACACTCTACTTTACACTAACAAAGGCATCCACCTGTGCACTCTTTTTTATTTAACTCATGCATATGAGTGCATCCAGTTGTGACTATAGTCTGTAACCTTTAATCTGCTTTGAATACAATAAATTCTGTTGTTGTAATAATCACCCACTGGTCTTTTTTTCATTTACACCCGGTGGTTAGATCAATTATTAAGTTGGAGAAAGTTTCTCCCCCCACAGCTTCATTTCGGTACTTCTATAAAAGAAGTGGCATCTTTATGACTACATGGCTGTTTCATGACTTTGGGCCACGACACATGGGCTTGTTTTCTTTGAGTAACCAGACTAAACTCCAGTCATGGACAAACATTTACAGAAGTCGGTGCCACTTACAGTCGCACGGATGAGCTGCATGACAGGAAGAGACCCTGCTGTTCACTGCTTCATTGGCCTGGATCTGATCTCACAGTGCCAAAAACGTTAATGAGACTTTTTCTAATCTGGAAGAATGTTTTACCCAGATAAGACTTTTAGTTGTAATGATTTCTTCTGTTCATACGTGCAGTGAAATGATTGTTCTTAGCATGGCTACAGAGATGTGGGAGCAAATTAATCATGGATGAATGAATCAATTTTATTTTTTTACATAAAAAAAGAACCAGGGGAAATACAAAAATAAATAAAGGAAAGTTGTAAAGAAACAATTGGATTATAAAGTTAAATTTTAAAACTGAACTGATGAAAAGAAATAACATCAAACAGGAGGAGTTCTTATAAAACTAATAATTTCACGATGATGTTTTTGAAATTTGCATGATGTAATTAATTACATTAACTACGTAAGTTGAAATAACATACGTTTTCTTGCTTGCTTTTTTTTAGCTATTTGATGTAGCATGTGCAGTTGTTAAAATGTTGTGACGAAATAAATGCTTTTAAAATTTGGACCTTATTATCTGTAAAGCTAATCCCTCTCTGAGACTGGAAAGTTAGATGTTAATTGTAAAGTTAAAGCTTAAAACAGATGTCTGTCTGTTATTACAACAGGGTTCATAGTTGATGGGCTGCTTTTTGACCTTAAGTGCCACTGGAAAAAAGATGGGTTTCTATGGTAACCTGCCAGATGCTGTTCAGCAAATTGATGGTGAGCGACCTCGCAAATGGCTCAAGGCTGAGAGTGGCAGACTCAGAGGTGGTTATACAAAACTCAGTGGTGCTTAAAGGGGAAGATGTCCAGCTCCTGGTTTGCTGGGTCACATGAACCTCACTTCATACTGAAAGAATAGAAGTCATGCAAAAATGAATATTACTGAAGATCACGGTCTGAAGCGACATGTTTACAAACTGCAGCGACAGTCCAGCAGATGTCAGCAGATGTCACAGGCAGACACCTCAGTGGTTCACCACTTAACGTCCTTCTCAACTTTAAAGCCAGAGACAGGTCCAAACATCTTCCCCTCAGACTCCCTCCTCTCCTTCATCAATCAGTCTCTAATCTCAATCTCCACATCCAGTCAGCATCTTCTCTTCCACTTCTTGCTATGGCTCCCATCTCACATCTTTTCTCTTGTTGTGTGTAATTAAATCTGAACAGCGAAAGGTTGACTGTCTGTCTCTGCTGAAAAAACAAATCGATCGTGCACTTATGTCACCGGTGCACAGCTGACAATGCTGTGAGGTTAGTAAAAGCAGACGACACGGGGAGAAACTCAGAGGGACATTTCTGAACACATCACAGCCTCTAGTCAAATTGAACCATCAGTCTACTACTAAGGTACTAAATGGTCCTAAAGCTCTTACCATCTTTACCCGTTAGAAAAAACACTTCATGTCTCTCTGTACAATGCCTGTTTTCTGATCCAGTTATATGTGTTGTTTTCTTATACATGTCTTTGGGAGATGGTCAGTGTACAGCATGGATAATCTATAATTAATGAGCATCCTAATCTAATTTCCCTGAGATATGATTCAATTACCTGAGTAAAGAGGCGTGCACCACATTTACTTCTAAACTCTGGGAAACAGAGGTCTCTCGAGGTTTAACTGGACTAGATTAACAGATGAACAGGCCTATTGTGGCTTCATCTTGCGAATATTTGAGTCAGTCTATACTATAAATATACTTTAAAATATGCTATAAATTATTTTTTGAAATTACTGAATAATGGAAAGCTTAAGAGTCACATGTACACGTCAGCTGAAACCTCTTTAGCAGCAATTACTTCAACCTCCTAAACAACTTTGATAAGGTTCTTAAAGCTGGACTTGGGCAGCTGCTTTCTGGAACTGCCTGTCATGCTACACCAAGTGTCAATGTATATTTCACCAAGGTGGGGGACTGACCACACCTTGTAGTACTTCCCCATCACTGTAGCCAGGTGAGACTTTAACCCACTGCAGGTCAGTAAATATGAGCTTCAGCTCTTTGATGTTATGTATCCCATGGTTACAAACCATTTATCTCCGGGTTGTAAATAAAGTCAAAGTGGAGAAGGGATAATCACACTTAGAGAGAAAACTGCTGTTTGGTAGTAAATAGAGCCACGTGAACGCGCACCTACAGCGTGGCGCGCGGCCTGGAGCCGCTCGCTCCCACAGACGCACAGCGGCTCCTGCAGCAGCATCACTTCTGCAGCTCGGGGTTCAACTCACAGCTGCTTCTGTGTGCTGCTGCTCAAACAAACTGATTCGTCAAGTGTCGGTTTCAGTTTGGACGGAAAGTAATATATCCAGCTCGTTCAGAGGGAGAGGAGCTCAACACACAGCAGAGGGATTAACGGGACCTCGCAGGTAGGCAACGTTAAATAAATACCCTCTGTTTCAGCTCCAGGGAGACTGCTACACTGTGTCCGTGCTACCAGTTGTTTTATTAGTTTAGAAAAGCGTGACATGAAACACAAACACAAATAGCCTCTACATAAATGTACGTTTCCAATGTAAAAGTATCAAGACATGAGGATGCATATGAAATAAAGCTGCACTGACAGGACCAGGACATGTGTCCAGTCCGGTGTGAAGCTGCACAGACCTCAGCAGGTCGTTCAGGTTAAAAGGTTTCAGGCGGAGTCCGTTTAGAGCGGATCACATTGACGTAAAGTCCGGGCTTTAGTGAGACAGCCATGGTCGATGAAATCGACCGGAGGAGCGATGCGAGGATACATGCTGAGCCTATAAAGCATGTGTCTGTGAAGTCAGTGCAGCCTGGTTTTATTTACTTAGTCTGATGAGTTATTGGCTGGAAAGATAAAAATGACACTGTGAGAACTGAGATGTGTCTATTTAAATTCAGAAAGCACACAGAAATTACATTTGCACATTGCATATTAGTTAATGTTTGTAATTACAATGTAAGAAATGCATTAATTAAAATGTCACTATTTTAATTGAAACTTTCTGAAGACTCACAGTGAGTTCATAAAAGCACAGGTTTCACCCCCTCTAGATCTTTTGCATTAACAGAAAACATCAAACACAAACATAACATGAACTAATGTGTCAGTGATGCTGTGCTCTTGTTCTCAGGATGTGTGGTATGGACGTGGACCTGGATGATGGTGGCTCCTGTGAGGAAGAGAAGGAGGAGGAGTTCTGGATTGGGGAGGGGGTGAAGATGCTGCCGCCTCCTGTTGCCCACAGCGGGGGCAGTGCGTGGGGCAGCCGCAGGGACAGGTGCGGCTGCATGGCCTGCGGGGCTGCTCTCATCCTCTGGAACCTGTGTGTTGTTGTAGCCAGCGCTCTGCTCCTGGCTGTGGTTTTCTCCGTGGTGCTGCTGCCTGCAGTGCTGCTGCTCTATGCCGGTTTCCTCTGCCATTCCAGGGTGAGTTGAAAGCACAAAGGTGAACCCCCATTTAACAGATGTTACTTGTGTTTGTTTATCCTCGTTGGAGCGAGGACAAGCTGAGAGGACAAGTTGTTATACCTAATAGCTGATTCACTGGTGCAGTGTGAGCTGTAAAATACCGGTTGTCAAGTTGCATCTGAGCAAAGCCTGCCTGGATGTCAGACAGAGACAGAGATTCAGGGGGTTCAAATCATAATATCAGATACGAGAAACTGTTTTCTAGTGGCAGGAATGCCAACAAGCACCATCGTTTAAAGTACTAGACAACAGGAGAAATAATTAGGAGCTAGGCTGTGTGATTTAATGTGGATAAATACAGAATTTAGCAAGTTAAAAAAAATATTCTTTTTTTTTCTTTGTTGAAAAACATCTCACAAAAACCTGCAGCGCAGCAAATGTGATCTTTGTCCTAAATGTGACTGAATTGAATCTATTTACAAAAAGATTTGATGTGTTTGAAATGTTTCTATCATCTAGAAAAGGCAAATATCATGTAGCTTCGTTTAGCAATAAACAACAATACTTATTGTACAAATCATCTTCAGAAACCCTACAAACAACTTGTTGTCTTTGTTTAGAGGTAGAGACACACTAATGACTTCATGTCTTATGTCTTACACCTTTGCTTTATGATAGAATAAGCTCACATGCTGTAATAAAAACAGTAATAGAGGCGGCATAAAACTAATTATATTCAAAGAGTTTTACACAAACACACAAACGATGTTACTGAAACAGACTTTTTGTTTATTTAAGAAAAAACACAAAAACACATCCAACTTATTTTAATATAATATGCGGAAAGCTGCAGATGGGGTCAGACTAATGCTTATGATGCAGGACACATCTTGAAATCTGTGCAGACAGCTGACATTGGCTAACTGTCACCTCTAAGAGGCCTGAGGTCTCTGCAGGACGCTGACACTAGCAGTTCTGGATTTACACCGAACTTTACTGTGTTGGTTACTACTTTTTGCACATGAGGTTTCTGTCTCAAGCTTAAAGTTGATACTACAGTAAGTCAGAGATTTGTTTACAGATTGTTTGTGCTGCTCCCAAAGGCAGGAGTAAAAGAATGGATGGAATGGATTGGTATCTGGAGTGTGTTGATGGAAACAGGGAAAATGTCCTACACCTTCACCTGACACCTTCTCCACAAAGTTGTGTTTATGCTTGGTTTTTACCATAAACGAGAAAAGACCAAACTTAAATTAATTGAGTGACAGTTTTCAACTTAAAAAGATGAGGCAGGTTTTTCTGAATCACACGAGTGCTGACACGTCATCAATGAGTCCGGCCTCGTGTTAAATTATGCTGTGAAGATCTACAGCTTAGTCCTTGGCTCACACGGCAGGCTTTAATGTTACAGTCAGACCTTTTGCCAGAGTTGTCTCACTTATGAGTGTGTCGGTTCCTCTAGGTGTGGACGTGTGAGAGCAGAGCAGACAAATTAGGAACATGCAAAGTATGTGCCCGCGACGAGACTATAATTGTGATTACAGCAAAGCAAATGTCAGTTCAGAGCAAATAATTACACACAGTGTCAGTCAGTTCTTCGTATCATATTGTGACAGACTGAACGCGAAGAGAGGGGCCCACTGAGACCCACTGAGAAGACGAGACTGTTTGATTTGGTTCCGACACCAACCGTGCATAGACAAACTGACAGCACAATGAGGAGGAACATGTACTCAGTGGAAGTACAATATGCACTTGACAGGATGTGTCTGCGTAACTGTTGCTAGGGTACATTTGTAGGAGGCAAATTTCATTTTGAAAATATAAAAGGAAATCGTTTAGTGACAGGGCTCCAGACGCAACAAAATCTTTTTCGAGTGCGTCTTTGACTTTGACCGAGTAAATGAGATAATGTGCTTGTGCTTTGTGTGAAGGTGTGTAACCTGTTGTGAGGATCTAATCTGACCTTTGCTCTTTCTTTTCTTATCCATACTCCTCGCTTTACTTCCTTCCCACCCAGTTTACGATCATCTTCCCTCTGATTCTCCTCTCACTCGCCGTCACACCTGATCAGCAGCTCAGAGAGTTACTGACAGCTCTGAGCCACTTCTTATCTGAATTGCAGTGGGGCTGGGAGAAACTCTGTCACACCTCACTGCCCACACGCTCCAACCAGTCCACCCAGAGCATGTGCAAACACACACGCACACATTATTCCACATTCATAGAGAACAGTCCTTGCTAAAACCAACATATTTATTATGCCTGCGTTTGTCCTCGTAGGTCCTTGATGCATCCTCTTCCATCTGCCAGTACCTCGATGACAACAGTTGCTCTGCCCTCATCATCCTTGGCTTTGTGATGATGTCTCCACTGGTGGTCGTGGCGGCTGCAGTCTTCTGCGGGCTACTCCGAAGGTTTCGTCTCCTGCTTTTCATTCAGCCGATCACGCGTGCCTGGTACAAAGGGAGGCTGCTGGACTGGGCGGGCAGTGTCCACGCCTGGGTCTGATACAGAGGGCGCGGAGGTGCCGAGAGTCGGGCGCAAGCATTACGGCAAATAGATGCGTGTTTTATCAACCAGAGAAGGACAGTGGGTACTAAAATGATCTGAGAGACACTAGAATACAGTGCAATTCAACACAGCAGCGCTGCAGTTCATCTTACGTTACTTTAGCCTAAATCAGTGATATTTGTGTGGTTCCTGTTACCTTTGAGCAGAACCAGTCTAGTTCTCCCTGTTTCCAGGTTTTAATGTTAATTTCACCATTAAACTAAATTGAGAGTAGCATTTAAGTGTTATTCTGTTGTAATGAAAGCAAATAATCCTGTTTTCTGAAATAAGGCACTACTTATTCGTGAGGTCGGCAGGGTTGTTGAATTGGATTGCACGTTCAAAAGTGTCTCTTTTATTTTGTCTCTGCACATTTTGAGTCATATTGTGACTTATTACAAGAGCTGTTGTAGAAATCGTAGTCGTATTTGGCTTTAAAGTATAAACAAGCTACGTTTCTGTGATTCATAAAGTACGTTTTTCTACTTTAACTGTGTGAACTGTACAAAAATCACAAACAGAACACATCTTCAGTCGTTTATTTGGGAGAACAAAACGCTCTTTTAAGATGACAGTATTTAGCCCGTTTATTAAAACGTGATTTTGTATTGTAGATGTGCTGACTAGATTGACATGGTTACATGTGAAGTTGTTTGTAGTTGCACATTATAAGTTCAGCAAAATGTCAAAAACATAAATATCAGATTTTAAGATCTGCTCTGAGTTTAATTTGGTCCAGTGTGTTGTTGCCTCATTTGCCTGGGGCCTTCAAAGAGTATCCACAATGTTTGATAAAGCAACATAAAAGAAGTTAATATTATCTGTGGGGTGATTTAAATTAATTTTGTACTAAAAGAGCTTTATCTGATGTAGCATCATTAGCAGTCTTGTCTTATGGGAGGGAGGGAGTATGAAACATATTTTATTTAAGTAGATGTTTAGGTTCTATGTTAAAAGCAACATTCATTATGAAAACAACAGGATTTGACAGTACAACAAAGTAATGACTGTTCAGCTGTTGAGTGGGAACCAGGTGTTAAAGATGGATTTAAAATCATCCAACTAGGAGCTTGTTCTGCTGCCTTTCAGGTCATTTAAATTCATCAGTGACACACGCGCTGCGCATCCTTTTTATTAGTGTGTCCTCACTCAGTAATTAAGTGCTCAAATTTGAGGTTTTTATTTCTCACAAGAAAGCCTTGAGTCATAATTCATGTAGAGCAGTTAGTACACGCCCTGTGCCAATGTTCTCGTATTTAACAGTATTAATTTATTGATACTTATTTGTCTATCTCTCTTTTTGTGAGTCCTGTGCCACAAATTACTGTGATGGAGCCCTGTTGGTTCCAGTACAGAGAAAAGGGTATTTTATGTATTTTATTTTTATTTGGACTGATTGTACGTCAGTAAATATCACACCAGAAATGTTTTATTGGAAGAATTGCAGTGGTTCGTTGTGATTTGTCTGTTTGTGTCTCTTCATTTGAGTGAGAGGTAAACACTTTCCCTTAATAAAAACAGGCCTTTGTCCTCTGTGTCTCCACCAAATCATAATCAGCTCTGACTTCCTGTGTCAGTCATATAGCATTTTAAAAAAGTAATGTCCTCACACTGACTACCTGCAGTGCTGATATGTGTGCTCACATTGACAGACATGCGCCACTATGGCATGCTAGGTATAACAGTACTCTGCAGCCATGAAGAAGAGACAACCAAGAAACATTCATCCTCTTCCCACACAAGGAAACATCAGCAGAAAATGAATAAGAAGGTCAATCACACTCGTGCATACATATGTTGTAGCGTTATAAAAGTTAAGAGCATGAAGAAGAACATGGATGCAAACACCACAAGTTTCATCTGATATCCCACTCTGGTAGTACAACCTGGAAAACACACGCAGCTTATGTTATATACTGCATTAGTCACATTTGTTCACCTAGCGTGTGACTGCATTGACACTGTCAGTGCAAGTTAGTTACACTGTGTTAGATGATAGTGGTGAGCTGGAGCAGATTTCCTACTAGTTGTAACATTTAACATCCACATGTGCAACACAACTAGTCAGCATAATCTTACTGTGTCATCACGGAGTGACTCACATAACCGAACTTTGAAAGCATTGAAGAAAAAATTGAAGAAAAATGATCCTATAATCTCTTGTAGCATTGTTCTCTGTTATTAAATAGTTGACAATTAAAATAGATGTGTGGGGGAGGAAAGCAGAAACATCAAGTTGAAAAGTGGGTGATTATTATGCATAATAATAAATTGATTTTTAAACTATAATTACATCCGGCTATATATTATATGTAGATTATACCTTTTAATGTATAATAAACACATTTTAAGAGTATTGAACTATTTCTTCTTCTTGTCATTATATGAGTTTAAAAAACATAAAGCACTTAATGAATTCCTTTTAAAACGTGTTGCAGATTCAGCACATTTGCACAGTGAGGAAATCAAGAGTTAAAACCTGTGATATCTACATTTTGTTTAATATGCTAACATGCTCTCACTGACATACCGACATGCAGATGTTAAGCAGATGTGTTTTATGTTTGCCATCTTAGTTTAGCGTTAACAGCTAAAACCAAACACAAAGTGCAGCATAGGATATTAGGAATATTTTACGAGTACTATATTTGC
This sequence comes from Microctenopoma steveboyesi, assembly GCA_032359275.1. Taxonomy (NCBI): domain Eukaryota; kingdom Metazoa; phylum Chordata; class Actinopteri; order Anabantiformes; family Anabantidae; genus Microctenopoma; species Microctenopoma steveboyesi. The sequence goes on from JAUMHF010000021.1 coordinate 11,105,556, forward strand.
ACACAAGTCAAAGTACTAGACAATCAAACAAATTTGACGATGACACTATGAGATGTGCTTTAAGGAAAACTTAAGTTTATCCTGTGGAGGACACCCAATGTCTTGTTATTGGGCTAAATTAGTCTGGACAAAAGAGGTGGACTGACTAATTGAGCCAGTAGCTAAAAATACCAACATGTTTATTTACCATCTTCTTCTGTGATGAAGCCGTTTAGCGAGCACATGCAGACACTTTAGTCCAGTTCCAGATATAAAAGTATTTGTTTAATAACCCAGTGGTTCATTATCCTTAAATCCATTAGTGTAAGGGTCCCTCCAACTGCTCCCACCAGTCCCACTCATCTTTTACCACAGTGCTGAAAATGTGGATTTTCTGATTTAAAGTGGACACTGAAATGGATGCTTCAGTCTGCGTGAAGAGCTGCTTTTAAAAATCTAGACGATCTATCATGCAATAATTCAAATCAGTCGTATCAATAAGGAGGACACTGAAGTGATATTCAGTTCACTGATTACAGCACAAACTGAGAGCTCCCCAAAGCGCTGTGAGTCACAATCTTCTCTTGAACCAAAGTTTCTACAGCAATGAAGATCAGAAGAAGAACAACTGTTCTCATGCTGTATGTAAACTTACACCCATGTTTAATGAGAGCATATGATAGTTATGTAAGGCATTGACACAGACGCCTGCCAGAACATGTGGGCGCTCTTCGTTTTATCTGCTCTGTTGTTTGGTGCTACTGTTGTGCCAGAGCTGCAGCATCAGTAAAGCAGATTTTCTAACTTCAGCCCAGTTCCGCTGAATCACATCACCTATCGTAAACAGTTAAACAATGTGTGGCATGTGTTTGAGAGAGTTTTAATGGAGGCTGTATGAACTGTGGATAAAGATACAGATATGTGTAAATAAAAAGTGAAATGTTCCTGAAACGCGAGACGCTGACATACATGAAAAGTATAAATCTTCTTTTTTAAGACTTTGTCTTAAAAAAAAAAGCGTTCCCCAAAATGTCAAACTGTTCCTTTACAGTTGTAAGTCAGTAAACACATCACTGTCTTAATAAATACTGATGAGACTGTAAAAGTTCACAGATTCTTGTAAACACATTAAAAACCTTCGGAGCGTTTTAGCAAAACCAATTTGTCACTGAAAATGTCAGCAAGAGAAGTGGGTTTCTGAACTCTGTCCAACTCAGAAACACTGTCAAAAAATTAATCTGTCAGGTTACAAAAGCCAAAACACTGTTTCTCTCAGGCAGTGCTCCAAGACTAAACACGAGCCTCGTCTTCAGGACACCCGATGAGCTGATGGTGATGACGGTGGCTTTCAGCAGCTGAATTTAAGTGGATGTCTTCTGTCCTCTTTTATCCTTTAATTCTCCTTTCTGCCTAAGCACTACCTCCAATTAAATCATGTTTTCGAAGCCGCTGTAGCTTAAAATATGTTGCTTATCACTTTAAAATGGCCACTTCATTTAATGTGTTTCTATGGCAGCAGGTGTTTGCATTTAATGTGTGTTAACAAGTGTCCTTGTGTTCTGTATATCAGCGTGATGTATACGTGCATGTTTGTTTTTGTGCATTATAATGCGATTATCTGCATGTGTTTGTGTTTGGACTGCCTTCATCTCTTTTTTTTGGGCACGAGTGGTCAAGCCAGTAACCACTGTGTTAGTACACAGATGTTCACCGGCACAGACGAGCAAACAAATTCAGATTCCTCATTTTGTCTGCACATCCTGTGGCGGCCAACTGATGGTGATAAAGCGCAGGAATACAGAGGGATAATTACCAATGGGCAGTGAGGCACAGACTGTCAGAGGAGACAGCACATGCAGGGGAGGACGGGGATGTGGAGAGGTGAAGGCTTTTAATTGGCATAATGAACATTTTGTGTTTCTTATAGGGGTCATATATATACACGATCCAATTAGCTCCTGACATGTGGGAGGTATAGAAATCCTCTGGGGCTGCAGACGAGAAGAGGGCGGTGTCCTGAAGAACTCGAGACAGCAGCTTTGAAGCCAAACTCATCAGCCAGCTGCCACCAGCATCTCTGCTTTACTTTACATTACTTTACTATGCTTGGCAGATGCTTTTATTTAAAAAAAATGAAATGGGCAAAGAGTCTGGGCTGGGATTTCTATTCAATCCAGCCACCTCCTGCATCCCAGTCTGATGCTTATCTTATCTTATCTTTTCTTTTCTTTTCTTATTAGGTGCCTGGCATGTAATGCAGGCACCTACTGTTCTCCACCTCCAAACTGGTCTCTTTATATCTTATTCTTCCGTCAACCGGAATGCGGCCCGAACGGGAGAGAGATACCACACAAACTATACATC